>JAWLRI010000355.1:4528756-4572086 GCA_034781795.1 Crypturellus tataupa | reverse complement strand
CTCACCAGGGCTGAGTAGAGGGGCAGGATCCCCTCCCTCAACCTGCTGGAGACGCTCCTCTTAATGCACCCCAGGATCCCATTGGCCTTCTGGGCCACGAGGGCACACTGCTGCCTCAGGGTCAACCTGTCGTCCACCATGACGCCCAAGTCGCTCTCTGCAGAGCTGCTCTCCAGCAGGTCGGTCCCCAACCTGTACTGGTGTCTGGGGTTATTCCTCCCCAGGTGCAGGACTGTGCACTTGGCCTTGTTGAATTTTATGAGGTTTTTCACTGCCCAGTTGTCTAGTCTGTCCAGTCCCTCTGGATGGCAGCGCAGCCCTCTGGGGTGTCAGGCACTCCTATCAGCTACTAGAGTAGAGGCTCCAAAGAAGGTCCAACAAATATTTCATTCCTTTCTGCTGCACCTCTCCTAGAATGGATATGCTTTTTCTCTGATGAAACAGACAGCAGAATTTAAAATTTATTTATTAATTGCAGAGCCAAGAGAAATAGATATAACCATGTATAAGACATCAAGAGAATCCTACCTTTGTTCAGTGCTGACAACACCTTCAGATACTGAAACTTGAAAATCAGGGCTTTGAATGAGTAAAATTATGAAGAACATATAGAAACTAAAGATTTTAGCTCAGCATTAGTTCATGATGCACAGCAGCTGTAGAAAAACTACCTTTACTGTCTATCTGCTGTATAAAGTATCACAATCCTCTTGTTTTTACTGCTCCTGAAACCAGAAGGTATCTTCAGATAATTATCTTTACGAAATAACTACAGAAATTACCTGAACTAATCATGAATTACATCTTTGTGTGTTTCTAGCACAACACATCTGCAAATACCAGTTCTATAAAGTTCTACCAATTATGAAGTTTAAAAAAAAAGAAAAGAGAGAGAGCACTAGGCTCTACATCATCAAGTGCTTGACAGATTTGCAGCACATGTATTACATAAATTATTTCATCTACTTCTAAATACAGGACATACTATATACAGGGGACCTCAAATGGATAGAAACAGACAATAAACAAAACTTTTTATCTACTTCCCTTAGATTACTTCTTTTACTATACTTGACCTATGGCAGTTAACAGTAGGGTTGATGGAGTCTTGCAGTTGGTCTGTTTACAAAACACCCAAGTTGCCTGCTCATTGAAACATGCATAACTGGTGTCACATAAAACATTTTGAAAACTGTAGCCAAACTGTTTACGTTACATCTCATCTGAGAAAGTCATTTAGGGCCATCCTCCTACCCCAGAGGGCTAAAAAAAATATTAAAAAAATGTCTAAAGGTTTAACAAAATGCAAAATCTTTGCTGGTTTCTCCTGTCTCTGTGGAATGAACATACATCATAACACTTAACAAAGCCCCAGGCTATCTTAGCCTGGTAGATATTATTATTAATGCAACAGATACAGGTTTAAATATTTATGTTACTTATTTAATCAAGTGCACACTCCATTATTATCTTTAAAATAAGCTTCCCATTTGATTATTTTCTCATCACACTTCTTCATAATCAGATTTTTGAAAAGTAAATGTTTCTCTACAAGTTCAGCGGCAAAAAACAGAGGAATGTAGAACAGTCCGAGACCTCATTGTCCAAAGGTCTAAGAGTCCTCACATAAATGAAACACAAATTTCCAGAGAAGACTTGAGAATCTATGAATAGGTATGGCTGGTTTGGGGGGGGGGTTGTTTTCAAAAGTTTTTGACTTTATACAGACTAATGTTAATGCCCATGTTGTTTCAATGGCTCAGGAACACTGTACACAGACACAAAGACTGAGGTGCTGCTGTATATGTCCTTCTGATGCTACCAGCACACAGCAGAATTTCAAAGACAACACAGTCTTGTTGAAGTTAAACATATGCTTAAATGGTTTGCTTTATGTATACTTGTGATGTTGAAGATGCTCTTACAGTGCCAGAAAACAGGCCTACATGGATCCCTTGCCTGAACACTTCAGGTACACTACCTATGCTGCTCCTCCCTGGCCTTCCTTGCATGCTCTCTGACAGCCTCTGCTCTGCTCTTAGCAGGTTTAGTTTCTTGGCTTACAAATTGCTTCTGGTGTTTTAGTCCCAAACTAAAACTCAAAGTTTCCAAAACTAGTGAAATCACTGAACTTCTGAAATTATTTTGTAGGAGTAACTCCTAACTACTTGACTTTTTTTTTTCTAAATCCTTTCTGAAATAGAAGGAATTAGATTGTCAAGGAATATACTTGTTCTAACTAAGATCTCCTAGAGATACATTTCCACAAAATTCAAATTTAATGAGATTTTCTTTTGTACTCTGCAACAGACTATGTGTAGACAGAGACAAGTCTGCAAAAAACAGAAATGAAATGCACAGAGAAATGCTACTTGTCAGTTTGTGTAATTTTAATATAATTTTCAGTTCCAATGCATCTAAAGAGGCAAACAAACAAAAAAAACACCACAGACCCACAAAACACACACACAAAATCACTGTCAACTTTCACCCCAAACTATGCTTATAAGCTCTTAAGTGTCTGTAAGCTACTCTTGCACTTCCTTGCCCAAAAGGCTTCCAAAAGATCCCATATATCACCATGATCACTTGTCACGAATATCTATATCCTCCAGGGATCTGCTTTGCATAGACCGCTGTCTACCCAACTTGAAGTTTCTAAAGGCTGACCTCTATTTTACCAACATACACCTTTTTCTTCTGAGATAATAGGAAAACAAATATAGTGACATTCACAGCATCACAAAGCCTCACCGTTAAGAGATGCTTATGAATGCTGCCTGAGGTGGAAAAGTAATTTTGAGACAGAGAGTCAATAGGAAGAAGTTAATTTCTTAGTTCTTCCTCTTAATCCTAGCATTCTCTAGTTTTCCCTTTATCTTACCAGAACAGAGCTAGTAACACAGTTGTGCAGGGAAACACAATTTCTGGAAGTGCTGAGAGATCTTCGGCCAGAATCACAAAATATTTTTTGCGATCTCAACTGTCAGCAAAACTAGTTTCTCACAGCAATACAACTGAATTACTCCTCATTATGCATTTGTATCATAAAGAAAAAGAAAATGCAGCAAAGAAGGAAATCAACATGAACTACACACTTCTAACACTTCCTAGTGAGTAACATTCAGACGACATAAAGAAGTAAATAATCTGTAAATCCCAAACTACTGGCACACACATCTCAGCAGTGGATCAGTATCTTAAACTTATCCAATTATATAATCTTTTAACACTTTTTTTCCTGATAAATTTTTAAATAAATCTTTTCTCACATCCCTGCCCCAAACACAACTAGTCTTTTCCCCAGACACAGGTTGTTTCAAAGGACATATCTAGGTAGAGGCTGTGTGTCCTTTCTTCTTCTTCAGATCCTTTAACTTTGTGCACTTTTTTATTCTCAATAATAAGTAAAATGCAGGCTCAGATCATAATCAGATCATAACATTTTCTTTCTTTCTTTGTGGGAAATATTAACCCACTAAAGCAACTTTTATGCTTCTGTTTATTGAGCTTCAATATGTTCTCCTCCAAATACTTCACAGTTCTATTTCTGTCAATAAATGGAGTTGAATTAAGCTGCTGAATGTAAACCAGTGCACTTCCTTTTCACCTTCTCTCACTGGGCAATGCTAATAAAGGTATAACAAAGGTATAATAATAATAGGTATATTATTTTTTATGCTGAAAAATCAATGCACACAAGGAACATACATGGAGATGAAAGCTGTAAGGTCTCACATGGTCATCAAGAATTTTAGAGATGAAGTAGCTCATCTGCAGTTTTTATACAGCTAGCATGGCAAATCCTGAGCCTTCAGCCTACTTAGTAGTCCCCCTAATTCTGAATTTCTAGCTCAAATATCTGTACATTTGCAGTTGTCACAGCCCTCTGACTCCAAGATGCTTAGAAACTTCTGGCCCAACACAGTGACAGCCAGCATTTCTGGTATGTCACTTGCACCTCTTCTGACTTACTTTATAATATATATTTCAGACAAAATATATTATTTATGGCAGTACTGAGAATAACTACACAGAAATTTATTGGCTGCATTTCTCAATTAGTTGCTGAACACCACTTAAATTAATTTCTTCCTCTTGGAAAAAGGTAAGAGCTTTCTGTTTTTAAAATTTTGTTTGATAATATTTAATTTTATCAGGGAAGGAGGAAAGGAAACTGGCATCTATAACAGAGAAGAGGGGAATGTATGCATGCTCTGGCACCAAGGCTGCTAATGAATCAATATCCTGATTGAGGAAGAAATAAATAAATTTTTCACTTCCTTGCTTCAGCAGCTGCTAATCGTGCCCTCCTGGAGGCATTCCAGACTGTGAAGGGCACAGTTAACACATGATGCTTCCATGCAACTGTACAACCTTCCCGGCTGAGAATAATCATACTATTTCTCAGAAAAAAATACATGGAACATGGCATATAGAGCTTTCTTAGCACCTAGCCAATGCATTTGGAATTGCTCTCAGACAAAAAAAGAAAAAAACTAGGGACCACTGAATCTCAAAAGTTACATGTTTAGAGGGAGAAGGAACAAGCAAAACTGAAAAAAAAACTCCTATGAAATCAGGGGCATTCAGCTCTTCCTCGAATTAAAAAAATGAGACTTTCTGCGCTCATTAGCCTTTTTCTAAAGCAATAGAAAATTAGCTGACCACAGAATAGCACTAAGACCAATATAGGCTTAAGAGATATAAATATAAAGCACAGTAAAACATACACAGTAAAAAAAAAATAGTAAAATAAATTTACAGTTGTTATGACGGAAACATTTTGATGCAGGAAGAAATTAAACTTTAATTTCCTGGGAAAGATTAGCACAAAAGGAGGGCTTTTATTCTAAAGCTAAATGCTGCTGTACAGCAGTTCTCTTAAAACTCCACAGAAAAAAAATATCGTTTTCTAAATAAATTAGTTCTGCATGGGAAAAGAATTAAACTAGGGAAGGAAACTTGTAGACAGTGCAAAATGCTACCAACTACAGTGAGACCAATGAAAATAGCATCAACTTATAGGAACTGTATATCTTTTACATTCCTTTCTGGGAAACAAAACAACACTCCATGTTGAAACCAGACAAAAAGATGTAAATGACTGGAAAAAATACAATGCTTAAGCCTTGCCTGAAGTACAACTCAGGGAAAAGTTTCCTCCTTCTACCAAAGTCAATGGAATCATGCTCGGACAATAGAAAGTGACATGGCAGTATCTTTATTGTACTATTTTATTGTATATAAATTGCTATAGAGTAACAACATTTTATCTTCTCTGTGCTGCTCAGAAGAGGATAAGATACAGGCATCCACACAGGCCCACTTAGAACCCTTCCAGAAATCTTTTATTTACAAATAAATTCTTCATCTGTGATTTGTCTAAAAATCATAAAAGATTAAAGAATTTTCCCTGACACAAACTCTGAAAAACAAATCAGGTCATTAGGAGTGAACTGCACCCACAAACTGCACTTTAAAATAACCGTGTCAATCCCATTTCAATATAAGATTCAGATTCAAGTTTCTAACTAGAAATCTCAGTGGGACACTGGAAAGGCATAAAAACTACATGCCCAGAGCTGCCAAATTCCCTGGGTGTTTTTAGAGGAAATATTGAAAATAGTAAAAGAATCCATGAGACCAGATCTTTCACTTTTCTTGGACTCTGTTCATTAAAAGCAATGACCACAAAAGAGGTCACTGGTGTTGTCTAGAAAAATCAAAGTCTTCCTGTTAAAATAATATAATTAATGAGTGAAAGGATGAGAATTTTTGTTCTTGCAGAACATTATTACATTTACTCAATTGGATATCTGAACAACAAAATCTACATTTTTTTTATCTAAAAAGATTTTGAGATGGTTTGACATCACAGTACCACAGCACCGAACAGTCATTATTATTTACATAGACTTGTTCCTGATGTACACCATTTTTTGTCTCAGTTGTTCTAGACATAAGCAGGTTTCATTCTTTCATAAGGGTATGAGCATCTCAACAACATTCCATCTGCCAGAATTTAGCTATAAAAGTAAGGTAAATTTCATGCTTGCTTATGGGGACGAGAGATTTATCTACTTTTTCTGTGAACATTCATTTTGTAATTACGAGCACCAAGCTGGGATGGAGCTTGGACGTACGACTGATTTACTGCAGTATGTCAGTTAATTGCAGTAATGGACTACGAGGTAAAGTAGGTCACTTCAAATTTCTTTCACTGCTAAGGGCTAACAGTATGCACATGGTAATTTAATCATGTATCTCAGCCCCTAATTTTGATGTCGTAGAGAAAAATTTTAAAAAAAAATTCAGAGTGGGAAAATTGCAGGGAGACACCGTATATTACCCATACCAGATTTTCCTTGCCTTCCAAACTACTGCATATTCTGGAATGTATTGTTGAACTACTACTCATATGTCCATTAAATTCAGTTTCCAATATCAAACGGCCCTTGGGAATAAAAGGCACCTGAAAATATATACTGACTGAAAATACATATGACTGAAAAAGTCATTTCAGATTTGGCATATTTTGAGCATTTTATTTTTTATTTTATTTTGTGTGATAATAGATAATCATACAAATGTTTTTATTTCCTTTTTATTTCCTCTGCCTCTATATTTGTCCCTCATAACTTCAGATTTCTGAATAATTATAACTTCAAGAATGAAATTAATATCAGGAAGAGAAAATTTCCCAGAGAATAAAGCTACTAGTTTTACAATTGAATTGTGAAGCAGGCTCTTTCCAAGTGGTTGTCCTTTCCAGTACAAATTATACCACAAGCACCCTTTATTCCATACAGTATACCCTTAGGAGGAATTTGAATCTTCTGAAAGGGTTATGGTAGACAATTTTATTGAAACAATTTGATTGCATAGTAACACAGATATAAGAAAGTACCTAGAAATTAATCTTACTGTTCATTATGCTACATTCCTTGTCTCCAAGGGAAGTCAGGTGGACTTAGCTCTGAAGAAAGTTTCAAGGCCATGGATTTTATGAAGAGCAGGGATAATATACATAAGCAATTGAATAAAGTTCAAAACACATCAGATCTTATCATAGAGTTTTGCAATAAGTGAGGTATGAGTACCAGAGGTATGGAGCAGACGTAACTTGCAAGAACTTCAAGAAAACCTCAGGTTTTCAGTTACTCTGAATGGTCAAACTTCAGATGCAATCATATCCTTGCCATCACAGACATGCCAATTAGCACTAATAAAGTTTCAAGAGTGAAAAAGCATAAAGATGAGGCCCTAGTGTTTATAAAAACACATTCAGTTATGACCTGGAGAAAGAGTAAGAACTCATCTGTAGCATACAAAAAAGATGGAATCACTAATTAGAAGTTGCAGAACATATTTGAAGTAATAATCTGAAAGAGAATAGCCAATATGGATTTCAAAGGGAAAAAAATTCATCCATAAGATGGTTATGAAAGGTTATGGAGATGCTTATGGCAGCTCATTTAAACTGTTTGATATTCAAAAGGCATTTTATGACACATCTGCTGAAAACCATAGAACAAGCAAATTCAGGTCACCTAGAAGGAAATATCCTATGGTGAGCACTAATTGCATTCATCTTTTATTTATACATGGAAACCTCATAAAGCATTCCCTATGTCAGTGCCATCCAAATACTTTCCAGTTAGAGCTATATTTAGATCCCTACCACACTCCTTGGAGACTGACATTCTGCCACACTCTAGGATCCGATTGCATTGGCTTGCTAAAAAGCCTAATATCCTAAGAGAGTTTAATAGTGCTTTCTTACAACTGTTTAAATCAGCAGAGTTTTGCTTCATCTTATCCATCCCCACCTTTCTATCAACTCTTACCAGTCAAATCAGATGCCTTTTTTGTTCCAAGATTTACCCCAGCAAAATGGGGCTGTATTTCAGAACTTAGAGGTATGGATACTGTAAGCACTACACACTAAAAACTCATTGCATGCAAGAACATTCTTGGGTGCATGATGCTGATTGTGTATCAAGTCATGAGCTATCCTCAACTGTTATTGATGTATGTATCCAGTGTCAATTCACAGGAAGAGAGCCTTATGCCCTACCTGAGCAATACTGAAAGGGCTCCAATTTTAAATTAATTCTTCTCAGAAACACTGGGTTAAAATCTAAATTCTAACCTCTATTTCTGTCATGTTCTCAAGTTGTTTTTCAAGTTGTTCTTTCCCTTCAACATGACTATTACTTCATTACACCATTAATATCTTTCTGAGCTTGCCATTTTGCTCATGATCTCCATTACAGAAATTCATAACAGAAAAAAACAGTTTTCCATGACTTCATACAGCAAATTATGAACAGAAAGGATTCTTCCTTACTTATATGGCTAGTCGCACACACTCACATATTATAAGCCATATGCAAATACACAATAAGCACCTTCATTTGCAGTGATAATTAGCACCTGTAGCCTCAATGGTCTTCAGTCAAGTTCTGGATATTCTGTAATTTTTATTAGCAGTAGAGATTTAAAGAGCATAAATAGATAACTCAGGAACATATGCATTCTAGTGCAGATGATTTGAGTAAATATGTTTTAATAGATTTACCTTCATAACATTCGGGTGAAAGAGAAGTTATTATTGGCTTGCATAAATGAGAAAAGTTCAAAAATAAGTACAGAGCTTATAAAAATCTATCAATTAAAACTGTCTTCTCTTCAAAATGGAATGTATTTTCACAGCTCAGAGAAAAACGAATGAGTTCTGTTTCACAACGGATGAGTTCTCTTTTGAAAAACTAATCCAAAACACGAACACATTATTTAAATTACTAATTTTTGTTCTGCTTTGTTTCAAAACCCACATTTTTCTCCACATCTATCATTACACTAAATATTAATGAAGTTGTAAAAATAAAGGGGATTTTTAATAATATTTTAAAATATTCAGAATGTTGAAAAAGATCTGACATGCTCCCTCCCCCCCTTTCCTACTGAATTAGTTTCAAGAGCATCAGAATTTTCATACAAGACTGATTCTGAGGGCCTGACAGCAAGGAGAGGATGGGCTCTGTATTGTCACAACTGATGACATTTTAGTTCATTTTTACCTTTTCAAAAGCCACCCAAGAGATCTCCAAACTGCCACACACTACTTTGGTCTGTTTCTTTTACAGTCACTACCTATCTACTACAGTGGATAGAGCAGTCATTAAAGGGCTGAAGTAATTCATCAGGCTTCAGTTTGGACAGATTTTCCACTCCTGTGGGTTAGAATGCCTTGCAGTGAGACTGCACCATGATAAAAGAATAATGAAGCTCCTCAGGTGACTTCATCAGACAAAGGTATTAACAGTCATGCTTTAGAAGCTCTTAAACATCCAACTCTGTTGAAACAAAATATTTAAGTATCACATAATTTTCATTCATTTCTTCCCAGCATGTTGATGGGAAATGTAAAAGACACTTTATGCTCATTATATAGAACCCAAAAATAACTATAACCAATGGAGAAATAGAGGAGTGGTTCTGGAAGACCCAGAGCAGGTAAACTGAGAACTGACTGCTGCAGGAGCCTCTCTTCCCCCAAAGGCAGGTTTGCAGAGATAAAATTGCTACAGTTAAATTTCTCTAGCCCAAGTTTATCTTTCTGAATCCCCTTCTCCCTTTTCCTCTAAAACGGTAAAAACAATACTTCTGTATTTTACAGTAGTAATAATAGGATGAATAGAGTAAAGATTACATCAAGGCAGTATCTTTTACCAAACAAAAAAAAAAAAAAAAAAAAAAAAAAGAGGAGGCAGAAGCTTTCAGGCATATAGGCCCATCAGGACCAAAAGAATATGGAAAGCGTCCAAATACTACATTTCTGGGCATGCAGTTGAACAAGCGGTATACCACACCTGTCCAGCTCCCACAGGAGCTAAGCAGCAGTGTTCTCCAGGCCCAGGTTCATGCTCCAATCCCTGGATTATGTGTGCTATTTGCATGGAAAAGAAAGGTTCTGCACAGCATCAGCACAGAAATGCGTAGCACTTCACATAGAAAAGGGTAGCACTTCAAATCAGCTGCCAGACCACTTGTCATTTATATTATACCAATGCCTAAATTTTGTATACCTTGAAAATGGAGAGAGCCCACTTTGCAGTTTATTTTTTTATATTATTTAAGATGATATTTTTTGCTTCCTTTCTGTTAATCTTTACTCCCCACAGTTAAATTCCACTGTTTAGTCTTACTCTTTGCTCAAAAATAGAAAAGACTGAGTTAATAAATTTCATGTTAGCTCAGGAAAACAATGTTATATAATACAGGAGCCTTAATCTTCTATCTTAAAGCAAACAAACAAAACTCCCTTGCTTCTGTTTCCAGAGAACTTTCCAAAAGCATCAACTTCAAAATCTTGCTCCTTGATGTCACCATCATACTGCACACACTATATACAACACATTCTCCCAAAGTTCTGAATATTTTAAAAGTTTCATGATCATAAGGACAGCCCTAAGAGTCTGTAGGATGTAGCCAACCTCTGAATGGGACAGGTAAAGAAGAGAGTTTCCTGGATCACTGGGCAGCATCAGAAGTTGGTGAATGTTCTTGATCCTGAGATTCTCATTCAATAAGCAGGCAATTATTGTGGTACTCAATTATTGTGAACTGCAGATTAGATGAATCAGACACCTCTAGAATAGAAGCTTCCTGGGAAATTTGCCAAGAATAACTTCCTAAAAGACAGTTTCTTGCCTGATTCTTTCATTCTGACATGTCTCTTAATTGCTGTTTTATGACCCTATTCATAAACTCTGTTCATCCCCTGACTGGGATAATATTACCATAACGACCAGCCTCTTTCTAATGAGACCAATGGTTCAATATCATTTCTAGTAGTGTGACAAATCATAAGTTGCTGCTACCTTTTTGTCCAGAGACAGAGTATGAAGTTTCAGTGTTTCCTCCTCTCAGGTAATCTCTTGTAAATGTTAAGGAATTTCTTTACAGAGCAGAGGCACAGTGCTGGATTTAAGAGTTGAGTTTTAAAAACTCAAAGAGAAGCAGAGGGGAAAAAAAAAAAAAAACACAACAAAAAAACCCACACTTTTCCTTGTGTTACATGGAAGGGTCCATAGAGCCTCATATGCTTCTGTTTAACATAGAGGCTAATAAAAGCAAAAAGTCAACTAACTACAAGTCACTGTGTTAAAGGGTCAAACAATTAGCATGAATAAACAGATTAAGCTAAATACAGCTTCATTTACCTCCAAATAACTTGCATCTTCATCAAAGTTGTGTGATAAATGGAGCAAGTGCTGTCCCCATCAAAGCCCTGAAGAGATTTATTTTCACTTTTTCCTCATTCTAATATCCAATTCTAATGGACACAAAGCTTTGTGGAAGGAGATGACCAGTCAAAATAAAATGGCATGATAAAAATCACAAGTCAGTATGACAGTATAATACAAATTGCTCGATTTTAAAATAGCTCATGACTCTTACACCATGCTTCTTCCTACTGGAAAGAGCAGGTATTATATATAATACAGAGTTAAATGTCTTCCTTTCTCACTAGACATTAAGATGTGTTAGCTAGCTTGCTACACATATAAATATATTGCTAATGATGTGACCAAGATGATTATGACTGAGAGCAAGATTTTTTTTTTTTTCTAAAGAGAGAAGATGGGTTTTGGTTTGTTCACATCTTTAAGTTTCAGCGCTCCCCGTACTAGCATACTTGCATCTGCCTCTTCCTTCAGGACTTAGTAATGGCAAGCTTCCTTGCCAGCTACTGCACTAAATTGCTTCAACTGCAATCATGATAAAAAGTGATGTGAATTAACAAGAGACAAAGTTTTGCTTTCCAGGTTATTAATATTCTCTGAAGACCACATCCAAAAGTAGTTAGATATGATCCAGTGTGGAAGAGACAACCACAACAGCTTAGGATATTCATAACACCAAGGCTTACAAATGGTCGGAATCAATTCATATCATCATAAGATACTGATTTAGATGATGCAATGTCATTACCACAAAGAAATCCCTAACTATGTAGTTTTGGGCAACAAGGACAAGTTCTGCCAAAAATGATTTAACTTGTACCCCAGCTTTTAAGTCTGTTTCACACAGGTAAGCGTCACAAATATCCTCCTTTTCCCTTAAATATCAGTTTTTGAAATACATTCTTAGTTTTTTCAAGATTTCTAGCTCAATAAATGACACTCAGTTTTGAGACCTCTTTCATCATCAGTGATGTCTTAGTTTGAACCCTTCCTGTTTTATCTATTGCCAGTGAACTCTGGGCAGTAATGAAAGTCTCTGGGCTGTAGAGTAACCATTTAAATACATCTATCATTCTTGTTTCTGTGGGAACAAAATCAGCTTTCCCAAGTTAACAGGTCATGTTCTTGTTATTTCCATATCTCCCCCCTATATATTATGGTTGCCTTTTTAAAGAAATTATTCTAGAACCACTATTTACATTTCAGTTCTGTTAGGCATTTGTTTAACCTTGGTCAATTCAGCAGATTTCTTTTCGGTTAATGGTAGCAGTTGATCACGTAAACCTCGCACAATACAATTTCTCATTGCTTATCTGACTGTCAAAACCACACCCTTTTTGCTATCTTAGTTGTCAAGATCTTCCATTGCATTCAACCACTTGGTTTCTTCATTCTAATTTTTAATATCTGCATGCTCACAATTTTTAAGTGCTCCAGATCCTTTTGATTATTAGACTTTTTCTCTGCCTGATATATAGGCATATTCTCAGGAGAGAAAGGCTGAGAATGCATTTCCAGTCAACCCATTTTCTGTTTTGCTGCAAGTCACTTGACATATGAACCAAAATGTGTGCCAGTAACCTAGGAAACAAGTACACCCATCTGTCTCTTAACTGTTCGTCTGAAAAGTTGCAACAATTTTTCATTAATTTGTCTGGTTGCTATAGCTGATAATATGTCAAAGGAGAACTTTTCTTACTTATTTTTACACTTAATAGTTACCTTTCTTAAACATAGCCTTCAAATCAGCAGGTCTTCTAATTGCTTTATTTCCTGCATGACTGACCATAGTAGGCTTCAGATAAACTTATCTGTCTGGTCCCTTCAGACCAAGTATGGAGGGATGGGAGTTTAATTAGTGCTATTTTAAAAACTTCCAGTCCAAAATATTAATACAATAGCTCCTGTTGTCACTTTCAGCACCAGATGAAGGTTGC
Organism: Crypturellus tataupa; assembly: GCA_034781795.1. Lineage (NCBI taxonomy): Eukaryota > Metazoa > Chordata > Aves > Tinamiformes > Tinamidae > Crypturellus > Crypturellus tataupa. The sequence continues at coordinate 4,558,894 of JAWLRI010000355.1, read as the reverse complement.
TATAATGCTTCTATGAACCTGAACAACCTCCTATTTTGTTCTTCAAAGAGTCTTGCACCTATCAGGAGAGAAACTGCAGTGTCTCACTAGTCACTGAGGTTGAAATGATTGAAGAACTTTAAGGAAATTTGGTACAACTAACATGAGTCACAGTAAATCATGAGCCAATGCAGGGAAATTCTTGCAGGCTCTCTAGCTGCCATATACACCCTTCCCTTAGAGTGACAGTGAGCGAACTCTTCTGAACAGTATCTCTTCCTATCCAGACTCTCTCAAAACACTATGAGGACAATAAAAATGAAATCTGTTCTGGGGCTCATCTGTGCTGAGTACCCGTGGCTTCACCTTCAAAATTCAGAGTGTTTTTCTGCTATTTCAGCAGAGAGAAAGGAAGGCTTCCTTGTCATACCAAACTGTAGCTCACTGAAGTAACCTTTGTTCCCATAAGAACATCATCTTGGTTTCACCATAACTCTAATACACGAATCTTCACATCAGGAGCAGATATGAGTAGAAATTTTGTGCCTTCTGAATAGGTCACATCTGTGATACATTCAGAGCAGCTATCATTGAAGTATATTAGTGTTTCAGTACTCCTTGAGCAAAATCTTTCAACTTGGCTTTATTAATTAGCATAGCCAGAGCTCTCTTAGGAGTCTAGCATTATATCTTAATTAATTTTCTAATGTTTCCTTTGCCTTGGGAAATTTGATTAATGGTTATCATACAAAACATCTGGTCATACACAGAAGCAATCACTCACTCCTCTCACAGCATACACATCCTAAAGCCACTGTCATTCGTGCAGATAAAGCACATGTAGAAGTCTGCAGCAGCTGGTTCTATTATGCCAGGATGCGGGATCCATTTTAAGGTTAGCACCAGTCAAATGTTCCTTCTAAGCCTGGCACACAGGATCACAAATGCTTTCTTTGTTTCCTATCTAAGTTAGTGCACTTACCTACTCGCATTGGAAAAAATATTCCTACGTTAAAGTACCAGTGGATTGTCTCAATCCACACTACCTGCTGCCTTGAGAAGCACAAACAGAAAAACATGTTCTTCAAGCTTGCCTAATCCTAGCCTTCTCTCAAGGATTTTCTATCTGTATTACTCTGGTTTCTTTTTCTTCAGAGAACCACTCTATTATTTCTGTATACAGAAAAACATACTGAGCTGCCATAGTGAGTTGGAAAAATCTCTGTGCACTGTTCTATGAGGCCCTAGCACATGAAAATACATTGACTTGGATGATCTCGAAACCTGCATGCAGCTCCGACACCCAATCTACTATTGTTCATGCACACACTTGCTCACTATAGGTGCACCTGAGAGTTTTCATTTCTGGTTTTCAAAATGCAAGTTGAGAATCAAGCCTCAACTTTTACCACATTAAGCTGTTACATATTTACTTTCTGTAGAAATACTTTTGCGTGAATCACAGTGGAAAGAATGGCAGAAAAAGACCAGTACTTTGCTTTGCAGCATCAAGATGCTCATATTATTTGCAGGTTCAGACACTGAAAAGAAGTATCACTCACATAATAGAAGGCTAGGCATGCCCCCAGTACAAATATTAAATGATTTATAGTGATGCATTTCTAAAATGCTTTTTCAGATTTTGGGGAGCTATTTTGGGTAGAGGAAGGCATCTTCATCTTATGAGAGTGAAAATGAGAAAGATAAAGTCATATTCTGGAATTGGGACAAAATGAAAACTAAAAGGTCTACCACTGCCTAAGGTAATGTATATTAAGGTATTTAGAGTGCTTTCATCTGACGGCATTCATTTTTTATTCCCCTGACTTGGAGAAGCCAAATGACAAAATACCCATTTGAGGTAGTTCGTGACCAATCATGTCTCAGGCATCCAGGACAGAAAATTCCTGCGATTATTTTTATCAAAATTAATTTGAAGGCAATCTGGGAGATAAAGACATCAGGATCTACCTCATCCTGTGAGAGAACAGAGAGGAGAAAGCAAAATAGTTGTTTCTTGACTAACAGCAGAAACGCAGGCTGTCTGAAGCGAGGATCTTTTTAGTAATCTAAACCCAAGCGTGGATCCCTTTCAAACAGCAGGCTGGTCTGAACAGCAGCCAAAAGAGTCCACAGGGCAGCCTTACTTGGCTCATCAACTCGGTCTCAAAGGAAGGTGACAGAGAAGGCTAAACTGTGTGTGGCAAGCACATTGGCAGTTCACAAGGAAGCACTCAGAGGATCGTGGCAGTAACCCAAGTGGAGAGTCCAGAACTAGATCCACCTCCAGTACTAGAAGAGAGGGGCCACGTAGGCAGATGGTGTGGAGACTGCTGCAGTAATGCACTGTGCAGCAAGCCTGAGCAATACCGTAATGAGCAAAGGCAATTAGGCATTCCGCCTTGAGAGAGTCAACACAATCTCTTTGGTTGTTCAATTGTTTCATGACTACATCTGTTGTTTCCTACAACATATATGCCTGTTCCCCCGGAAATATGCTTCTCACATTTAAAAATTAGTGCCTTCCTATAAGTCCAAAAAACATACTTCCTAATATTTTTAAGCAATCAATGCTTAGTTATTTTATCACTGACTCCCTACTGTGCTATTCACTACTTTAAAATTTGTGATTAAAAAGACTTTGACAAGATTTGATATCCCTCAGTTCAGCTATTTATCATTAACATGATAAATATTATTATATACGAAAGCAAACAAATACAGTTACATCTTTGTCATCAGGGACATTAAGCCCAATATATAGTGAAATAACATAAAAATCCACCCATAAATGCTTTTAGTTAAACACTAAATTGTATATAATATAAAAATGGAGCTCCTGAATGTTTTTTTTGCATTTCCTTCTGCTAATTTACTGCTAAAATGATGTACAATACAGTCTTCATGGAACAGCAGTAGAAGTAGCTTTTAAATGAAATTGCGAGTTTTTCCAAAAAGGGTGAGCACTAAATATTCTGCTTATTTATTATGCCAATTAAATATTCCAGAAACATTTCTTATTAATTAATAATCTGGAAACAATTCAGTGCAGAAAGCTGTGAAGAAACATTGTTCTACATTCAGACTTCTGAACACAAAACAAAATTTCTGAGGTGCATACTTACTTGCTACAGATAAAACAAGTAGCCATCCTATTCACCCCTTTTTCAGCTTCCTCAGTTATTCCTGTATCCTGGCTGCCCACTCTTCATAGTGTTTAGTTTATTTAGTTTATTTTTAGACAGGATCCTAACTTGCACTTGATCACCTAATGTATCAAATTTTGTTTATCTTTCTCTACATTTCACTATAAACATGCTGCAATATATGTGCAAAAGCCAGCAAATTAAACTTTATTGTTCTGGTAGCTACAATAGCCTAGGGATAAGTCAGGCAAGATTTATAGGGAGACATAATAGTTTTCATTAGATCAAGTGATGCAGCTGGAGGGAACAAGCAAGCTTTCAAACACACAAAGCTTACTTCTGAATTAATCATGTACACATACACACACACATATATGCATATGGACAGACTGAGCAAGTGGAGTTAAAATTACTGAACAGATCAATATCCAGATTCAGTCTTTTTTCTTCCAATTTTACCCCCAAATTTGCATCTTCCAGAAATTCAAAATTGGCAGTACTACATTAGCTGTATTATAAACAGTTCTGGGAGAAATGAGATTCTTCAGCGTCCATAAGCAGTGCTAGGAATTAAAAGCCTCAATCTGTCCAGCTCCCTCAGTTTGCCAGTCGTAATTAAATAGACTTTTACAATTTACATTTTTTTCACAGCACTTTGCATATATTTAAGAGAGTTTGAGGATGATATTATCAAACGATATTTGCCCTTTATTTATAGTAAGACAGAACTTCTGTTTTGAAACTGTAAACTTGCACACATTCCTGACACCAAGACAGACATAATAGAAGTACATTCTGTTTATCATTTTCTGATAATATAAGATAAGTATTACCTTAACAAATCATTTAACTATGCTTATGATTGCAAAATTTATGGTTTGTTTGGCAAGTGTGTGTGGTCCAGTGGAATTAACTCCCTGAACCAATCTTTCACAAACACACAATAAATTTCCTTCAGGAAAGATGGTTGTTTTTTTACTTATGAATATATGGTTAATATCACAAGCAGCTATGAAAGGGAAGAAAGAAACATCAAAAATCAGAACATTTGAAGACAAGTAAGCACAAGTTTTAAAAGGAGGCTTTAAGAATACAGCTAAAAATCATTCGGTATTAGACGCTATTCAGCAAATTTGCTGCTTTTAGATAAAGATTATCTCACAATGCCAGCATAATATTATAGTTAGTAATCATCAACACTTTCTCATATAATTTCTAGTTGCATCACTCTCATGAACATGATATGAGAATACAAAGCTGAGTGAATGAAGGAAACCTCTACAGATTCTCATGAGTTCCTCAGTTTGGCTCTTAAAGTGTTAACATACTAGAGAGCTGCAGAAGGGTAGCATTGCAGCCAACAAAGCCGTCCTGACTAAAGTGCACCACTTAAACTCAATTCTAGAAGAAAAAAAAAAAAATATATATATATATGTATGTATGTAGAGAGTGACAGATCCAGAAATAATTGCCACTTATTTCAAAGGCTTAAGCAGGAATGAAGTTGGCCCTCTACAGAGGAGCAAATCTCAATTTAACAGCTTACTATTTCTGAAATGTAATGTTAGGATAAAATCCATGTACATAAAATTAAAGATAGACTTTATCTATAGATGGTTTCTGAGGCATGTTTTACCATCCTGGAAATGTTTCATAACATTAAAAACAAACAAACAAACAAGACACACATGTACTCCAATTCTAGTCAAGGACCTTAGGAATTTAAATTCAGTGCAAAAATATCTTCACAATGATCTAGATATAAACTGCTTTGGGAATTTTCTTCTACTCTCATGTGAACTGTTCAAACCAGAGGATCAATCACTGCTTTTTGTCTCTGCACATTTACAATATAGAACCACATATTCTGAATAATCAATCATGAATTCAGCACATGCAAGTATGCTATGCTTAAAATATTAGATTTCCATTCCTATTTCAACTTTGACTGTAAGAATACAGAAGCCTTCCCCACATTCCATTCAGTAAATCCTGTCCAACACCACGAAAGGAATAACAGCCAACATCCATATGTCACAATCTGGGAGAGAAGGAAGAAACAACAAAAAAAGGTATTTTATAGCTATTCTACAGTACTGAGGATACTGCTGCAGAGAAAAGTAGTATATCACATTAATCCAGGGAGTTTGAGAAACTGTGTTTGTTTCTCATTCAACACAAATTTGCAATTGCAACTCCAAAAAATCACCAGAGGTGTTTTGGAGTAAACTGTAATTTTTCTCTAAGAATTAGTCTGTGCAAAAGTTGCACTGGGCAAATTAGTTTCTCCATGTATGTTTTCCATTTTACACCAGGATAAGTTGTAGAGGATTTGGAATTTCTCATAGTGAGACGTTCATTGTAAAAGTTACAGGGATAACACCACTTGGACGCTTTTGATCAGTGAGAATAAAGGCAAAATTTACATTTATTTCTGGACACTGCAAAAATCTTTGCATAGTTGTTAAAGTTTATTAGCACAGTTGTAGACAGAAAAAAACAGGTAGTTAGGCAGGTAACAAAGATCCTCAAGCTTACAATTGCATTCCAATGACTACTTTGGATACAAGTCCCATAACAGTGCATCTTTCACCCAGAATGTATTTCACCTATCATGTTTATGACTGAAATGTAATAATCAGGAAAAACATAACAGGTGCTTAATAATGCAAAGTTTCATAGTCAAGCGCAACTTCACAGAGAAAGATATCAAGACTGCAGTTTGTCCAGCTAGAGTCATTCTCCATGTTACAGACTGGTTAGCTGATCTACAATTACCCTGTGTAAAATAACTGGAGTTATCCACATTTCCGTTTAGTCTGGAACAGAGCCCATCTTTGCACCCTATCTTACTGACCATCTCAACAGCTATGATCAGCATGCTGATCTTTTCCCAGTGCTGGTCAAGAGAGAGTCAGCATAGTAAACTAAAAATTAGAGCTTCAGTTTCTAAGCAATGCATAGGTTTTGAGAAATAGCCCTTTTAGATCCTGCCCCTACATAATATGAGAACACACAGTTCCTGTTTCCAGTTCAAAGACAAACGTGTTAGCTCAATTTACAGTTGACTTCACTTTGGTTGACTGCATACTGGAACAGAACCAAACAGAAGAATTAAATCCATTATTAGTATTAACTGAGAGGCAACAGATGTTGGAGTCCAATGCCTGTTACCTTCTTGAGTCTACAACCTGCTTGGCCGCAACTGAAAAGCAGCAGCAGGTGAGGATGCTTGCTGCGCCAAATCTTAGGGCTCATGAGTGAGTCACATATGCAGTATAAACAGTTCCCCAAGTGTACATGTAAGAATTTGCTGCAGTCCTGTTTATCCACTTTAAATCACTGGACCACAGCATAAATCTCTGTGTATCCCAGGCACCAACCACTTGTAAGTTTTTGTTCCTTGTTCCTTTTTTCCTGTCACTGGCTTCAATATCCTGCTACTGCTACTCAATGCCTCCCAGTTTCCTGGTTCTCACTTATTGCTTCCTTGCCCTGAAATCTATGCCATACTGAAAACGACAAATGCAGAGTTAAACATCACTCCAAACTTGGATTAATGAAACAAGACTTTACCATATCATTCAATCTTAAACTGCCCACAAGAAATTGACAGCTCTTTCTGGTCCCCAAACTAACACTTGGAGAGACTGAGAATTCCAAGAGCTTTCTATTTCAGGACCTTTCTTACCATATTGTTCTCGTTATTTATAAGATGATCAGATAACCATATTCCTATTTTCCTCTATTTGGCACTGTTATTTGCACTGATTACAATACACACAGGGCAAAGGTTTGACCATCTGGCCATAGATGCCAAGCTGAGGCATTTTCCAGCAGCAGCATCTGGTTTCTATGCAAAAGGCACCATGTTTCCAGCTTTGAGCCCGTTATACAGCAGAGCTACAGATGCGTTGTCTAGGCTGCCAGATCATCTTGGATTGCTTTCTTTTGATTCACCTTTAATTTTGTAACATTTTCTCTTTATTAATATTTGTTTGGTACAGGTCTAAAAGAACTAAAGCTATACTACATATCTTATCCTATATACCCCTACACACATTACACATCATATTCATCCACCTAATATGCAAGAACAAAAAAGTCAAAACTATTATATAAAGACAGTTTTGCAAATGCCTAGCACCAGAGAGAAGAACTGAGCAAATTCTCATGGATGTGTAAGGCAACAATTCTCCCTCCAAAATCATTTTTTAGTTGGTCCAAGTTGTGCCCTATCTTTATAATGGGTAATAATATATTGCTAACAGGAAAAAAAAAAAAAAAAAGAGAGAGACTTATTCGCAAAACTATCATTACATGAAAGTATAAACAAATTAAACAAGAATTAAAACAATAGAATAACTTAGATGTGAGAAAAGCCAGGCTAAAGAAGATATTTCTATCCTGCTTGTGTATCTTTTTTCACACGTGACACAAAGTAGTCTTGCACGAAGGCAGGGAAAAGAAGCCTGAGATTCTAATCCATAATTTATAGACCACAGCATGTCCTCCGGTGCCTAACAACTTACCCCTTAGGTGCTAACATAATACATATAATAAATGGTAGCACACAGGAATATCATTCAACACATCACAAAGCTTTTAATATTTCATAATGCCTGGCAGATACCAAACATTGAAAAAAGTTCTAGCATTTGATTAAGAGGGAGTTTCAGTAAACAAAAACATGAAGCACCAGATTTAAGACACTGTTTCTGTAAAACTTGTGCAATAACATGCCACAGAATTTTTTGATGTCCCGAGCTACATCTTTCTGTGCAGCGTTAATAAATGACGGATGTATTAGAGAGTCCAGAGCATCAAGAATTACCTTGTGACAGAGACCAGGACGATTCACAGAAACACAGCTAGCAGACATGTTTAACTTGTCACTTCTAATTACACCACGCCAGAATTTTTTAAATTGCCTTTCAGATAGATATCCATAATTTTATCAAATGATCTAGAAGAATATACATGTAACATCATTCACACAGAAACATTAGCAAAGCTTATGGGAAGATGCACAAATTCTTTGCCGAACACTGTCACAGCAGCATGGTGTAGGAATGACTGCACTGTTTGTCCCAGCAAGCATTCAAAATCAACCCAAATGGTATTAACTGGGCCCAATATCCTGATAATTCCACACTGATTGTACAGTATTTCTGTCAGAGGCAGGAACACACAGAGCAGAAAATGCGTTTGTGGTGAAGCATTTGGACATGAGATTCATATGCCACGTCCAGAAAAAGGAATATTTTGCCATTATACCAGCAGATCTGAAGAAGTAGTAGCATGCTAGCTCCTAAGCATCAGGAATAAATATATCCCACTGGAGGACTATGCTGATTCAAGTAGAGAAAATATATCCCTTATGTACAGATGCTGCTTGTCCTCTATTGTAGAGAACCACCGCAGGAATTTTATGTTTGAACATATGGACAAGTTAGTCATGCCCTATCTACTCAGGGAAACAAACAGAGCCAGGCTGGATAGCTTGCAGGGCAGAACATTATTTTTTTTCCTCCCCCTCTCCTGCAACCCAGTAAAAAGGCCACTATGGTGGCAGTGCATTTCTATTTTAATCATTTAACAGCAGCAGTTTCTGGTTGTCTGGCCAACCGAGGGCTAGAGAGATGGAAATTTTATCCACATATTCTGTATTACTAAAGGGATTTGGCCCTTTTCACCTTTCCTCTTAGAACAAGAGTTCTGCTTTTTTCCTAAGAAAAGACTCTACAGGTGGAATATTTTTAAGACAGAACAGAATTGTCTTGAGCTGAAACTCCTATTTCAAAACATACAAACACAGTCTGCATGGAGTCCTAACAGGTCAAAAAGAACAGATTAAATTTACTCAATACAACACTGCTGAATGTTATATGCTGTGCAAAGACATATGTGACTTTTTCCTATACAGAGATCATTAAGAGATCTTCAACTTTTGGTGATATAACAAAGCTTGAGGAACGGATTCAGTAGAAAAACGACAGCTCTATTAAACAATGGGTTGACTTCTAAATATTTAAGAAAATGATTACCTATTCTTCCTGACAATTTAAAATGTTTATGTCCTTTTCAATCAGTATAGTGCATACGCTTTAATATTCATCATGAACCAGTTCTAGGACCATTTCATCCGATACACTAACTTCCAGATGAGATAGTCTTAGAGAGTACACAAAGGACACAAAAATCCATTTTTTGCCTATGGCCCATAGTTCATCCTCCTTTCCCTTGGAATAGACTTCATTTCCAAGTTTGTGAATCTCTCAAATTTGCTTCCAGTGAGTGAATGCAGCAAGACAAAACCTACACTAAATTAAAATATTAACACAACTTGAAACAACAAATCTTGAAAAATGTCTATTTTGAAAGATGTACTGTTGACTGCTCTTCAGGTTTATTTAATATGTCCTCTCCTGACCTGCAGATTGTCAGAAGTCTCTGAGCTTTATCATATAAGTACGTATCAAAAAATCATTCTCTGTCATGTGGCATTCTGTACTTATCAGCTCTCCCCTCTGCTTTGCACTTTACCATATCATCATATTTAGTAACTATTGATTTTGTTGTTATTTTATAGCCTACGCTAGGGATAACTGAGATCATATATGTGGAAATCAAAATTTGAATTGATCGGAGTTATTTTTCTTACCAGATAGACAGAAACATGCACTCCTAGAGCTCCAACTGGGAAATGGACTCAGCCTGTTTGTCTCAATTCCTGAATGCAACTCTTATTTCCAATCTGAGAAATATGCCTGACCAGCAACAGAGCAAGAATTTAACCAACTTTTCCAGAACTAGAAGCCTCAAAACACCACCTTTGAAACCTAAGAACACAGCAGGCCTCATTAAGTTTAGCTTCATAGCTGAAGATTTGGCTGACAGTAAGAATAACTATCAAGGTAGATAATAGTTAGAATTTAGTTAAGTAAAAAACTCTGCCAATTCTTTTTTTTTTTTTTTTTTTTTTTTTTAAGTTATTTGTAATGCGCCTGGTTGCTAAGCATAACTCTGAGTTTGGAAATGGTCCTGTTTTGCACTCAAAGTACATAAATACTGTGCCATTTCTCAGACTCTTCCTTTATAAATTCATCTTCATTGGTACCGTAAAAATAGTGCAATAAATTTCAACCTTTCTCATCAACTTCTGCAGGGCCCCTTCAGGGTCTTTTCTGTCCTAGTTCCCCCTTCATAGACATTTTCCTATCTTTTAGATTTGGGGTAAATTTAATTAGACACTTGCTAGAACAACTCATTCTATTCAGCTCAAGATTCTGGTACCGTAGCCATCACCATAATCTCTGAATTTGTCATTAGCAGTCACTCGGAAACTTAATGTCATCTCCGAGTTTTAGCATTAAACAACATGATAAAAGAGGTCTGAATTGCTTGCTGGAGTTTCAGAGTGCATTACTTTGTTAAAAGCTTTCCATTGCATCAGCATGGTATTTCTACCAGTTACAGTTAGCGATCTCACAAGGAAAGATATTAAATTCCAACACATTATACGTGTTAACAGAGATACCCTCCCTCTTCTTCAAAATAAATAGGTATACCACTTATAAAACATTCTCTTCAACAATAAATGGAAAAAACACTGAAATACGATGAAACAGCATTAAGTTGGTATCCACAATCTTTTTACAAAAAACTTGAAATATACTTTTGTAGGCACTTCACATTTAAAGTAGTATCTTTCTGATTTTCATCCAAATAAGTCAAGAAGCACATGTAGAAAAAACTGTTTCAAAAGTATCTCTAACTCAAGGCCCGCAAAAATAATTAGCATTTTCCACTAAGCTGGGTGATGATCACAATCATTTTCTGTGTATGTTTTGAATTTAAAGCAAAGTCATTCCAGCTATTTTCATATTCTTCCTCCAAATATGTTTAACCAATGTGAACATTTAAAAGGAAATTGTACTGAGAATATTCACAGTAAGTAGATTTCACACAAATCAAGCCAAAAACATAAATATTATTTAATATTGAACTATACAATTCTAAGTTTGTTTAGTTGCATGGGTAAGAAATTAAGCTTTTAAGTATAGGGAACTATCTTTAACACAACATGCATTGTTTACAACAAATGAATGACTATTCAAAATAATTGTTCATAGATGATTTCAACATCTGACTATTTCATGATTTGTGATCACATGAAATTCTGAGGATTAGTTAAATAGCTGTGAAACATTAGAAATAAAGCAGGGATCCATTTTGCCTTGGTGTTTTGTTTTAGAGACAGTTCTCAGGAGATTATTAGTTTTTCCTGGATGGTACTGGACACCTCCAGCTCTCACTGATTCCAGGCTGTACCAACTTTCACCTTCTTGGAGGTCTCGGATCCCAATCCTTGTGAATACAGCACACAGACTTCTGAAGTCTATACTACAGGCCCAGCTTGCTAATAGTTTTCCAATAGCATCTCTCTCTATTTTGAAGATCTGAACTGTACTTCCTCCTGGATGTTTTATCTTATTCAAAGGATTTAGAATGGTGTGTTTCAGTGAAATCTGCCTTCCAATTCTAAAGACTTGAGAGACGCCTAGTGGAAGCATCTATGCAAAGTCCAAAACTAAAATAGCTCCTTTTTCTTGCAGTGTATTCTCTCTTATAGATCTCACTCCTGATACTGTTCTTGCAGCCAAATAAAATATAATGAGTTCAATGGGTTTTCAGAAGCTTATCTTTTTTGCAGCAATGTTTATTACTACAAGACATAAAACAAACTAGTACCATTTTTGAATTGTACTAGTAATTCTTATCCTACCTTAGAAAAAAATGATGAAACTCCTCATAACAGAAAACGTTTGTACTTTTGTGCTTATATATTTAATATACAAGCTTTAATATACATATAAAAGTATATATGCTTTAATAAGTATATATCAGAACTTTAACATGCTTTTGTGCTTGCATATCTAAGCTATGATATTTTGCTTATGGTATCCTTCGGTATTTCAGATTCAAAGATAATAGTGCACTTGGTCAAGGTATTTCATAAGACCTAATCCAGTAAGACTATATGCTTCCAAGAGTATCTATTCTTAGTGCATAACCCTTGAAGGGCCTAAGGGAAAGGAAGCTTTCCGCCCCTCCCAGGTAGAAGTTCTTAAGTAAAGCAACATAATACTGAAGTGAAGAACCTATTTCTCTGTACATCTTTGATTTTGCTTGTAAAATAGTTTTTTTTTTTTTAATTCTTAGGATGAAGAAGCATTAAAAACAGACATATCTGTGCCTATAAGTCATGCAGAACCATACCTTGAAACCATCAAGGAAACAAGAGGTAAATGTGTGACATTTTCATGCATTCAGTCACAACTCACATGTCTCGTGCTTGAAAACCAGTGGGAAAATAAAGGAAAACTCTGTAAATATAAGAAAAAAAAATCAGAAATAGAAGATGAAAAAATGAAGATGTGGAGAATTCAGAGACAGAGAAACCCAGTTTGGCTTCAGATTGTGTCCTAGTATCTGAGTTTTCTGAAGGAATGCAATGTTACAGCAATGTATCTCTTCAGACACACCATTCAGCCACAGAAGTCATCCAAAAGAATAAAAGGTAAGCAAATGACTGTTTTTAAAAGCTATACTAAGTAATTACTCTGAAACAGAACAATCAAAGGCTCCATTAAATTGACACAAACCTGTGTCAGGGATATTAATTTTAGCTGGAAAATCTCAGATATACTGAGATGGGCAACAGTTGAAGGAAAGAAGGAAAAAGATCTATAAAAATAGACAATTTTTTAATTTCTGATATTTAGCTTCTTTGTATAGAGTTGAAATTTGTAAATTGTATTAAAATTGTTTTACGCAACCACCATGCTTGTTCAAATAGCTACAGACATTAGACATCAGATTTTTCTGTGAAAAAAAATAACTAATATTCCACCTCAGTGAAACTACACTAATTTATACCAAGTATACACTGACTTTAGTGTTTGTCATAAGTGAAAGCAGATGGGGGAAGGGATGGCAGAAAAGTTTTTGTTTGTATTTAATAAAATTTGGCCTACAGGCTTTATGTGACTCAGTACTCAACATCTGGGATTGATCATAGGATCACAAGCTGGAAAGCAGTCATCTGGCTTCTAGAAATAAACAGATTCAGTTCCTGTTCCACAACTTTATTTTTTTAATGATAAACTGCAGCAGCTTAAACAGACATTTTAAGTCCTTTTAGTATTTTCAGCCTTGGTATTTTTAGTTATTTTTCGCCTCACAGCATTAGGCATCTATTACATTTTTCCTATTCTCAAGTAGTAGAACTGTTTGGTACTTCTTCCTCTGTCAGAAACACTACATTTTTCTTCTTTCAAAATTTTATGAAACGATGATAGCCTTGAAACTCCGATTTTTATTAGTTCCATTCTTCACAAGTATCATGGGAGAGGCCCAATATATAACACAAGACGCAGCACTGATGAACTACATCGACCGGCGTTTCCTTTCTTTAGAGGTATGTGTTATCTATATAGTTCAATAATAATCTCTAACTGCAAAGTACATTGAAAATAGATTTATGTTCTTCTGTGTATAAACTCACATAGGACAGTTTATATTCTAACCAGTATCAGGGATATAAGTTCCCACTTAGTTTTATTTACTTGGAGAAAAAAAAAAGTATGGGAACTAAGCTGTTAATTAACAACTCCCAAATACAATATCATTGTTTCCTCATAGCAGAATAAAGAGGTAAGACTACAAAGTTATATGCCATCACCTGTACTATTATTATGGTATCAATGAAATTTAGTTACATGCGCAAATGCTTTAAGCACTATCACAGTCTAACAATAATCATATTGTTACTAGCAGTACTGGTGCCAAGTATTAACAAGAAGACAGAAAGTCATCAGATTTTTTTTCTATGTATTGCTGAACCTAACTGTAGGTAGCTTAAGATGAACTTTTATAAATTGTCAGTGTATTTCTACTTTAACAAGGAATTGAGAGGATCTCCATACAGCTAGGAGACTGAAACAACGATTTGCTTTCAACATAAGAGTACAGATGGGTTAGTACCTGTTTCTTTCTCTTCAGTAAAGATCTACTAGTACTGCATAATACTTTGAAGTATTGGCATGTTACAATCATACATCCAAAACTGCTAAAATGAGGTGAGCATTTCATTCTTCTTTTAAATAAAAAGAAACTACACTAAGTACTGTCTTGCCCAGAGTGAGCAAGTGAAATGCATATGCTTATAGAGAGCAGCAGCTCCAAAGTAAGTTTTTGAGATTGCTTCACCAGTAGTCATACAGGAGGATTCTGAAACATTTCGAGAAAACAAGTAATCGGAGACCATATGCCCTGAAGAATCTCTAATTGTTTCAGCCAGAGCCCATTTCCTTCTTCAAGGACAACAATACCTGGTTGTCAGAAACCACAGGAAGAAAAAGTTCTTATTTTTGACAATAACTGAATACTACTGCCAGTCTAGTATGTGCTCTTTAAGTGGATATACAGCAAAAGACCCTTGGTTTAAAATAGATGAGGGAGGGAAACTGCAAAGTGGAGAATGGCATATTTTTTCAAGTATACATATTTTATGTTCTTATCTCTATAAAACATTTTTGCATACCTATGTGCTTTCTTTCTGTGTTCTAACTCAAGAGGAGGCTGGAAAAGTGCAACCAAGATATACTGGATTATGTTGAAGAATTTCGAGACTTTACAAAGACGATAATGTCACGCCTGGCAGGACTGAGCACTTATGAGACTGAGCTTAAAAGTGAAGTAGAAAATTTGCTAACAAGAGTTGAACGAGCACAAAGGGACATTGACTATTTTGGATCTCTCACAGATTCAAATACATGTGTAGAAATAGATGAAGACTTGGTGAAACAGCAGCTATTTGAAGAAGCAGAAGAAAACAGGAAACTGAAACTAATGCTTAATGCAAGTAAGAACAGCTTATTTTCCAAAATTTTGATATAAAGCAGCCAGTGCATTAGTCAGTGGGTGTATGCTGATAGAGGGATAATAGATTCTACTGTAATGTGAATACGACAGATAATCACTTTTTTCTACATAAATAGCAATCCTTTTTTAAAAAGACTTCAATATAAAAAAAAGAACTCAAAAAGCCCTGGAACGCATGCTGTCATAAAGTCCTCCAAAACATTGCTTCATGTTCAAGTGCTAGAGCTATACTTAAGTCAAAAGCTAACTAATAAAAAGACTTCATTCACTTCTACATTTTATTCCTCAATTTTACTGTCTTCTTTTCTTCTCTTATTTTTTCTACCCTGTCCTTCCCTCATTCACTCACGAGGGCATACTGGTTGAGCTGCATGTAAAACTCAATTCTGATTTGAAAATTAAGTGCTACAGGTACTTTGAAGGAAGAATGATACTCTCTCTCTCCCCTCCACCCCAAACAAACATAATTATTAAGAAGTATCCTTACCTTAAAGTTCAGTGATTGATCTAAATTATATATTGAGATATATTTAAGGTAGTCTTGTTTCATTTGCATTTAAAATGAATATAAACTGAGGAATGCAGAATAGGAAGTATAAAAGGCTATTTAAAAATAGCTGACCACCTATCCTGCTTCTAAACCCTATGCATATACTTCAGAACTCTGAATATCATGATTTCTTACATATATATATATATATATATATATTAAACAGACAGTAGGTATTTTTCTTGAGAAGTAGGAAAATTAAGGGAGTTTTAAACTACCTGTAATAAGGACACTTGGAAAACTATTTCTTTCCAAGAGTTGTAAGAGGGAGAAAAATTAGTTTCTCTCATTCCTTCTTGAAAATTAATACTTTTGCATTTATTCTAGCAGTTCCTGGCAATATTACTTTTGTCAATAGTAGCCAGACACTGACCCCAGTGAAGACTATGAAGCAGAAGACACAAACTATACACAGATTGCAGAGAAAAATCTATTTAGTTTATCTTCCCTGTAGATGAAGATGTTCCTAAGCCTGCCTTGGTATTTTGACTCAAAGGTTATATATATGTATATAGTCTTTTGCAATCTAATTGATCAATAAATGTTAGCTTGTTTTAGGTACACTGTTGTGCCTTGCTCAGGGAAACTGCATCCAGAAAAAAAAGACTTCGAGCAAAAATCCATGCTGTAGCTTTAGTATTCAAAGGTTCTGGTAGAAGTATCAGTGCACACAAATGACAAAGGTTGCTTTCTAGAGGCAACTGGAATCCTGCCATTGACTTCAATAGGTTCATATCAGGCCAAGAAGGGAGGCTGCCTTTGCTTTGCCTGTTTCATCTATTGCCAGAATTTCCTGCCTTAGGGCTTTGTTTGTTCTGTTTACTGAAATGGCTGCACTTCATTAAAGGAAATGCTTTAAACTTCAGATACCATCTCTTGTAATTTATGAGTGCTTTTGGGAAGCAAGCTTGTTAATATGCTTTGCAGTTAAGTTTTTGCTGAATAGGATGCTATTGGATAAAGATCTTAGGGTCTAAATACCTGACTCTTCACAAGCTTAGTGCTTTTTGTTCTTAAACACCTGTGGAAAGATCTTAAATACCTAAAAATGAGACCAAAGCTATGACTCACTCTGCTGGTGGGAATTTCATCCCTACAGTGAGATAAAGACCTATGCAACTTCACCAGCCATGGCGACATAAGGATTGATAACAGAGATAGTGTATTGGTTCATTTGAACAGTGCATTAACTGAGGGAGATTCTGTAATCCATCTATTTTTACCGGTTCCATTGTGTTGCAGCTGTAGGAAAAGTGAATGAGAAGATAACCCAGTGTTTTGGTTCCGTATTACAGTGATATATTTTTATGTATTTGCTCATTATAAATGTAAAAAAGAGGCTAACCAAGAATTCCCAAAATAAAAACAGCATATGCATGACATTTCAAGAAAACAGACTTTAATCTATATGTTTTCACTAAGAAATAAAATCTAATTATTTAACAGAGACCACACTGAAGTCAGTTACTCCCATATAAAAGAACCAATATGAATAAAGAATTATTAACTGTGCTCTTCGCCTCCTCTCACATACAAGATTAGAATCCCTTTCAGATAACATGCATCTAATAGAACAGAAAAAAATACACTATGCATAGCTGGAGATACAAAGCCAGTTTCCTTAGGAGATGATACTAAATTTATCACAAAATTATCTTCAACATTCCTTAATATAACATCATTGCTGACATTTACTGACATATTGACCCTAGCCCTATAGTTGGATTAAAAGGAAACTAATTATATCAAAGAAATGTGAATAGAATATACACAGATATGCTAATTTCATATGTCTTTCGATGTTTCCTTACAGGTTGCGACTACATGCTTGCAGGTATAAAGTCTCTAAAGATAGTTAAGAAGACGGGTGAGATACACGGCTCCTGGATGAAAGATCCTGGCAAAAACCATGCAAAGATTTATTTATTAATTGGTTCTGTGAATAATGTTATTTTGGAATTTGCAAATATCCTGACATTCATGGAAAGCAATCACACACAAAAAGCTCGCAGGGTCACCCTACCACTACCCTGGAAAGGAACTGGGCACACCATATATCAGGGTTTCTTGTTCTATCACAGATATGGCTCCTTAAATGAGATAATTAAATATAACATCCAGAAAAGAAATGTAACTGATCAGATGCTACTGCCAGGTGCTGGAAGGATTCCTGCCTATCAGCTTTCTCCAGCTACAAAAATAGATCTTGCCATTGATGAGCAAGGGCTCTGGGCAATCCATGCAGAACCAGACATCGGAGGAAATATTGTAATTACTAAAATCAACCACATGACCATGGCAGTAGAGAACACTTGGGACACATCATGCAGTAGCAAAGATGCTGAAGCTGCTTTCATGGTATGCAACATACTCTATGTTGTATACAATGTTCCAAGTGGAGGCACCTCTCGCATACAATGCGTTTATGATGTAGTGGGTGCAGTAAATACTTATGAGATTCCAGCACTGCACTTCCCAAAACGTCAGGGTAGCCATTCCACTATACACTATAATCCTAAAGAAAAACAACTCTTTGCCTGGGGTGATGGATACCAGATCATTTACAAGCTTCAAACAATACAAAAAGTTTAAAACCCGTAGGAACTTCTCAAATAATTCTTTTAAGTTACCATGCTTTTCTAGTGGCTCACAACTATGTAATGGCTCATTTCCTAAATTGTGAGTGCTTAAAGATCTGTGCTAGGCTATGAGTTGTGAGGAATTTACAGAAGGACCCAAAGAACTTCATGAATGGTCTAAACGTATAAAATATACCCAACTACTGATTGGGAGTTATGGAAAAAAGCTGCTGTTCTGTTGTTACATGTTTAGCCTTCACTAAACCTACCTCCCTTGCTTGTTATTGTAAGAAATGAAAAATAGACATTTATGAAGTTTTAAAACTTTAATGAGTGGAAAATATGTGTATATATGTTTAATTGAGTAACCTTAACTTTCCTGGAATTCCATGTCAGCATGGCCTTTAATTTGAAAATTATGTTAATTCCATATGCTACAGCTTTAATAAACCTTATATTAATTTGGGCTCACATACATCAATGCAATCTTTAGTAAACACCCATTTAAGAATATACAAAGACTCCAAAAGATGATGACTAAACACACAATTTAGTCTTAACCCATAAAAAAAATCTGACATACTGTCTTGCTGTCTTCCTATGAAGATTCATCAGAACTATACAGACTACTTCACTGACCTGGGACTCCTATTAGAAACCTTCTGATGACATGATCTGATTAACTTCACTATACTTAGCTGTAGGAAGCCTTGCAGCGAGCAAC
Organism: Crypturellus tataupa; assembly: GCA_034781795.1. Classification (NCBI taxonomy): domain Eukaryota; kingdom Metazoa; phylum Chordata; class Aves; order Tinamiformes; family Tinamidae; genus Crypturellus; species Crypturellus tataupa. Next base: position 4,539,967 of record JAWLRI010000355.1, on the reverse strand, counting down.
ATAAAAATCACACACTCAAGAGAAATGGCTTATATAGCTCTAACAGCAGAGGCTGATTATATTAATTTACAGTTTACATCTCCAAAAACAAATAGCTTATTTTTAACATTTTGTTCAAAAATTATGAATAGTCTATGTGTAATGTACTTACAATCTATTTCCACTAAACTTCCAAATTGGTTACCCTGTAGATTGTATACTTCACTCCTAATCTTGCTAAGATATTAGCTAAAGCCATCTTCTGCAGCAGTAGTGTTCACAGATTAAACATTCCCTTTGATGAGCTCAAATTTGCCTCAGTGTACCACTGTTTGCGAGTTAAAAGGAATGTTCCTAGTTCTTCTATGTACCATACTCTCTTTTAAACTATTTTACACAACACTCTTCAAATTTCTGGTTTTAGATCTATTTCAGTACCTAGACTTTTTCCTGAATATTTCCCAATTATTTCCATTGCTCATGTCTGAATGCTTCCTCTCCTGACTGCTCGTTCCAGCAAAACAGAGAATGTGGCCCAAATAGGCATAGCGGTGCAAGCTGGTCAACATTGGTTTTGCAAGTAAAAGATAAATATCAGATAAATAAAAATACTTTGAAATTAATATATATATTTTAAAATTCATGAAATACAAGTATTTGGATGGGAGGGTTTATAATAAAAATACAAAAACGCAGTGCTTGAAAAGCATTTTTCAGCTGTTTTAACAGAAAACACATTTTGCTCTTTAAAAGTGAAAGAGCTGTTGTTCTTTTTAAAAATAGTTTCAACTGAATAGTCAAGCATAGGGGAATGGTTTTCAAAAGGAGTTCCAGAATACAACTAAGCCTACAGACTGCTGAGTTGCAACAGTGCTGCTCTGCCTTTAGAGAAAGTAACTATGTAATTCTAAACAGCCTTAGTGATAGCTCCAAGATTTCTGTTACAAAGGCCACAAGAAGCACAGTTAGAGAAATCACTGGGCTCAGAAAGGAGGTTGGTGCCAATTTGTTGTGTGACCATTGCCAAGTTGCAGGTCATTTGACCTCTTACTATTTATCTGTCAGATTACCAATGCCCTTGTAATGCCCCTACTGCAAAAGGATTTATAGCTTTATTAAATAAAGGCTTTTGACAAATATGGATTGAGCTTGCTCTTTTTGAAGAGACATTCTTGGATGATATGCACCACTTAACCTGGGAGAAAAATGGATATTATTACTACTACAGTATTACCTCAATGAAAAGGATTCTAGTGTTTTGTACTTTGCGTTATTTTAAAGCAGTTGCTGTTTTAAATAAATAACAATGAGGAATCCTCAATATTTTGGACAGGACCCTCTCTGAATCTTGTTGCCCTGGAAATACTCTAAAACCAAACTTTGGAGTACATTCACAATACTACCTAATTTCAACGACAGGAGAAAGTTTTGCACACATGAGCTTCACTAAAGTTTTTCATTGTACAAAACGCAAAAAAGAAAAAAAAGGAAATTTTAAATTGACTCTGAAGTTATAAAAATTCCAAAACTAAGCTTCAACTACAAGGAAGGGCAAAGTTCCAAGCCTTCTAGTCTCAGTAACCTATCTGAAGAAACAAATAATTCCAAGAGCTGGAACTCCTAGATGTTAATTCTCAATACCAATTTTCCAGCAATCCATATATGAACTGTGCTGTTATAAAAAAAACAAGCAAAAAAACAGGCAAACACACACACACACACACACACACACACACCAGAAGCAGACCTCATTAAATTAGTCTGTCTGAACTGTTCTCTAAAGTCTTGAACATCAGGAACTCCATAACTCTCAATTCAGATTTCACCTTACTGCAATGTAACCCCTTTCTTTTTTATCCTGTCTGACACAAGGACTTGGGTAGTTTTAGGTAACAGTCATCTAAACCAATCTATGGGACAGACCAAGAAAGAATACATTGGGACAAGTATAAGCACAGGGGAGATGTACATGTCTTCATTGATTCACACCTGTGATGATGTCCAAGTAAAACATCACTTAAAACTTACTTCATTAATTTGTCCAGTGACTTTTTGTTTTTTAAAAAAAAAGTGCTTACTTTTGCAGTGTCCATTTACTGCAATTGAGGATAAGATGAAATTTCAGCATAGTTCCCTGTGCACATATTCAACTTGAAAGGGATGAATGACTCTCTGTGTAAGAGTTGCAATGATTTACTTTGGCTTTGTATTCACACAATATTTTTCCAAAACCATTTTTAATGTGTCTGCAAGATACATGCTGATTTAATGCCAACTTTCCAGTGACACATATACAGCTGGTAGAATTAACTTTAACAGAAATGTTTTCTTGAGAAGAGGTGCATAAACCTTAGCTCTTTTATGTGGACCTAGAAAATTAAGGTGACCATCTGAAATCGCATATTTCAGTTTCAGACACTATTAAATCTGAAGTGTTTTCAAAACTTGTATCACTGTGGAAAATACTAGTTCCTCTCAGAGCCTCAAAAGATTTCAGTTTCAATAATCTTCTTAGAACCATTCTACTGAATACTGTGAAATGCTCATTTTCCCCACCCTTCTGGTGGTTGATAACCATTTACAGAACAAAACAAAACAAAAAGTTTGTGCATAAAATGATTTGCTTTACTAACCAATAGAAATAAAGGACATATGTTTTGTCTATCTGAACATTTGAAATTAATTGCCAATGGTGTTATATACATAAATGTCCATGTTTTGACAGGAATACATGTAAATGCAGGAAAAATAGGCACATCACCTTAGAAATATGAAATATATAAGCCACTGCAGTTTTCAAGTGGAAATCAGAACTAAAAGGCAACAAAGGTGCTTCCAGCTAAAGCAAACTTTGGGAGAAATATTTATGCTCTTTTTATTATTCAATTTGCCGTCAAGATCTTTATGCAATGTTATTTGCAAACATCAAGAATCAAATTAAATTCACTGCTCCTATTATAAGAGGTAAGTTTTAAATACCAGTTTGTGTCTATGCAAGAAGAATGTGCTTAACTATTCAGTCAAGATACACAACAATATCATATGACAAACCCACAAAAACAATAAATTATCAAAAACAAGGCTTGCCTACTTTTTTAAAAGAAATGTGATACACTGAAATGGAATTTTGATATCTGACAATATATTGGTGAAACAACTATACAGTTCAACAAATGAGCACAGAAGAAATAGGTAAACATTTTGGGTGTGCTATCAATGATTATCTGACTTGGACTGAACCTCACAGTTCTGCTTTTTCAAGGCACCCAAGATAATTAAACCTTTTTTTTTTTTTCCTGAAAATACCAACTGGATCTGAAAATACCATATGGATCTTAGCAACAGAAATATATTTATAATATATAAATGGTTAAAACCAAATCTTTGAACCTGAGAGTCACAATTCAGACCTCAACTGAAAGCTGTTGCCTTAAGTTACAGTAAATGACAATAACACAGTCTCTTAAGGTTTTGATTCTGAGCTACCACTTTGGGACTGGTATGAACTGAAATTTAGGGGGAAAAAAATGAGGATCATGATGATTACAAAGATGCAAAGAAATCTAACTTCATAACAAGAGCACAGCACTTCTGCAAAAACAAATATCAGGGTCACAATAAAAACAACTGATCATAGTTATTTCCTTTATAGAGAAACTCTCATTTTTTGCATTAATAAATAGTTATAAACACAGCAGGACACAGAGATATCATAAGAAGTTAAAGAGAATAAAGTATTATGTTATGATAACATGCTACTAGTAACAAACATTGCAGCCAAGTTTGAACAAAGATAATAAAATTCAATCGTCAGTTACCTGAAAAGACTTGCTAACTGTTCAAACGCCAAAACTGACATGTGGAAAAGTCATTTATAAGCCCTGTCAAATTATGGTAAAGAATGAAATGTTTTTGGCTTTAGAATGTAGAAAGGTTTACTTGGTGGTTGCAGCTATGCAAGTCTCTATGGAACCACAACAGCTTCAGAAGCCATTTACAATGAAATACAGGTTTCCTCACAAACAACCACAATGTATGCAGAGGGCTCACAAGGGCACTAGCTTGCTTCCCTATAAGCTCTAACCCCAAGGCTGTACAACAGGTGAAAGCCTTACAATCTCCACCTCCAGTGTTAGTCCAAGTATCTCTCGGCTAGATTGGATTATCCATTTTTTTCCACCCAGAACAGCACAGGGAAGAAAAATGCATGATTCAGAAGGAATGCCTCTCTGCTATCCTAACTGGAATTGTTGTACATGCAGGCAGCTCACAATGAAGATAAGTTGGTGTTCATTTATATCCAAGCACAGAGATATATCCTGAGACTAATTTCAAGTAAGATTCATACAGCTATGAAACAGTTTAGCAAGTGAGTACACTAGATATATCTGGGTGAATCTCGATTTGAGTGAAAGAGCAAGATTTGCTTTGGCCATATATGAGAAATAATAAATTTTTAAGCGGATGATATCACTTACCATCCTCCAGTAACTCCAAATCTACATAAAATCTGCCGTGAATTCATCTAATTCAGTCATCATCTTACATTGCCTTAGTCTCCAAATAATTAGCTTTAAAGTTCAAAAGCAATTCCTATAAATGTTAACTAGTACTGTTTGTAATTAGTTTTTATGATAGGAGATTCTAGATTTCTGTGCTAACTTATTTAAAAATATATTTGGAGACATTTTTCTGTCTAATTCTAAAGACAGAGCACAGTAACGACGACTTCGGCAGACTTTTATCAAATCAGTCTACTGCTAGAAGCAAGGGTAAATGCAGGAGCCATCTTAGCCTTAAAAAAACAAATAAAGAACTGTAAAAAAAACCCCACAGTCTGAGGAAAAGATAGAACACATCTTTATTCTGTGCAAGATCAGATTTTAGAAAAACACAAAGTTTGCAAGTGAGGACAACGATAGGAACAAAGGGAACAGGCAACAGAGAAAGGGCTAAAGGTCATACCTACAGGAAACAGTTAAGAAAGCCTGACAGGAAATCTCTGCTGTGTACAAACAGGCTAGATAGCTCAGGGAGTTTTTAAGTCTGTGAGTTCCTGTTGCATATGTAAATTATGGCAAATTAGTTATAATTTCCAAGTTATGCATGCTATGACACATACTAAGAGGTTACCAACTACTGGATCCCAGACAATAATTAAGGATATGGACTTGCCACATTCATTATTTATTTGCAAGAGATCTTTAAACAGTGTATCAGGCAAAGACTTTATTAAACCTGGTGAGTATATGGCTTCTAAATCTTCTCCGAGAATATCTTTCATCTTCTCTATGAAATCGCATAGCAAACAGCAGGAAACACTGACAAAAGCAAGCTGTCAGCAAACAAACCAGGAGCTGAGGAGCCAAGTTCCTGCATGTCGGCTGAGTCACAGTAACCAACCTCTCCTGTTCTTGCCAATGCAGAGAGCTAAGAAAGTGGTTTAAACGAATGTCTTCTACCTACAGTTGCAATAGATTAAGTCACACACTGTGGCTGGTTTATGCAGCCAGGTGAGCACAGAATATTTGATGAAATTGGACTAACTCGAAGAGCATAGGCTGAAGCTATGTGAGGTCTGTTTGCAAAACAAAGTTGAAGGGATTACTTCTTGCATGGGTATGTGTATTTCCAAGAAAAACAACAGTGTGAAGACACTTACCAAAGACAGAACAAATCAAGGACATTCTTTTAAAACAGTGTGGACAAACAGAGGCCTCTTTTGTGCACCCACCTCTCTCTCCCAGCTCAAGGCTAACCAGAAGGACAACCTTGGAATTTTCCCGCTTCTCTCTCCTATATTTGAAGCTATAGGATTTTGTACATATATTTTAAATAAACAGGATCTCATAAAAAATATAGCTTGATTCAAACCTAAAAGGAGCTTCAGGTGGTAGGTCAATTAATATATATATCCACTTACATAATTCACAATACTTACTAGCTGTATTTATTTCTATCAATTATTAATGCAGCTTACACTCCCGTCAAACAAAATTAGACAAGCACCAAATCTCTAAAGTCTGACTGAAGCAAGTCTCACAGCTCGAAATCCCCTAAGTGAAGGAAATGAAAGAACGGTTTATATGGCACTGTATTGTCTGTACTTTAAATTACCGCATGCTTAGGAAGAATAATTTTTTTCCAAAGTTGCAAGTGGCCTTTGTTTTACAATTAGGGCAAACACAGATGCAGATATTTTGAAGAGTTGTGCCTGCCTGAAAAGGCTGCAGCAGATTTTCATTTATTATGCTAGGTTTTACAACCCCCAAAACTATAAAATGCTATATGCATCTAGCATTGCAGTTTTGGCTCCAAGGAGCCAAAAAAAAAAAAAAGAAAAGAAAAAAAAAAAAAAGCACTCATGCCTGATTTAAGAGCTGACCACTAGATGGAGCTCTACCCTCGTAGTATCACTAGCTGTATTTCATTACATAACGGTCTCAGACATTATTCCAATTTAGCTAAAGGCAAATAGCTTGACCAATTCCCTTTTAAAAAGGCATTTAAACAGTCTGAACAAAAGTAACATACCTTCCTAAAAAGCCTTTCTTCAAGAGTTTCATGGGTCCATAAAAATCTCTAGGATCTAAACCAAAGATTGGGGGAGGGAGGGGAGGGAAGGAACTTTTTTTCAGTGAATACTATTTGTTTAGTGTAGGTATGCTAAAGTAAAACGGCAAAAGGTATTTCCTCTGCTCCAGTAAGAAATGTGAATAAAGTCCTGCCTTTGCAAAAAATTACACTTTTTTGAATTTTACTAGCCTGATACTAATGCTTGATACTAACCAGACGTATTATTTTTGTTGAGTGTAGAAGATGAACTGCTTCCTAGGCATACTGATAAAAAAAAGTCATTGTTAAATGAATGTAATTTTATGCAAAAGACAGACATCTTTCTTTTTAATTCTCCTCTGAAATATTTCACTTTAACTCTACTAAGCAGTGAGAGAAACCAAAACTTTCCCATTAAAAGGGCTATAAAGGATTGAAAATGCGCTGCAACAGTTACTAGCACTACCCCTGCATATTAAAAAAAAAAAAAGTTTCAAAGAATGACTGAAGGCTGGTCATAAACCCACAGGAAATTGATACACAACTCTGGCCATAAAGTTCTCTAAAAGACAAGGCAAGCTACACTTTTATTGAGACATAGTGGATCAGGTGCATGGAGTCAATGGGAAATGATTTTCCATTTCCTGTTCAGTTAAAATTTTCATGAAAGGAAATGTGTGAAAATGCAAATCAGTCATTTCTTCAGGAACAAGATTACCTAGTACTTGCAGATTTCACAGTCCTGCATCACAACAAATATCTTACGTTCTAATACTGGTGCTTAATAGATTGTACAGTGAACGAATATGAATACTATGGTTCACTGAAAGCAAAGTCACTATATGACAACTTTTCTTGTAGCTTTCTTGGAGCAAAGTTGGATCAGGAAGGATGAGAGATCTCAGGTTTCTCTCAATAGAATTATTAAATTGACTATGAAAAATTTCAGTTATGGAATTACAAACCATGTCAGCTGTAGTTGGCCTACTCCTCTTCATAGACAGTGTAACAAAGCTTTATGAACTTTTTTGGAACATAGTGCAAACTATTATATCAAAATTCCCAACTTATACACTGAATGCCTTATAGTCTGGTCTTCAAATTGCAGGTATCCCTATGAAGCTGCACTCATTGGCCATCTAGGGAGCACAGTCATTCAAAATCGTAATCTAAGTGTCTGTTATTCTACCTTTTTGTACTGCATTATAAAAAAAATGGATTTTGAAAAACTACTCACATACATAAACACAGTCACAGATATTTGCAGGAACAAGAACATGGCCTGAACTAAAATACAGAGTCTCTCAGCATTATTAACATAACCCTGTAACAGCACTGTGGCATTGAGGAACAGAAAAATCAGACAGTTCTGATTTTTTTTTTTTTAAATAAAAGTATATTCTAGTAGTTACATCTAGTTGAAATAAACAGTTACAGAGCAGCAGCTGGGAGGTCACAGACAACTTTCCATTGATTTCAGAGACGGAATAAATGAAAACAGTCCGTAAAGCAGAGTCTAAACAGAGCATTTTCTTTTGGGGTTCCTCACTTGTTTTTTCATAGTTATTTTCTAAGGAAGGAAGGTTCTGCTCTCCCTGAATACTGTTCATTGTTATATAAGGAAGGCAAGTTCTAACACAATGTCGTCTTTGTGACAGCAACATCTCCACTACTGCAGAAGAGAAACAAATCGCTCTTGGTGAATGCAGGGAGAGTTCTAGAATGGTAATTAGCCAATGGACCAGAAGCACTGATAGAGTGCTTCTGAAACTGTCCACATTAAGCAAGGCAGAAACAGAATTAATCTATTTCCATAAAAATCATGTTAAACATGCCTTGCTGTAGACAGGATCAAGCGGCTGAAGTTAACCCCATATTAGAACTCTCTCTGCTCTCCGGTGGCCTAGTAGCATTACAATAGTATCAGCACTCCACCTAATAAACAATAGAGAAACAGAACAGTGAAACAATTACATGTGAACACTGTTGCAAAGGCAGGACAGTACTCAACCCATGCTGCTCAACTCCCCTTCCCACCTGCCCAGGTCCCTGCCCTTGACTGGTTCCAAGGGAGTGGCACTAATTGCACAGCTCCACTGTTCCAGGTCCTTTCCCTTTGCAGCACTGGGGCAAGGCCACATTCTCCCATGCACTGACTGACAAGACTGCTTTTCCCAGCAAAGCAGTGGAGTGGACCACAGAAGAGCTCCCATAACGTGGCAGCAGGGGTCTTGGCAACACATGGAGGAGGTAGCAAATTATTCCTCATAGTCACAAAAGAGTACACAAACTCATAGGTGCTGCAGTTCTCATCAAGCAGGCATCACCCAGACACATGTCCTGGACAGTCAGTAAGGCTATGAGAAAACTGGTCATTGATGCAAACATCTATAATTTTACCTAGACTGCTCCAAATCATACTGGTTCTCCTGCAAAAGGTTTAGTAACATTGCAACAGTATTATAATATTGATTTTTAAGCTATTACAGTAAAAGATTCAAATATTATTAGCCATTTTGGTTTTAACCTCTTCTTCGTGTGACCTGTTCAACATGACTACCTCAAAGCTGAGAGGAGAAACAAAAATTTAAAAGCAAGACAAATGAATATAGAGCTTTTGAATTCTTGCCAGTTTTAATTATACTTTAGCAAGTTCAGAGATGTTTCAAAGTTATTCAGCTTTGTTTTTTCTTCTCTATTTTCTCCTCCCATCTTGGGCATGTTTGTTCTACAAATGAAGTCCAAATCTCCATTTGAAGCATCCAATACGTGATTCACAGGCTTGGTCTTATGCACAAGTTTAAGAAAGAAATTGAAGTCACAGGTAACTTCAGAAAGTCAGAGTATACAACATCATAATAGGAAACAAAATACTTACATGTTTATAAATTCAAACACACACAAGTTTACACTAACCAAAAGGAAACATAAAAACTGAGCCCAATTATGATAAGCTATAGAATTATATCAAAGCATCAAGCAGATTAAATATTCTTAGATTATATAGAAGTCAATATTATTATAGAAGGAAGCCATATAACTGCAGTGGTTGAAACACCACCATTCTACAAAGAGCAAAAAGTAAGTGTTTTAAACACATTGCCTACATTACAAGTACTTGTAACCCTTTATCTCATGCTCAGCAAAATATTTACTGTTACTTTGTTAACTCCATTGAAGAATTACTTAATCAAAATTACTCACCACATACATGCTGTTAAAGAACTGCGATGGTTGTATGCGTGCGGAATGAAGTATCTGGGAAAAAAAAAAAAAAAAAAAAAAACAGAACAACAGAAACTTGGGATCAGCAAGGTACCTAAAGCAATGAGCAAAGCCCCAAAGATCAAACCTTGCAGTATTTCCCATATGCCTTGAAGCAATGCTGAAATCTCAACAGACAGAAAAAAGACCTACACTTTTTGGACACCTTTCTTTTCTGCATTTGTTTTCTTAGAGCCTTTCTGCACTAGAGATTTTTTGCACACTGCTATAGAATCTTTCTGGAATAGGTGTCCAAAAAACCCACACAGAACAAAGAAAAACAAAAATATCTGTATAAGCAGCATATTTTTATGTTACTTACACAATTAAAATAGAGAAGTAACATTTTAAGTAATAATATATATTTTAAAAAAAAACTTTAAGATAAAAAAAAGTTATATTTCTCTTCAAGTTCAACTCAAAAAAAGGTTCTACTTTTCTACTTCATTAGTTTTTTGTTAACCTACAAAATCTCTTGTATGCAAAAATATGCATCAGAAACATGCCTTCAAAAATATGTAGTTTTCAGCAATTATTCAATTCCCCCCAATAACAGCACAAGAAACCCAATCCATAAACTCGTGTGGCAAGTTCTCCAGAAGCTTCCTTGTAGCTACAGAAACTGAGGCACAGCAAGGCCAACAAAGTCATGAGACACCAGTCAGGACTCGCCAGAGCCACTAGGAAGGAATGTTTTGCCTGCAAACACAGTGCTCTCAGCGAGCACATCACACTCCTTAACCAGGAGGCCAGGAGCAGGGCTCATTTTGCACCTTTTAAAGACTAGTGAGAGGTAGGGTGGGAGTCTTAATTATTCTGAAGCTGCTACAGCTGCTTATGCCTGCCAAGCTACACTGATACAGGAACCTTGGCCTTGCTACGTGGAAACTGGGGTAACTCCTTGCCTTCAGTGCACCCTCAATAAGTGGTCTGCGTATTTTTTTTTTTCCTTCCCACCTCCCCTCCCTTTTTTCTTTCTTATTTTCCGCACAGGAGAGACTTACTGTGGTTATCCTGAAGTAACTCTCACCTCCTATCCAGCTAGGTGCTTCCTGGGGACACAGTGAGCCTGGCTGCCCCCTAAGAGACGCCCAGGGTGTGACATGCCCTATGGCCGAGGCTTGGGCCTCAACAGCCGCGCTCATCCTAACGGCCACCACGCGCCTCAACAGCCACGTCCGAACTAACGGCTGCGGCACGCGCCAACGGCCGCCCCTTCGCACCTGTCGGCGCACGAGACCGCGGCTCCACAGAGCGCATGCGCCCGCGCCACCTGCACCGCTCCGTCACGGGGCAGGGGGTAGGGGCGCTCCCGGTGCGCGTGAGGAGCCAACGGCCGCCAACCGCCAACCAACGGCCGCGAGCGCCAACGGCCGCCAACCAACGGCTGGGAGAGCTCATGGCCGCTGCGCG
>JAWLRI010000355.1:4438200-4528620 GCA_034781795.1 Crypturellus tataupa | reverse complement strand
GGGCGGGGCGGGCTGCGTGCGGGGCACTCGGCGGAAGGCAGCGGCGGCGGCGGCGCCTCTCGCGGGCTCCCCGGTCGGGGCGCGGGCTGTGTGGTAAGGGCTGCGGCGCCTCGGTGGGGCAGAGGCGGCGGCGCGCCGCTTCTGCGGAGCTGGGGCTGCTTGCTGAACGGGAAGGGGAATCCTGCTGGAGGTGTGACTGGAAGCAGCGCCTGTTGCTTCTCTTCTCGTTTATTTAATTGTTGTTAGAGTTAAGGGCTCTGTCCTGTTGGAAAGCTCTAACGTAGGCACGGCTCCTGTATGCCGGGCATTTTTTCTCGAGGAGAGGGAGGCTTTGAAACTTGACTTTGGCTAGCAGGTCGAGAAATAAGCTATATTATTGATATTAGAGACTGTGCTGTCAGTTATGGCATTCTACTATACCAGAATACGGTTCTGTTAAATGGAAGTGATGAGTGCATTTTTTTTCTTCTTCTCCATTCTGCACTTTACACCTCTGTTAAACTTGAAGTATTTGTGAATGAAAAAGATATATTTGGAAAAGAGGCATGGGAGGGAAATAAGACAGTTGAAAGAATATTCAGAGAAGAACATCTAGAAGGTAAACCAGTTATTATGAGTTATTTTACCAAGACAGAGGTAAAAGTATGAGGAGATGTCATCTCTTGTTTTGTAGTTCAGCACTCGCCTCGTCACAGTATTATGGTTCAAAACACCTCCTCCTCACCATTTGCAAAGAAGGTGAGCAGTCACAGACTTTGATATGTGGTCATTTGTTTATTTTTGCGTGGTGTTTATGTTAAAATATTAATTTGTTGAGTCAGTGAATGTGGATCTGAGTGAGATTGGTAGAGTGCAGTATGTGCTAGTGAAGACTTGCATGCGCAGTACGCTCTCACCATAAAGGTCTTCTGCAGTACCAGATTTTTGATTGCGAGCTTTTGGTGGGAGAGTGAGCAGTAAGAGGCACTTTCCTATGTGCATGTGGTGGTGGTTGTTGTTGTTGTTTTATGGGAAGTGGCGGTATGTGAATAGATGTATGGTTGCAGAAAGGCCCTAGTTCCGAAACATGTGTGGAAACAAGTTGTTTTGTGGAGATAAAATGTATGGGGAGAGTTATGTAGGAGAGCAAAATGTCTTGAATCTCAGCTTTCCAAATATATTGATTTACTTGTGTTTCTGCATTTGATTTTTGTCTGCTGTATAGACTTGTCCAAACCCAATACATTTTTACAGTTCCTTGTACCTTTTTAATGGGTAATTACTTGGTTAGTAGAACTCACCTCTAGGAAGGGGAAAGGACAAACTGGGACAAACCTTAACAAACATGGGTTGTTTGAAAGTGTTTGCCCTTCGTTTACCTATGGTCCCAAGCAATTGGCAGGACTCCTTGAAACTAAGAGAAACACAGTGTAAGCTGGGTGGAGGAAGAGCTGAAAGTTTCCACAGATTTGTCTTGAGCAAGTAAAGTTTAGTACTAGCACGTGAGAAAAGAACTAATTTCCAGTCCCTGGTATCAAGACCAAAGCTGAGGGGATTGCTCAGCACTAATCTTGCCACTGCAACAGCTGACATTTCTATGTGCTGTTGTTGCTTATGGTGTGTCTGTTAATGTTTTGGACTAATGTTAGTCTCACTTCTCAAAACTTCAATGCTATGTTTACCTACCCCAGGTAATAAGCAAGTGACAAAAGTTCTAGCTGATTATCTGTCCTACATCTGGGACCCTGCCCTATAGGGAGCACCAAATTAAAGGGAGGGGTCAGAAATTGGTTCACCTCCTGTGTGGATGAAGCGCAGGAGGAATTGGGCTGGGAACATTGTTCTGCTTTTATGTCCTGTCACTGGAGAGAGATGCGGTAGGTTGAGGAATGATGGCAGATTGCTTCTGCTACCGCCTTTATTTCATTCCAGTACCACATCTATGTTAAGATGATGGTAAACAGCAGCAAACAGCTGTGAATCATTATTAAACTCTTCTGAAGGAAGACAAAAGGAATAGCTGTTAATAGGAAACAAGTATTTTTCTGTTTTTTCTCAGTTCTGTATATGTCAGATATATATAAAATCCCTTCATATGTACATCTATATAAGGAAAAAATAACTGAAATTCAAGGTAGGGGATTGAGTATAGAGAAAGATAAAGCACTTCCTAGTTTATGGTAGCCTAATTTTGATTATATAGAACATAACAGATAACATGTCTGCAGTGATAAATGATGAATCTGGCTTTGAGAAAGCTTTCTTTCTCGTTGGAAGAGCATGAGTAGTTGATTGTACAAGAGGGCTTTTGCAGATCACCCAGGAATATGGCACTAAGTTGATGCTGGGTGCCTGGAGCAGATGTGAACGTGAAGGAAATAAATCATCAGGCATGATTTTCTTCCACCAAAACCTAGATTTAAGGTAGAGAGGTAGAGTGAGTTTGAGGACAAGTTAAGACATATTTGGCAAGGGAAAGACAGGTCCAAAACCTTTCTGTTTCAAATAGTTGCTTATCTGTAACCATAAATACTGATTGTGAGTCTTGTTTCCATCAGAGCAGGGGTATATGAATCAGAGCATATATGAATATTCATAGAGAATGATTCACTTGCTAACTATGTCTTCATATTATTAAGATCAACAGATTGTGTGTCATTTGAAGTAATTACTACTGATAAATCTAAGCTGCTGAATTTCAATTTGAATTTCAAACAGTGGCAGTATTGGAACTTGTATTTTACTTTATTTCTTTCTGAAAACAAATCTAGTTAGTCTACAGATTCACAGCCGGGGAAGCCTTCTTGTGTCTCTACTATTCATACAAAGATAGTTTTATTTGCCCAGATTTCTACCCAAAATTTAGCTTAGAAGCTTAGTTTGACAGTAGAATATATTTGCCCGTGTCCCTGGAAAATGGTGAATCGTGGTTTTATTCCTGCACATTGCAGTTGGTAGTATATCCTTTAATACTACAGGATCAGAATATCTTTCTCTAAAGATTTTGCACTGAAACTTATGAATTACATTCTGTGACATTCATAAACTAATGTATGTAATCCAACCAGTTTCCAAAATGAAGTATTTTAAAGCTTTCTCTAGCAAAGACCTGGGAGAAATAAATCCAATAACTTAAAACTGGTAAGAGACCAGCACTAAGCCTCCTAGAAAGAGAAAGTTTCTGCGTTTCACTGGATCGTATTTTTTTTTCATAAGGCTTTGTTGGCATTTCAGCCTGTGATAAGATGTATTGTCAGTAACCAGCTTTTACAACACTTCCATGTGTTACAATGGTTTTAATTATGCATAAAGGTATGTTTTCACAATAGGTCCTGCTTGAAATTTAGTGTTAATTCTGTACCTTTACTTCATGCAGGAAAGCCTCTTTATCAAGCTTCTATGATTGATTTCAGATACAAAACTAGAATTTGGGCTTCGGTTTAGTAATGATTGTAACCTCTCTATCTACTTTGCGGAGAGGGTCACCTGAAAAAATACATACAGAATAGGCCACCTTTCATTGATCTTGCTATCACTCCCTGAACAATTCCAAGAGCAGATAGATGATCACCCCATAGATTACCAGAAAAGATGTTAAAATAAATGACTGGATCCTGAAAAAGCATAAAATGACAACTGCAGACACAGTGAGACTGTAGGTAATGCATTAAGACCTTTAACCCAGGGTAACCTTTAACCCCCCATGAATCCTAGGTACCTTTGCTAACTGTACATTAAATATAGTTGCTGGTATAGGTTAGGAGGGAACACCGAAACCAGCTGGAATTAAAGTATAGGACACAATGTTATGTTTGTAAAGCGCTTTGCAATCTGCTTGCGCTTTTTGAGATCTTTTGCGGGGTGGAGGTAGAAGGCAGAGAGCAAGAGAGGAGGAGAGGAATGGAATATTTATAATTTTTTTTTTTTGTAAGATGTAGCAATTTGACATTTTTACATTTTTGCAAAATATACAATTTTACATCAGATAATCATTTCAAGGGAATAAATAAAAATACTAAGATTATACTTGGAGAGACTTGTATAGAGTAGAAATATAGTCTGATTGTAAAATATCAATGAAAGCAAGACACGTAATTCTCTTAAAGAATTTATTAATTGTATCTGGGGAAAAAATCAAAAATAATTAAGCAAAACATTTGATTTCCTGAAAGTAATCATCAATGTTTTCATGGAGAAAAGTGTATATACACAAAATATTTTAATGCTGATATAAATTATACTAAACCTGAAAATCTAAGTCATGACAATTATAAATGATGAGTTAAATGTTTTTGAAGTACTACATATTGTTTCTTGAATGAGAAATTTAAATCTTCTTCCTAAATATGGGAAGCTAAATATTTCCAAAGTACTAATCTTACATGAAAGAGCAAAACACTGTCTGATCTGCCAAACTTCAGATGTACAAAGGGAAAATGGTAATAGAACCTTTTGTTACTGGAAGAAAAGAGAGTTGTTATAACAAGCTATTGTGCAAGGAAAAAATCTGTTCTGGCCTGCATTGAAGAATCTTTGGCAGTGTGTTGTGAGAAGTGTGTAATAGTCTACAATATTATTCACCTGTACTTTGTCCAGTGCGTGCTACATTTCGCAACAGTTTTAGGCTAGACTAAAGATTAGAAAACTGTTGCAAAAAATTGTGGACATAATCTGTTTTGCTTTGTGCTCTCTAGCTAAGAAATTTGCTAGTGATTTTGATTTGCTTTGTAGATTGTAGAACCCAGTTTGTGTATACTTCTCATAAGAATAAACTACTTGCAAAGGGAAAGACTGTGGATATAAGATTGCATTTATTTAACATGTGGGGAGAGGAGGTTGTGTTTAAATTGAACCCCCCTCCTCCCTTATATAAGAGGGTATTCATGTTTTAGAAACTGGTTTGGAGTCACTAGTCATTACTAAGAGCTAAGAAAGAAAATGAGACTGGTAACAACTCAGTTCCTCTGAAAACCCTGATTTGGGCTGTCAACTACAGACATTCCAGTGAGTTAATACTGATAAAACTGTAATACTAGGTAGGTTGCATGTAAATATAATTTCCAGAGCAAATGGTTTTCCTTTGTTTTTGTTAACTAACAGGTAAATTCTACTCTTTCTGTCATGGAACTAACCTATCACTTAGCACTCAACAAGGACCAGCAGTGAAGAAATAATTTCACCATGACAGAGCAGTAGTTTACTGTTTATGTGGAAAAAAAATAGAATTAATAAAACTCTCATGAATATATCCACTAGTAGTCCTTGAAGGCACAAGAGGCACGTAAGCCAACAAGTATTTTTTTCTTACATATAGTAGCAAATCAGATTTTTACATCAGATTTTAGTCTTAAGTTAGGCCATTAGCCTAAAGCTGTCATAATCACTGGTAGGAGAGCAGACTTTGGACCAGTTTCGGCAAAATGAAATAGATTCAGTCTGAAGAAACTGACAGTAAACTTAAATTTCCTTTTGCATCCTGCAGTAGAAAAAGCACTTAGTTAATTCCATCCACTTACTTGAGTTGTTCATTCTTTTTTTTTTTCCTTCTGTTTATGACTATGCATTGTCTCTTGGCTGCAGACATAAGAAACTTGGGAAAAGATTGTCATAATCGGCTGATAGCTGTTAAGAACATTGCAAGCTCGTTAAAATGAAATAATTTGTTTTTGTGGCCTTTTTCACTGAATAGTTCCCTATAGAGGACTAAGCAATAAATACGTGATTAAGTTATTACCCCAAGAAACTCCATACATTTATTTGCAATAGGACCAAGTATGAGTAGTAAACCTTTTATTCACTTATGAAGCTGCTGAATTTTCATGTCAAGTCAGGATGAGTAGTATCTTGACAGTAAGTATCCCCTGAGGTATTATTACTGTTTGGGATTGTAGCTCTGTTCCTGAGAATTTCTGACCATACTGTAATGACATTCAGACCTTCTAAAGTAATGTAAGTATTCTGTTTCATTTATTTTCTGTGTCAGTACAAAGGTTTTAGTCCTTCTCCTCCAGAGCCAGTAAAATTTGACAAATTTTATAACAATGTATTGCTTCATATACAGTTATACTGTAGCATTTGGATTAACTGCAACTTTGCAGTTTGTTAATTTGTTTCAATCGTAAGACTTTTTGGTAAGATTAGAAGTAACGTGGTAGTACGGATTTTAGAATGGACTTTAGTTTGTCAAATACATCTTGGTCATTGCTATGAGTCTTTACAAACTTGCTCTGCAAAATACTTTTCTTACTAAAACCATGCAAACACTTTAATTTCAAATCATGTGTCATCTCTCAAGCAAAGAATAAGTCAGTTTTTGCACACTATTGTGATTCTGAGTCGGACTGAAAATGGAAGAGAAATTTATGTTCTGAGCACATTACAAAATTTTGTAAGTGCTTAGAGCAGGTTAGGAGAGCTTTTGGTGCTGTGCTACCTGACCCATAATGACAACATTGCAGACTTGTGAAACTGCACTGTCAGTAGCACTATCCTCAAAGGCTTGTGTAAGATGGTAGTTTTCTAAGTAGGTAAAATAGAGCTTTGTAAGTAGAATAAGGATTCAGAGAACAAAGGATCTGCAAGATGTCATGACTTTTGTTGCCAGAACACTTGCCTGTTGAATTCTATTATTTTTTTTTTTTTTGAACAGCTGTTTGACTTAGGAAGTGTTGAGCTATACTTCTAAGGAGGGAGGAATGGAATACTAAAATGATCCAGTGAGAAAATAATTAAGTTTATGCATATATGCTTCTTAACTAAAATAGATCTAGCCTTGCAAAATATGTCTTCTATGCTACCTTCACTGGAGCAATAAAATTGGAGAGTAGGGAGGTAGCTGTATAAACATTTAAAGCCTGGAGGCTGTTCCCATTAATTTTCACATGTACAGACCTTATACGGGGTACATTTAAATTGGAGAGCTTTTAGTCCTTAAATCATTCTCAGAAACTTTAAAGACAAAGACATGTTTAGGTGACTTTTAAAAACCACTTCTGGAGATATTCATTTTGGGGGCTGTGCTGTATGAGGGAAGGGAAGCTTCCTTTCTGTACCATTTTATCTACAAGAAAGAAGCATTTTTTTCTTTTTTCTACCTTTTTATTTATTTTATTTTATTTTTTTTTTTTTGCTAGTTACTGGTAACCACAGACATTTCTCTAGTTTAAAATTCAGGATCTCCTTGATTATCTGCTATACTAGTGTAGGAAATTTTTTTTGCGCTATTTGTAGCAGAAAAGATTTCTCTAGTATTGTTTTACATAGTATTTTAATTGATTAGTGCATGAACAGTATAACTTTGGTAAGCTACGTGTGCTCATTAGAATAGTTGGATCCATATAGATTCATATTTTATATGCCCTAAAAGTAATTGGAATTCACAATAAAAAGAATTCAAAAGTCATCATTTATACATATCTCGTTGATAAACCCATACGCAGATAGCATTCTTAGGATGCTATCTTAGGAACTTAGGATGCAAATACGTGTATTTTTAAAAAATGGGAAGAATATTGAATTCATGAGGGGGTCCAATCTTCTCTCTCTCCCTCTTTTTATTTATTTTTATTTTTTTATTTGCAATAATTCCAAGAGATTTCTGAATGAAATGTGATGATAAGCCAAAATGAGTAAAATGTAATATGACAGTTATGGAGATCATGTGTGAAAACAGTTTTATTGAGCTATTGGTCTCTCAGCAAGCAATGTATATGCTTTCTAAGTTTTGTGAATTCAGATAGTCATCTCTGAGCTGAGCAGACTGAGCATTTTCATACTTAGTACTACGTATCTTGAATATTTCTAAAGTTCTCTCCTGTATCTTGAGCCATTGGGCATATCAGACTTGACTCATGTACCATGCTATCTGCTATAGAACTCTTCTTAAAAATATAAGAAAAGTGCAAAAGTATTCAAAATTAGTTATATACTTAGTTGAGATTTACTTATTTCAAGGTAACGGCAGAGCAGGAAACAGGAATAACTTGCATAAATGAGAGCTAAATAGGTAAGGTGAACACTTGAGTAGTGTTTCACTTCGTGCTGTTAAGTTCTTTCCTAGCTGAACAGGTTTTCCCATGGGCAAGTCATCAGAGAGACCTATGTATCTGGTCACACAATCATTTATGGGCTTCCTCTTATTTCCTCTCAAGTCAGCTGCTGGTTTCAGTGGGTGTGTAACTGAGCTCCTGAACAGTCCCTAGTCATCTTGGGATTCATATATCTGCCAGAGTCAGATGGAAAAACAGAAATAAAGGATGTCATGTTTTTCTTGCCAGCTGTAATAACATTTCTTCAGCTGGGAACTTTGTCACCTATGCAAAATTAAAAAAAAAAAAAAAAAAATGTTTCTTATGAAAGTTGCTGATTTCTGTCTGTCTTGTAGCATTGCCATCCTGTATAATGTTTTCTCTTGTAAATAGTAAATTGTCTTTGCTTGTGTTTATCCTTTAAGTATAGAAAGTGAATATGATTGCAGATTGTACTTTGACTTTTAGAAATATGCTGTGGCAAAAGTCGAACTCAACTACTTCTTCCTTACTTGTCCATATTCTACAATGACTTAGATATTCTATTTTCTGAATAAAGGAGGAGCAAAAGAAAATTTTAGATCAGGATATAAAATGCCAAGGAGAATTTTGGCCTTTTGGTTATAAAAATCTGTAGCCAAAGAATTGGAAAACCTGAAGATGGCTTTTTGAGTGATGTGGAATATGCTTTTAATTGTGACCTGTTTCTAGTTTGAATGTTCTAATCCAGAGTTACTTATGTGTTTGTAGTTTGTAGCAGAAGTGTATCTTTTCTTTGTTCCCCATAGACACTTTCCTCAAAATAGCTACCACGGCTTAAATTTATGCAGAAGTGCTTGATATTATCAGTTCCTGTTAGCGTGAATTAAGTATATAGGTGTTCACAGATACAGAGTGGGAAATACTAAACCAGCCTAGTGATGCTTCCAATTATTTACAACTGCTGCACAAAGTGTTTCAGTGATGGGAAGGAAAGGAAGATCACCCTAAACGTGTATTATACTGAACATCACTGGAGACAGACCAGTGAGCCAGGCAGACTTCTAGTCTGAGCCAGCATGTTTCCTGTATTTTCATGAGTTCCCAGAGCAGTTAAGCCTATCTCTGGCTCTCATAACCATATCAATTTTGATGGACATCTGTCCAGATGACGCTGCAGTGATACATAGCAGTGGAGGCACTAGGATGAAGGGTTCTATGGGTACTAAACACTAAGCCAGTTATTAGTGCCTGCTCTTTGATGTTGGCAAAGCAGCTGATTTTTAAAATAGTCCTCTGTACACATAGAAGAAGGGAAGGAAATAGACACTGTGGGTAGATTTAAAGATCAGGCTCTCTGAGGCATCAGATCTTCTGGCCCTGTCTTAGCACTGGCAGCCTTCAATGAAGCAGCAATGTTTTCAGACTAATATTCTAAAGAGCACCTGTGTCAGTCACACCACAGTTAAAGTCTGTGTTTCATAGTGCTCATATACATTTTTGTAGAGACAGTAGGATTTATGCATGTGCACTTATTTGCTTAGTAAAATAAACTCATTAGTAAATGCTTATTCTGCTAAGTTAGTTTTGTAACAGCCTACTAGGTTAGAAGAACAATCCCTATTTAAAAAACTTAGTGAAATTCAGGAAAGCAAACAGACATTGAATATTAGGATTTATCTTTAGGGTTTGGCCCAATCAACTGGGTTAGTCATGGCTAGATTGAGAAGCCTCTCCTTCAGAGAGATTTTTAAAAGTCTATTCTTTTGAGCAATATGAACATTTTTCCTGTAGATTCTCAAAGATTAAAACCTTTTTTTTTGTTAATTTTTTTCCAGTATAGCTTGTCTGAAAATTTTAGGATTTTTATAGATTATAGCTTTGGATCTTTCTGCTAATCCCTTTTACCTAATCTCTCAAATTGTTTCAAGGTCTTGTGCTCTGTTGTACCCAATGGCAAAGAATTCATTCACACATTAATTCTGTTTATTATGCATTTATTGTGAATTCTCATGTTTTAGTTTATTAGATCAATAATGTACTTTCATTCATTATATCATTTTTCATCTTAAATTTACAATTTCGCAAAATTTTTAATTTTTTTTTTTTTTTTTTTTTTTTTACTTTTTCCCTATTTTTGCAATATTTTATGACTAAATGTGACTGGTAGTACCATGTTTGATTCCTGTATATTTTTCACTTTTGCATTTATCATAAGTCCAGAAGTGTTCACATTTTGGTTCAGAAACTTTCCTCCCATGTATCACCATGCTTAACTCATTTGAACTTTAAATCCAAAGCATTGATCCATTTTTGCCCACTTTAGTAATGCATAATACAGTTTTGGTTTTAAGATTTGCAAAATCGTAAGTTACAGAATTTGCTGTTTTAATGTGTATATCAGAGAGTAAGGTTATATTTATACACATACGCATAAACATACAGAGCCTTGAAACAATTTTTGATTACTTAAGCTGAAGGATTACTTACTGAAGGATATGCACTTCTGATGGCAAATGTAAAATTAAATTATGAAGTGATTTTTTAAAGTTTCTATGAACTATGTTTTTATATATTAAAAAAAAAACTTAAGGAGTAAAGGGTTTTCTATGGTTAATAAAACTGCTGTAAAGAGGAACGGAAGAAAACTTGATTTACACATGCCGTTCTGTTAGCGTCAGCTTTTATACTTAAGGATGAGACTTGATACAAACATGAGTCAGGAAATTCAGTTATGCCACTAATAGGAACTGTAAGTTGATATCTTTGAGGATTGAGGAAGAGCTACTCTGAAGGGATTTGTACTTCTAAAGTATCATAAAGAATCAGCTAAAACCCTTAGCATAGTTTTAAGAGTGCTTCCTCCCTCTATCCCTTTATTTTCCCCTCTGAGTTGTTTAGTTTCTGCCTTGGATTTGCAAATGTAATGGGCCTATACTTGAAAACAGTTATTTGTCTTTGTGATTACTATCAGGTTTCAGTAAATTTAAATGAATTCAATTCCTGTCATATTTTTATTGAAATTTAGTAAAATATGACATAGTTCTTTCAGCTTACAACTCTAGATTTTACTTACAGGATCTGGATTTCTACAATGCCTGGGTAATACTTAAGTACCAATGTACACTAGTTTTATAGGTCCTTTCCAGCATGAAACATTGTACTAGTTCTGCCTAAGGATGTCTACGTATGAGGACTTTCAGGAATATATTGGCTAGGAACTTTCCCGATTATTCTGCCATTTCCAGATGGGTCAGATTCAAGTCTCTGTACAGCTTTGGGAAGTTTTCATTTTTTTTCTAGTGTGTGAGGGTAACTTTTAGGTTTTTTTGTTTGTTTATTTGTTCCCTTTCCATCCTCCTAGCCTTTCCATGGACCCTTTGCATTTTGTAAATGACCTCCCCGATTAAAAAATATTTTTTAGCCTTTACTAGTTTAGTTATCTTAAAAATTCTATACTGTTATTTTTTTCCTTTTATTTATTATGTAAATGGTCGTAAACAGAGGAAGGGTCCTATTTTTACTTCTACCTGTTTTATAGAACCACATAAAAAGGAAATAGAGAAGGTAGTATCTATGTTAACAAAAACATGAAATTTAAGCCCTACTGTGGAATAGGCTTTCTGGATGGATAGCCCTGAATGATGCTGTATAGCAAACACTATAGCAGTGTTCTTTAGGTTGTCATTTTACTGATCATTTGAAATCCTTCTATTCTTAACAGCTGCAGATGGTTATTTAGGGCTGACAATTACCTTTATTGGGGAGATATTCCAGTTTTTCAAAAGACTATCGTCCAAATATATATTTATAACTTATATTTGGTGTCCTGCAAATTTCTGAGAAAAGGTTAGAGATGAATTAGCAACTCTAGACCTTTGGAGTGACTGCATGGAGTGCCACATATGGCTGGGGGAAAAGCAAGGTGGGAAATGTTGGGAGCGGGAGTCATGCACATTTCTTCATTATACCTTAGGTGTCATCTTGCAGCTGACGGAGAAAAAAAAAAAAAAAAAAAAAAAAGAATGGCTTCTGAAGCTATGCCAATGCCCTTAATATTTCCTTATACTATTAAGTGCTTAGAATCTGAATCCTTCAAAATGGTTCGTCCCAGAAAGATGGTGGCTTTTATCTTTTAGCAATATCTTTTAAGCATGAGAGGAGACTGAAAGCCACACAAAGTGTTAAATAATAAAGCAAGATCTGGATTTCATGGGTTCCTAGCACAAAACACAACCCTTCTCCACAGCTCATAGCATTGGCAACATCATTATTGGGAGCAACCGTGAAAAACATCTGAGTCAGGAGTTGCCTAAATGCTCATGTTCTTATCTCTGGGGAGCTGCTGGTTCATGGCAGCTATGAAAGATTCAAATTTAATTAAGTCTTTTCATGACTATGATGACTATCTTACCCAGTGGATATGCCTGTTAAATATTATGTTCTAATGGCACAGGAAACTATAGTTATACATAAGGAAAATAGGTTAAGGAATTTGCAAGGCATATTGGCTACAAGCATAACAGCTCCAGCAGAGATTGTTCTTCATCTTATTTGAAATGCAAATCTGAGATTGGAGTTTATTGGGTAAAGCTACCAGAGTAAAATAAATTTAGAACATTCAGACTGGTGCCCTTCACTTCCTGGATGATCGTATTACTTAAGTAATTATAACAAACAGGGTTGCAATATCTTTATCTGTAGGTTGGGCTCTAAATTATTATGAGCATGTGGCTTGGAAGGGATGAAATAATTTAGACTTAAGTATACTTAACAGCAATAACTTTTGCTACTAACAATGAATATTTTTTACTGATTGGGGAAAAGTATATTCTTCTCTCCTCAGAGTCCTGAAAGGTGAGTTAATTTTTTCCTGTATTTTTATGCTATAAATTAATCTAGGTACAGTTGTGAAAATTAGAATATTAAATATTAATGCTGATATTAAAGCTTTTGCTTTAGAAATAAAGAATATTTTTTCAGATTTGCTAAAGATCAAACAAATACTGCTTTTCAAAATAAGTATGTTTTTAAGAATGCAGATAAGTCAGTATGTTTTGCATCTGTTGATGTTACTCAAGAAAAAAATTAAAAGAATTGCCATTAAATAGCCAGCAAATATACATATTCTTTTTGTATAATTCCCATGCTTTCTAATTAATACAGGTGTTTTGTTTTGCTTTGTTTTTAAAAAAATCCATAGCTACAGATAGTTCTATAGAAACAGATCAGAAATGGTAACTGAAATCTTACGGGATCTAAGAAGCTACTTTCATATTGTTGCTGAGAACAGTCAAAGAAGGGAGTGTCTGGGAAAATAAGACTTGCCTGAAGCTCATGCAACAGGTCGGTCTAGAAAAAGATGTTCAGCAAGTAATATTACATCATTACACTGGAGCAGAGCACTTCACTTTTATTAATAAATCATGTATTTTTTGTCTAGCCGGTTTTACTCTAGCTTGATTCAGTTAAGCAGCAATTTCACTGTGCATACAGATGAGAAGGCAAGGAGGAGTATAGAGGTTGGGAGGAGATGGAAGACTTAGATGTAGTGGTATTTTTCAGCAAAATGTTTTTTCCATTTCATGTCAAGGTCTTGATGAAAAGTTTTGCTGTTACAATATGTAAATGTAACAGTTCAGTACAGGGCAGTCATACTATATTTGAAACTTAAAAGAATGATAGTCTTCAATTCCTTTTTAATAATAAATGTGAATTGCTGTAGCTGCTTTAAATGCATAAAACAAAATCATATAATGCAAATTAAATCATACATTGCCACCTACCAACATAGACTTTACACTATTTCTAGTATTTTTACTGCTTTCTTCCTACTAATCTTGAGCTGGTCTACTACCAGCACAGAGTTTGGCAATATTTTTTGGGAGGAATGGATCTTTTCTTCTGCATAAACTGCAGGATCAAGATAGATGCCAAAGATGCATCTAGGCTACTTAGCAAAGACGGAGTTCCCTTTGTCGCAGTGATTGTTTCTGGTTATGGTTGTATTGAACTAGAAGAAATTTTCCTAAAGTGCTTCAGGTATCTCTAAAGTATTTTAGTGAATCTGCTACGCTAAACTATCATGTAAATGTGACAACAGAAGATGGAAACCTACCAAAATCAACAAATTGAATACACAGAGTCAAAAGGAGTCTCTTGAAAGTATAGATCACATGGATAAATGTTCTGAACATCCAAAGCTAAATAACTTTGTCTGCTCACTTATGACTTCCAAGATTACTCAATCTGAACATAATTTATGCTATTTCTGGTTCTGTTAAATAGAGTATTTGAGGCATTGAGTATAGAGCATTGATATAAATATTTGGGGAAAATTTAATTACTTTTAGTAATGTTGACAGTTAAATTACTATTTTGACAAAAATAGGAGAGACAAAACCAAGCATTCATTAGTCTGCCTTGGGTAAGAACAAAAGACTTTTCTTCCATTTTCTAATATGACATTCTCATGTTATTCTTCATATGTGTTGCATCTGTAGTTAAGTAATGGCTTATCCATTGTGATAAATTATAGTGTGTCTTGGCTGAACTGAGTTCCTGACTATCATTCCTGCATGTTATATACATTTACAAGAATGGCATAGGACCTATACACTCACTGACAATGTAGAGGTGGTTAATGAATGAAAGTTCTCTGTATCTTTGTAAATATTTCTGCAGCACCCTGGTAAAGAGCCAGTGTATTAGGACTTTTGATTTGTAAAAGAAGCAAATAATCTTGATGTGTTAGTATGAAAAAAATCCATTGTATTGGGCTTTTTACTGAGTTTCATCATTTCTGATGGTTTTCCTGCAGTGAAGAAAGTTGAAATAAAATCAGCTTTCAATTAGAAAATTCTAAGGCTTCCAGGGAGTTTGAGATTGTTTGCTGGCTTTTGTAAAATCTCTTGGTCAAAATGTCAAAATTAATTAGGCTCTGTTTTTGTTAAGAGGACTTTTGCTTGTATGGCTTAATTTACAGTGCAACAGCAAAGTAGATTTTCTATAGAGTCTGATTTTAGTATGATGCTTATGCTTTCATCTGTTTTTTCAGCAGGAAGAATAAAGGCCTGAACAAATCATAAATCATGGCCTCTGACGCTAGTCATATGCTTGAAGCAGCTTTGGAGCAGATGGATGACATCATTGCAGGTATAGTAATGCTTTACTTTCAATCTGTCTACTTTGGAATCTAACCATGCTAGTCTTTTGTCCCTCCTACAGCAGTTCAGTGAGTGTGTGTGTTTTTTTTTCTTGTTGTTTCGTGTTTTTTTTCCTAAATTGTCACTTTGTCTACAACAGACAAATTTCTATAGTTTTTCACTAAGACTGCACCCCCCCCTTAGTTGGCTAGCGTTTATCAGAATTTATACCTCTGTGTGTGGGTGTACATATATGTTTGTGTATGTACGTACATATATACACACACATTCATACAAATGCACCCTCACACATATATATAAATAATGAATAGCTATGTTAATAATTATCTTCATGTCCTAGTGAGTTAGAATGTACAGTTTTCCCTAATGATGATGTCCTTCAGCAGAGGAACTCTGAATTTATTTTTGCACAAATATGTGCCATGAAGAAATGTGATGCAAAATGCAATTTGCTGTCTTTTAATGCTCTCATGATGTGGCAGTTAAAAATCCTTCTCTCATTTGTCTAATATCTAAGACAAAGAGGTGATATCTGTGGTTAGGACTCAGTAGCCTTGGGCTTTGTAAAGACAAACCATTCAGTATAAGCTAATCTCCCCAAAGAATCTGGGCATCTGGGTAGAGCTCTGATCCCCTTTTTACTCATTTATATTTGCAATATAAAGGAAAGTTCAATTGGATGGGAAAATTGTTTACTCTATGTTTGATCATTTGTATATGTAAGACATCATAAAGGCAGGATGACTAAGTGTGTTCTGGTCATTCTTTTCTAACTAATGGTTTATGTATTCCAGAACTTCCTCTTGCCTATTCTAGTATGATTGAGAGATCTGATATAGCCTGTATTTGGATACTGATTATTAGCCAAATCTGCCTCAAATTGAGAACAGAGTAATTATCCAAGTTTGATTCTCTCTAATTCAATACACTAGGCTTCTTTAGACAATTTAGGGAAGGACTGGAAAACAGGAATGTTTAGTTGTCCCATATGGTCGGAGTAGTAGTAAGGTAGGAAACTTCTTCGGAAGGACTGTCCTGAAATAAACTGGGGCTGAAAGTTTACTACCTACAGATTTATGTATACCACACTGAAAATATTGGAGAAAGTTATATTTGCTCTTCTTAGAGTGCAAACAGGATAAATCAGAGTAGACTGGAAACAGGATAAATCAACTGTTCAGCTTGTGCTGTTTCAGTTCACTCTTTGCTTTGTGGCTATTTGAAATTTATGTAGCTGATGGAAAAGATGTTTCCTTTTAAACAAGTCCTGGGTGGGTAGTAGGAAGAGCTAGACTCTTCTCTTGGACTCAGAAGCCTTTGTTACAGGACATAGAATGAGCATTAATCTGATCACTACTATGGAGAACTGAAATGTCCAGAGGTGCAGAAATGTCTGTATTGGTCAGCTGATGTTTGAATAGATCAACAAATCTAGGCAAATCTAGCTGGAGAAAAGCAACTTCTGTTAGAGGACTGGAATTGTCACACTTTAATAAGACAGCAGTCATAGATTCTTTTATTAGCTGTAGCAATTATTAAAATATTTGATTGTAGTTTCATACTTGTTTGCTTTAAGGTAAGAGCTAGGCAAGAAAATACATATTGCAAATATTTATGAATTTACAGTCTTATTTTTGGACTTCCTATTTTAAGCCCTGTCCCTGACTCCAAATCTGAACGGAGCTAATGCCTGTTTCTGGTCAGTCCAAATAAAAAGTCTCGCTGTAGACCATGCTTCTCAGTGCAATATAAAATGTATTAGTGTTTAGAGTGCATGAGGGTAGAATTGTCAAGCAAGATTAACAAATTGAATTTCATTGGACTTGATCAAATTTGACAGCCAGGTCAGTGCTCCCAAGTCTTTAATGCTTCGTTACATCTGTCCTGATAACCCACCCTCATAGCTGTATAAATTAGGCATGCTGAATGATTAGCCTTATTTGGATAAAATTGCAAAAAAGCCTAATGTGATTGTCAATGAACATGACATCCATTAACCAGCATGACTTGCACTCTGAACAGAGGCCTTATCTGCAGAAAGCTTCCCTATGTCAGACCTGTCTATACTTAATTTACTTGAGGTTTGACCAAATCATTATATCTGTTTCCTTCAGCTTCTATGCTTTTATTAAAATGTTTGCTCCCAAAGGTCTATATATCTTGAATAATCCTGATGTTTGATAAATACTTACCTATTTATTGTTTATAGCAAGCTGTTTTTCTCTGGCAGCAGTCTGAAAACCCTTTTTTTTTTTTTTTTTTGTGAATAACATCAATAAATATAAGATCTAAAAATGACTATCACATTCTTATAGTCTGCAGTTCCAGTGTCTTTAACTCCAGTGGATAAACAGTGGAATTACTGAATTTCCTTTTAATCAAATCTCCTGGAATTATTATTGAGTGTTGTTACTACTTACTGGGTCCACATGGGCGTGTACTGACACTTCACTATTAGTACTGAAAGATTTAGGTATTACAAGGTATTATAAAGCTTGTCAAGAAGTTGGCCAAGAAGCATGCTTGTTTAAATTCTTTGTCTTGAGGGTCAGAATATTCACGTTCAGTTCACTGCATTATCAGTGTACCACAAATGTAACTGCTCCCCACACTTCTGTCAAGAAAACAAAAGGTCTTTAGAGGAAATTCTCCCTAAAAGATCCCCAGATATTTTTCAAGTTTAATATATTTTCCTCAGAGGATCTATCAGCAAGAATATATGGGAGAATATGGTTTCTTCTGTGGCTTTTCTGTTCCATCATAATCTAATGGAGTTCAAGGTCTAGATATATCCCATGTTTCAGAGCGAGATTACTAAATCAGCCCTAGTTCTCTGATTAGATTTTGGATTAAGAATTAAGGAGTAATTAAAAGAATATTAATGCCCTTATTGATTCTGAGCCCCTATTGATTTTATTTTTGTGGAATAAAGTCTTCACTGAATTTCTACATAAATAATATAAAATCAAAAGATTTCATAGTGGCCTCATGCTTTATCCTGATGAAATCATACACATCATTGTGGATTTTTTTTCAAGACACAAGGACTAGTTTCATAGCTTTTTTTTTTTTTTTTTTTTTTTTTTTTTTTTTTTTTTTTTTTAACTGAACAAAACATAATTTTCTGTTCTACTTCACAGGACATTGAAATTGTCCAGACCAGACAGATAGCTCTTGATGCCATTTTTTGTGGCGTGCGTGTGTGGGAGTCTTATTTAAAATAAACACTGGGTGCCATGCAACTGACAGGCAGTACAAGCGTCTTGTGATTGTGTAGAGTGAATAGAGACTAGTCCTTACTTTTTCATTTCAATCTATTTATACATAGATGTTTTTATATTTTTATAATTTTTGTCCTATTCAGGATTCATTGTATTTTCAATGGCAAAAATTATTTTACATGATAAATATGCATAGTTTTTTGTAATGCAGGTTTTTTATAGAATTTTATTTCAAGCTCTGAACTGACAAAGACTACAGTTGAAATAATGATGACAGAAATAGAATAACTGAAATAATGAGCAATTTGTTTCCATATAGATCAGAGACCAACAGCTGCAGTGGCTCAGTGATAGTTTTTGTAGTTTATATTATCCTTGTATTTTCTAAATAAGTTGTAATTGTGTTAATAGACTGTGATTCAATTCATGGTTAGTGTATTTCCTTTTTGTATTCACAGTCTATAAATAACCTTTTTCATGAACAAAGGAGATAAGTTATTTATAGTACTTGTTGATTATCTTACTACTGCTAGGCTTTAATTAAGTGGAGCATTTATGAAGTTTAACTTTGAGATATAGGAGTGGGTGTTTGAGGCCATTAACTAGAGTATATTTAAAAAACAGTGGAGATATGAAAAAGGAAATGAAAAAATAAATTACTTGAAATCAGATCTTTGATGGAGAAATACCTAATTCCTGTCATAACTACCAGAAAAGTAGGTATCAAAATCTTATGAGGAAAATAAGACAAAGATTTTGACCTTGAACCAGTAAGTATGACACAAGAAAGAGAAAAGAAATAAAGAGAAGAAATGGAAAAGATTAATCATAGATTATATGGCTTATCATTGCTATCTGCAGTCTTCCTTCTCTTCTTACAAATGTTCTGGACTCCAGTTGGTGTTTTCAAGTAGATGTGAATAACCATCACATCCACTTGATACTGAGTTTTGCAGGGGGTTTACTTATTCTGCAGCCTTAATACTTTGCATAGCAACTCAGATGAAGTTTTACTTTTTATTTATATCAAAATCATGGCAACATACATGATGATTGCACGGATGCAGCATTGTCTATTCATTTTTTATTCAGGGTTACCAAAGCAACCTGATTTTTGGAATTTCCTCAATTTTGAGTGCTCAGCCTGTCTCAAAAGCTTGCTTCACATCTCTTGCCTAAGTGTATTTTCTCACAAGTAGGGTGGTATGAGCATAGGATAGAGAACCGAGAACTCCTGAATCCTGTTTGTAGTACTGATGGATTACCTCTTCTAAACAGGGCAATGCTGCAAAATGGTATTGGCAAGCATGGATAAATTGTTTCCTTTCTTTCATAATGGCTTACTAAAGTAGACATTTAAAATTTTTATGTAAAATCAAAAAGGCATTTGAAGGTCAGTGAATTACTGATTAAGTTGATCTTTGTTTTCCCTTGCAAATATTACTGCCTTTCTAGTAAAACGAGAAAATTACTCTTGATTACTACAAACCATATGCTAGAAGGAGGTGTATTTTAGCTCACAATGTTGTTTTAATTCGATTCTAGTTTTATAGGTGGAAATACCTATATAAAAATGTTCTAGCAGAGAGGAAATTGGTGCAAGTTTTTGTCTTTAATAAAATTTGTTGTTTTTGTTCTTCCTGTACGATGGATACTTCCTGCACGCAGTTACTCAAATATGGAACTCCAATTTGTGTTGCTCTACCCTAGGCAAATTGCAACCTTAGCTGCAATCTATTCTATAATCTATTCTTTTTCCACCAGCTGTAAGGCTGTTTAACTTGCAAGTGCATCTGGATGAGAGAGGTAGTTTTGTTGCACATGTATGTGTATGTATAGCACTTAATGTGCTATAGGTCACTGCTTAGGGCTTGTGAGCCTATAAAAGGGAAAAGGTTGAGTAATTACATGTATAATTTGCATATTAAATTACAGACAGTCCTTAAATTGTCTCAAGGAGTCCATGTGTGGCTCTAACAAAAGTATTTTGAAAATCTTCTGAGCTGCTTGAAACTTAAAGCTGTGTAATGCATCTAAATGTCATCATTAACATTTCTAGACTTGTAGACTTTTCTGGGTCTTCCTGCTACTCCAGTTGAACAGTTTCTGTTTTCTGTAGTTAAGGATCTAAACACAAAGATTTGAAGAGAAGCTAGTAAGAGCTATGATTCAAAATACAATATTTGTGATGTATTTTGGTGTTAGAAGAAAGGATGGTATGAGCTACTGCTTCGTTCAGTTGAGAGAAGACTTGAGAAGGATGCTGAATTATATCCAGTTTGGGCCTTGCTGCTACTTTACATAAATTCAAGTTTTTAAGGCTATCTCTGTGAGGAAAAGGGACTTGTGCTTCAAAAGAAAATTGTCTTTTGTAATCTCAGAGGAGAGAGGAAGAACTTGGACAACATATACGCTCACAGAGTTAAAAAAAGCAGGTACATGAGTGAACTGTTCTGTAGAAGTGTGGTGACTGACTGAGATGCTAGAAGAAATTTGTGATTATAATCTTTTTTTCTAACAGTGTGAGTGAGATATCAAAATTGTTGTCATTGAATATTTTACTCCAGGATAAAGCATGCTTTTTTTTTTTTTTTTTTCTTTTTTCTTTTTTTCTTTTCTTTTTTCTCCCTTGTT
Source organism: Crypturellus tataupa (assembly GCA_034781795.1). Taxonomy (NCBI): domain Eukaryota; kingdom Metazoa; phylum Chordata; class Aves; order Tinamiformes; family Tinamidae; genus Crypturellus; species Crypturellus tataupa. The sequence continues at coordinate 4,507,614 of JAWLRI010000355.1, read as the reverse complement.
TTCCAGATTGGGCAGCTCAGCTGTGTTGGGAATATCTCCTTGTAAACACCAAGGGTTGAGTTGTCTGTTACCAGAAATTATATTCTCTTATCTCAGACAATTTTAGAGGGAAAAGGCTGAGATAATAGATAAATGCTGTACAGCAGAAATGTAGTGGTATGTGTTGAATCAGAAGCAGTATCTACTGCTAAAAGTGATGAAAGATGAATGTATATAATAGAAGCTGAGGAGAATGAAATTTTTGAAATGATCAGACTCACTGAAACTTTCTTTAGTGCTGCTTGGTTACTTTCACAAGGTACAGATGCTGCTCTTTTCTGAATAAGTTATGCATTTGCCCAAAAGGCATGTTTCTTTGGAGACATTCAGTTAATTGCAAGGAACTTTGAACTCAAAATGTGCTTGCATGGCCAGGGTGTAAGAAACAACTTAAAGTTGTTTTCACCCTTTTGTTACCTTGTTATTGTTTCTAACGTACATAAACTGTGCAGCAACTTTTAAACTCTTTTTCATCCACTTTCTAGATGTGGATACAAAATTGAGTTGCTTGCATTTTCTTTGTCCAGTATTACTTTTTTGTTCTTAGTTGGACATTTATGATGATTAATATTCCAGTAGAACAGCAGGAAACAGTGGTGTTGTGTATTACATGAATATAATAAGAAAAGATTTCCCAGAGTCCTTTTTACTCCTGGAAAGACTGTTACTTGCTCAAGATCATACACCAGGTCTTTTTACCACAGGGCAAAACTGCACTCATTTGCTCTGAGTGTTTATAAAATTCTGATGCCTTAACTGCATTCTTCCTTCCCCAGTTCACTCATTTATAATATGTCAGACAGAAACTAATTGCTCTTAAAGGTGCAATATAATGGTAACCTGTAGTCACTGTTTGTAATGTGGCTTTTCTTTACATTTCATTTTGGAAGGATCTCCAGATTCTTTCTTCTAGTGCAAAAACTCAATGTAATTTGCAGAAGCATCATGCAAAAAAATGACATAAATGATATTTACCTAAATATTTATTCTTGCCTGCTTCTAGCTCTGTTTTTCAGGGTGTGGTGTTCTTGTCCTTGTGGTGAGCAATATATGTCCTATTTGATATGAAATAACATGGAAAGCAAATAAGAGAAGAAAGCCAATGAGTCATTTGAATTTAAGTAGTGAAATGGGAAGTTTTCTGAACTAAAATGCTGAATCTAATTTTGCATTTCTAGATCACTTCCCTCCCTGGATCACTTCCCTCCTTAATGCAAAGTGCCTTGGTTTTGCCTTTATTTTCCCTTTCAGCTAGGAGAATGAAAGAGGCTGCAGTAGCAACACTCAGCAAAGCAGGTTAAGAATAACTTTACAAAGAAGGACAGTGTGTGCGTGTATTTGATGAGTCGCGTTCCCTTTAGAGATACACTGAAATTTGTGGTTCCATTCCTGGCAGGGAGAGTTGCTCATGCAAGGCTTGCTTCTGCTGTGGACTGGGGTCTCAATCCAATAAAGCACTTTCAGTCCTTACTTGATTTTAAGCATATATACTGTTCCACTGACTTGTTGGTGAGATCTTGCTCCGAGAGCTAGAAATTCTTTATGCGCTTCAGAAATACGGACTGTATTCTCCATGTGTCGATCAAGAGGGTACAAGTATGGTTTAATTTTTTCTAATGGTATCAAACACAGGTCATTCTGGTTTCATGACAGCCTGTTTTTAAAATATAAATGCAAATCTTGTAAAGTATAGATTTTCTTTAATAATTTCTTTCATGGATACTAGTCTCAGTTGAAATTTTTTAAATTATGAAATCAAGCCTTTCAATATCTACTCCTTTCATTTAATATTAATAGCTAGAGATTCCTTTCAAGATTTAATGGAATTAGTGCATATAAGAAAAAATTCCACTTGTAGGCAGTTCACTTGTAACGCACCTATATGCATCTAAGCATACAAAATAAACTACTGTCTATGCCTTTCCTATTAATTGTTGAGAAACTACTTTGAAGTATCTTTATTGTCTCCTGTAGGAGTTCATAAAATACCTTACTATTTATGTTCAAAATAAATTCCCTGTCATAAGTGTGGGACAAGTCATGAGAGGTACCAGCTTTTGTGTGATGTTAGGCGGTTCTCCAAAGCACAGAATACATGAGCTTGGCAGACAGATGTCTTCAAAGAATTTCATTTGTTGCATCTCTTGAAGTTAATAATTAATAGAGAAACATTTTCTCCTTCTGGTTTCTTTCTGCTCCTTGTTTAACGCAAACTTACATGGAAAATAAAGTCAAGGCAGGGAAAGGGAACAGGAAGAAAAACATCTGAAAATTCTTAATTTGACTTTGTCTTAATCACTAGATGTTAAGTTTATGTTCTTTCCCAATAACAAACAGATGTGTTGCTGTCTTCCCAATGTCCCTAAATAAGGACAGGCTTGTCCTCCAAGGCCCACCTTAGACTGCAGCTATGGAGACTCAATATGTGCAGTTTATGCCAAGGCCTCAGTGCTTGTGTGTAGAACTGTGCCAGGCTAACGAGTCAGCTGAGACGTTTGGCTTAGCTGAAGCGTGTGTACGGAGTGTGTCCAGCTTCAGGTAACTGGCCAGTGTGCATTTTCTGCCTGGCTCTGCTCTTCAATACTTGAGAGTTCTTAAGTTTGTAAAACTGAGTGTCTCAAGGCAACAATTTACTGAGATTAAAGTGTGTCTGTGTACACAGGCATATATGTGGTTTTTCAAGTGTTTCTATAGAGTCAAGTCAAATCTGGGTCTGCCAAAATGTATGTCTTGCACTGTCTATTTTCCTAGAGATTTATTTTCTATAGAAGGTGAATATGGCTGTGATGTTGTAGGCATGATAGTCTAAGGATAAGAGAGAAATGTGGTAAGTTTAGAGTGATGAAGGAAGATACCACCAGTTTGTGAAACAGAAAGAATAGTTGCAGTAGCAGGTGCAACCTGGCGGTACATCAGACTGTACAAAATAATGAATAAGATTAATTTAAATCTAAAGCAATTTGTTTATACTTATACCTTGAAGTTTGTTGTTTCTGTTTCAGATGTGGAGTAGTGACTGCGTGCCTGAAAGCTTATGTGTGTGTTTTTGTTTGTTTTTTCTCATTTATTTGTTTCTCTCTTGTCTCTATCTGTTGGCTAAAGAAAAAATGTTTTTTTGTGTGTGTGAAAACTGTTGCACATAAGTCATGTAAAGGACTTGACAGCAGAATGCTTTGTTAATGAATTCTATATTTAGCTTTTGATGTATCAGAAGAACCCAGTTTGCCCCTTCCCTGTTAAGTTCTAAACATTTCATAAGTATTTCGGATTCAGTTCTGTGGTGAGGTAATTACCAAAGCTGATGATAAAATAACTTCAGATCCTGCTTGCTTTCTGGTGTGCAAAATACTTCAGGAGGGATGGGGGATGAAAGAGGACAGAAGAATTTTGCATGAAATTTTTGAAAAGAAAAAGGGAGGAAACTAGTCCAAAAGGCCTAATGTTGACAGTGAAGGACGCAACATCATTAAAAGTTGCATCAACGCTACTTAAGGAGATAGTGCCAGATTTCAGACTGGCATGCAAATCTCTTGAAGCAGCAGTGAGCCACTCTGACCGAATGAGCAAGCAGGTTTGAGAGGCTGTGTGATCCACGCAGCTCTTGCATAATTTGGAACTCTGCTCTTTTGCTAGAGTTTAACATTACAAACAGGAAGGACTATGCTGGCATAAGCATAAATGAGGGTCTAGTAATACACAAGAAAATAAAACCCTGTTGTGGTTAAGATGCTCAAATGTGACAAAGCAGTTGTTTCACTCCTTAAAAAAAAAAAGAAAAAAAAATCCAGAAGCTGGGGTTGTTTTAAGAGGTGAAATTATTCAGTGTAGTTCATAGCACTGAGTATTGAAGAAGCATTATCAAAGATCTGTTCTTACTCAGAAATCAAGATATGATCTCATTTCATGTATTCATAACTAGTAGAAATTAGTAGACAGGCTGAAATGGTGTTATCCCAACCTTGAAAAGAACGTAAGAGTATTTGAAACAGTTTGGCAATGAAACTGAGTACGCTGTTGCTTTAAAAATACACAGACAAACAACTACTGATCTTCACACAATTGTACAGTATTTTTTGCATAGGTAGTCAGCCTGTTAGATTTGTGCCATTGAAACAGTAGCTGGAGAAGACCCAATTAATATTGGTTAGAATTTTTCTCAAAGCTTTGTAGAAAGTTAAGCACTGACAAAATATTGTCTTGTATGAAAGTCTAATTGAGAGGGTAAGCAATATTAGGAATAAATGATTAGTTTTCATATTGACTAAAAGCTAATCCAGGTGCAGAAGGTATTCCAGTAGTATACTAACACATGCAGTGTTAGTATTTTCATGAGTTGTGCCTAGTAGGTAAGATGTCAGGCTATATGTAAAATACATATAGGTTGGTTGGGTTCAAACATAATTTGTAGTGTCTGAACCATGGTAAATAAATAAGCATAGCAGGCAAACTAACATTGATTAAAGTAAAGCAGTGTGCACTAAAGAGGAAACCTGAAATTACTCATGCATCTGGGTTTTAAATTAAGTACTTCTGCTTAGGAAAAGGACTTGGCAAATCATTTTCTGTAGCTCAGTTGAAGGTTTCTGTTCCTTTTATAACTGCATCCTACAATGTAAACAATGTTAAATAAATGAATAAAGCCAAATGAATAAAATGAAAATAATGTGGAGATTATTTTGATCCTCTTTTATGGATCAATGATACAGCCTTCTAAGGAATAATGTACATAGTATAAGTTCATCATACATCTGTAAAGCATGTTACAAAATAAAGAGATTTCAGAAGAGGGCAGTGAGAATGATCAAAAGCCTAGAAAATATCTCAGAAAGTCAAATAAGAGAGAAAATGGGATAACTTATGCTAGGGAAAACAGGTACAACCTATTATGTAGGTGAAGTGAATTTTAAATAAAAAAGTAGTAGATAGAACAAATCGTTTCCCACCTGATTAGTTCTTGAAGAAACAAATGGATGTTAATGAAATCAAGTTTCAAATTCAGAACCAAAAGATTGCGTATGTTTACTGGGTATCCTGTTGAATCTTTTTTTCTTTTTCCTCTTAATATACTATTTCAAAGAGATATTAGAACTTATTTATATCTAAAATCTATGGTCTAGTGAGGTATGTCTGTTGCCAAGCTTATTGTTCTTGAGGAAAGAATATTGTTGCTGAAGAATTTTACTGGGGGGGAAAGAGCATTGGTTGTCATGAGTGGGGTGGAGGAAAATTATTCTGTATTTCACAGAGCCAGCCAATTTTGGTAAGCCACCTTTATTCCTAGCTTTATTTTTTGATTTTTGTGAGTTTTCTTTTTAACCTGCTAACAGTTATGCCTTTTTTGCCAGTCCTGATATCACGATCTATTTTCATCTAAGGTTTTTTTTTTGTTGGTGGTTTTTTTTTTTTTTGCCAAAAGGCTACATAAATCTTTTTTGTATTGTTTGAGAAATACTGCTCTGATCAGGGACTTCCAGCTATATATTTGAGAAAGTAGTGACATCTCATGGTAACCATGGAAAATTGCAGGTAATTTGTGGTAAGGTTTTGGTGTTGGTAACTTAATTCATTACAAGCATTGTTAGGTCAAAATTATGTTTTAAATATGCTTACATATAATAAACTTATTACACTGAATTCTCCAGTGACTATTCTCCATTTATTTAGTCACAACTCGAGTATAGCTAAGCCTTAAAGGAAATGGTGATATTTGTCAGATAGTGTCTGAAATCTGCATATGGTAGTGGGCAGTTTCTTGTGTGTTTGTCATGTCCAAAAAAAAAAACATTTAAAATAATTCTCTGTCTTTACTTATTTTCAGGTACAAAGTCAGCTACAGAGTATGCCAACGGTGGCTATGATATTGTGTCCCCTGCTCCATCAGTATATCTGGGCACACTTCAAATTCTGCATCTCTTGGAAGATCTAAAGATGGCGTTAGAAATGTTAGAGGATCCTCAAGAGAAAGAAGCATTGCGAAGCCAAATTCCAGGGGCTACAGCGATGTGTATACGGGAGTGGTTGGAAGAGAATTTGGTGAGTAGTTACATACAGTGTTTCCTCTTTCTTTGCAAGCAGCATTAGTTCAAGTATTTGATGCTTCTGTTATTTTTATAATGAGATCCTTAAGTTACTAGGGATGATGAGCATACTTAAAAAAACTGAACATATTCCCATTTTGCATACTGATATCTGAAGCAATGCCGCGATAGAGGATAGAGGTGGGAGCAGATGAGGAGGAAGGTAATAAAACAGGACTTTTTTTTATACAAAGACACTTTTTTTTGTTCTCCTTCTTGGACATGAACAGATATAACCACACTTGGAATATGGCAACACTGTTGAAGGGAGAAATAGGAAAGAGATGGATAGTTCTCATATCCTTTTCCCTGCTACTTCTCTTTTATTGTCTTTAGATATTGTTTTTTTGATAACAATATATATCTGCAAAATATCTTGTGTATCAGAGAAAGATGATAAACACAAAGCTTTAGCTTTTGAGTGTGAGAGATTTCTCTGGATAGCTAAGGGAATAACCTTGACTATCTATTGGGAAAGAGTGAGGTGAGAAACAGATCAGATCTTTAGGCAAATCTTAGCAGGGATCCATTTGCCATTGCAAATGAGGGGTGGTTTGCTTAAGAGAAGGTACTTACCTCTGAACTCTTTTTCTTGCCTTTTCAATTAATTTTGCTCTTGTGTAACTGTGCCTATTACAATATTGTTAGCTTCTGGTTCAGTATTTATTACCTGCTGTAGCTGCCTTGTGCTTTTATACAATATGGTAATATTGCTGGAAAGTAGCTGCTTTTGTTTGAATTTCTCAGCTGCTGCCTTCTTGACATTCTCCACAAAGTGCAAGTCTGTGGCCGGAAAGTCCTGTTTAGAACTGTAGGAGAGAAAGGAATGAGAACTTGGTGCCAGTTTTGAAAGTGAGAGGTGGAGACAAATGTTAAATTTAGATTTTCAGTATTAGATTCCGAGCGGAGATCCTGAGGCCAGCTATTCCTGAATTCCTATCTCAGTAAATTTGATATTCTTTCCAAGGCCTGCAGTAGATGAAAAGTGTCTTAATGGGTAAAAGATGTAACTTTTCAGAGTGGTTCATACCAAAGGTGGCCCTGAACTGTCAATTTGAGGTATTTGAATCTGGTCTGGTTTCTGACTCTTTCCTTGCAGAAATATTAACTGAGCCTGCATTTCAGATCTGAAAGGTAGGTAGCACATGATGTTTTGACTCTTTCAGCTCTCTTTTAATCTATATAGGTGTGCTGATTATTTTTCATGGGACATTAGTCAAAACGGAAACCACAGATCCTCTTTACAGTTGTTGTTTACTGAGGTCCTGCAGGCCTTGTCTAGTGTATCATAAGTAGTGTTCATCCAATAAAGCAGTTGGGCAATCTCCACTCAGAACCAACAGAATAGGGAGACTGGTGGTATGCTGTATCTTTGCAGGATGAGGATTGCAGAAAATAACTGTTTTTAATATTCTTTACTGTTTTCTGTTGATAAACTATGTACCAAAAAAAAAACCCAAAAAAGACTTTTGGACACAAGGAGGTTACACAGAGTAGATGCAGCTTTTACTGCGAAATGGCTGGTAATCTATATAATCACATCTCCAACTTAGTGTATGGACCAGACCTTTTTTTTTTTTTTTTTTTTTTTTTTTTCCTTTAAAAAAAAAGAAAAGAAAAATAATTTAAAAATAGACCATTTGTAAGCGTGTACATAACTTATGTAGACTGCAAATTTGTAAAAGCTTTTTACACTGATAAGCAGCAGTTTATTTTGGACACTGAGAAGAAAACTCTTCAAATTTAGCACAGCTTGATGATATGGAACATGAATTTCCTAGTTACATCCCTGACTGAAAACTTGTTTTCAATACAGAGCTATGAAACCTGAGGCATTGTTTGCAAAGGACTAGGATTAGTTGCCATAATATGTGAAAAGGAATAGTGAAGATAGCAAGCTGTAGAGAATGAAAATTCTCTATATACTAGCTCAAGGAATACATTCACTTTGGAAGCCTCAAACAAATTTGATCAGTACAGTGTTTTTGTATTGGAATGTCATAAGAAAAAATGTTTAATTCACAGAGATTAAATGAATCATGATTAAAGCAATTTTATTAAAGAAAGAGTCAACACAATCAATGAATTATATTTTTAGCATCCACATTAGCATGTGGCAGGTAGAATACTATATGTTTTTGAGGACCACCTACAAAATTCTAAATACAATTCTGTAACTCAGTCCAAAACGTAGCAGTTACAGGCATGCATAGACAGTGGGCTCCCTCATTTACACTAAATGTTTCTTTTAAGCCTCCTCTTCAACATGGAAGCTAAAATGGAGGCAGTACAGAGATTTGGAATATATTCTCTTTGATGTTTTTTTCCAATTGAATTGTTACATAAAACAATGCAGTTGAATTTTAATGAACTTTAAAATGTTCTTATACTTAATATGTTTGAGCTTTTATAAATGTTCTTGTAGGCCATATTCTTTCTTCGTGAGTGTGGGTAGTTAGTTTCAAGTCTGGTTATTTTTGGGGTCCATGCACCTTTCTTTGAGGTTGATGCTGGAAACTGCTGAAGTGTATACCAAGCAAGCCACTGATCTTAGAGTACAGCAATTCTTTATTTCTATATAAAAACAAGTGAGGTCAAAAACATCCCAGCTTATGCTGCCAAGGAATATCTTAGAAACTAAAGGTACTAAAAGACTATTTGTGTCGAGAACATCAGCAGAAAGCCTATTTGCTTTGCAGAGCACTTGAACAATTGCTTTTATAAAGATGGATTTTTTTTTTTTTTTTACTAGCAGAAAATGTTAATATTGCATTCCAACTAGCTGGTACAAATAGCTAGTATTAAAAAAGCTTTAAAAAGTGCTGCTGGATATAGAGTATGGCTGATCAAATCAAAAGTGTTACATGTGCGTATCAAGAGAAGTTTTCAGCAACAGCTGAATTTAAAGAGAATATATTCTGAACAATATCAATTTAAGTCACGATATTTATCTGCTAGTAGATGTGACTGTGGAGCTTAACTGTTGAGAGACATAATGGAACTATATTTAGCTGAATCTTCCCATTACCAAGTGGTATGAAATCTGAGCTGCGAGCATCTTTGGGACAGCGTGGGAAGGCCTTCATTCTGTATGCATTCATGTTCATTTTTGCCAGCTTGAAACATTAGATGGTTATGTTTTCTGAGCATTTGTGTGACTCATAAGTTGATAATCCAGTCTTGCTGCTCCCTAGTGCCTCTGCTCTAACCTGATGATGCAAGGAAGCCCTGCACTGGACGATTTACCCCTATCAGAGCTTCCCAGGCATGTTACTGCAATTTCCAGTGCACAAGAAACAGCAGAGGAAGAGTCCTTTATATGTGCAGTTCTTTATGAATACTAGACAGTTCCTTGAAGGCAGTGGAAAGGAGGGACACACAACTTGCATGGAAGAGCTCTAGTTAGAAATTTGTTATCTAAAACCATTTTTTTTTTTTTTTTAATGTGTGATTGCTTTTTCTGAGAGTCTTTGACTGTGACTGCTCACTGTAGTAGCTGTTTAGCAGAGGTAGGACAATCTGTGTAAAGAATTAAGGCAAGTTTAGAATAGTTTTGCAATGACTAGGGCTGGTTTAAATCTCTTTCTTTAAAATAACACAGTGAGATTGGTTTTCTGCAATTTCTTACACTCATGTAATGGTCAGTAGCGCTCACCAGAGCCATCTTTCAACTACAGTGATGTAATTACTACTGAAGTGATTAAACAGGATTGTACCTTAATGCCATAATAGGCTTAAGGCATTCATGGCAGAAGTGTGGCATTCCACATCTTTCAAAAATAAAAAAACAAATCATACTTGTTTTGGAAAATAATATACAACATGCTGACATGTTAGTCTGTAAATAGATGAGCATGCATTTCACTGAAATAATGAAGTGCTTAAGAAGTAAATAATCAAGTTTCTTGTACTTTGTTTAGCAGGAATAAGAAGCAGTAGAGGTTTTTCTGCAGCTATTTTTATTTTCTGCAGCTTTTTTTTATTTTTGAAATCCTCGATCTGTGTCATATGGGGAGAGATAAAATATCATCTGGTAATATTTTTAATATATGTGTGGTTATTGGTAAATATCTTCTTCCAAACATTTCAGCCACTGACTTACTGTATATCTGTATAGTTAATAATTTCAGCAATGTATTGAAGCCTTTCAGACTGAAAATATATGTGAACTTCACTAATTTGAAGCTTTTTAGCTTTTTACGTTGCCTTTTTATAACCATAATGTATATTAGGGTGTGGGTTTTTTTTTCCTTCTTCTTTTGAAACAGCATTGGAATAGATAGAAGGCTGTGTGTCTGAATAACTATGTCAACTACCTCCTTGGGTACCACTCGCAGTATTTTGGAAATATGGGGCATGTCCATTCTCCATTAAACTAGAATTTAATGCTCGGGGAAGGAATACATGCAGATGCAAATTTCCTAAAAAGGAGGGCGAGGGGGAAAGTAGTGGTAGAGTAGTGAAGCAGTCCCCATATTGCAAAATATTTTCCTTGCTTATATCTTCATAGCCCACAGAAACTAACCTGCTTTCCTGGTGAAACCACAAGGTATTCTGAGCAAGTCTGGGGCAATTGGTCTGCATTCATTTGGTGCCTGAAACTTTTTCAGGCCAAAGCTCAAGCAGAACATAAAGTTCAGCAGGCAGGTGACAGGCCAGAAGTGAGCACGTGACTGCCTGGAATGCACGTTGTCAACATTTGTAGCTGATAAGGTGCAAAAAATTCAGACACGTCTAACTTTTAAGCAGGAAGAATGACTGTAACAGAATCAAGAGGCTGTTGTGTGAAACTCAGGACAAATCATAAGGCAGAAATAAGGTATGTCATTTTAAAATACTTCCAGCAAGTGAAATCACTATTCGGCTAATTTCAGATACTATATGGAAGCAGTACTAGATGGAGTAATAAAATTTCCCTAAGTTTTAGTAACTATACTTGCCAAGCAATACAATTTGGAATGGGAAGAGGCTTTTGGGGATTTTTTTTTTTTTTTTTTTTTTTTTTTTTTTTTTTTTAATAAACAATGATTTAAGGAATCATTAAGAGGTTATGTGTGGTGGAACTTCTTAATAGAGACAAGTTTCCTTCTTCCTCTAAATAAATCTGAAATGAGAGTGTCCCTCTTGACACAGATGAAACTTGAAACTTGTGACTCTGTAGAGGAGGTTTATTCCATATTCTCCATAATCACATAACTAGCTTTTGGCAAAAATTGCCAAGATTTAGGAAGTTCGTGTTTTTATCTCAGGAGAACGCTCATTCAGTCTCCAGGGTGTCAGCCTGCTACAGAGGCTGTCACGCATAAGAAAGTGTAGTATATACGGTACATTTTAAATGTATTTTTTAAGAATCCTTTCAATGGACTATAAAAATGTCTATAAGTCAGAATAGCCTATAAAGGCTTCTGACAAGAACCATTCAACAGTTTCTGTCATCAAGATAGCATAAAAACTTATAGAACCAGTGTACAAATAGTTCTTTCTATGCACAGAACAATGGGAGTCATCTCCAGATGCTGTCTTATGGCACAGTTGACTTTGGCAACTGATTGTTCTTTTACTTTGTTGCCTTTACTTGTTATTTTAGATATATTGGCACCTCTTAAAGACCTGAAGCACTAATTTTTAAAAAAAGTTTCATGTTTTTTCTTGTCAGGTGGCTTTAAGTAAGAGAAGGTAATAAATACCTGACTAAAGCTGTCACTTTAAGTCTTTACCCTTCCCCTTGTTTTGTAATTTGGTAGACCTCTAAAAAGAGGTCTATTGGGTCGGAAGGTTTGAGAATGATTGAAATAATAAATTTCCACTTCTCTCACAGAAAACTTTCACATATCCATCTTCTTCAGTCTGAAAGGTGGGTAGATGGCAAAGTGAGGCAGTCCTTGTAAAAACTGCTTTTTCAAGGGTTCGTGTTGCTTCAGCATTTTCAGCTCTTAGCACAGAGCAGTGTGACTCCTCCTAACTGTTGTACCCATCTTGAATGCAGGAGTCAGTTTGGCTGCAGAGATTGGAATCGAGGGGACATTTTGTAAATGTTTGGAGATTATCATGAAAATGCTCTGGGGACAACTATGTTTTGACTTTAATAGGCATTACACAAGCAGTTGTCCTCATATGTGGAACAATGAGTTGCCCGGTTTAAGGTCAAAACCACTTGTAGTCGTAGAGAGATACAAAGTTGGAAAACTGGATTTGCTGGGAAAAGAGAGCAGTAAGCATAACTACTGTGTAGAGGCACTAGAGGACACCACAGTAACAGGCAAAATATTTTAAACTCCTCTTGTTGCCAGAGCCATTGCTTTGCATACGTATTAATCTTGGTGTGGAGAGTTGCCGTGTTATAAGACTTGAGTTTCATTAGGGACAGACAGAAGAACTTATAGCATCATCGTTTTTTGTGAAGATGGAAAACTGCCCCCTTTGGCAATAGCAGTTTTTGTATTTATAGAATTGTTAACTTATCCAAGGGATGATCCTCGAGTTCCTCCTCTTTTATAATGTCTTCTGAGAGAACAGGCAAGTAATTCAAAGAGCAGAACTTATTTTTAGATTTAGTCTGTGCCTGAAATAAACTGAGAAGTCTGAGTAGTGTTACAATAAACAGGGAGTAAAACAGAGACAGGAAATAGGGGGTCTTTGGTAATGAGTTCCAGCCACTCTTGAAACAGAAAGCCAGAGAGAGCATTGCTTGAAAATAGTTTCTCAGTGACAGCTTAACAATTTTTAGCTTGTTAATGTAACATTAAAAGGGAATGGTTTTTGCAGCTTTATACTCTTCTTGAAAGTTCTCTGTTTAGAAAACAGAAGTCATTTAGCAAGTTATGTTTTTGAAGCTTTTAGATTGCTTTGTTCCTTGTTGCTAACGGATCTGCTGCTTTAAAAAAAAAAAAAAAAAAAGATGTTTGGGGGAAAGTCCTAAGTTTATACAGTGTGTGTTATATATACATCTGTGAGACGCATTTGGGACTGTAGGAAGGAGACAGAAGAAATATGAACATACATTCAGGATTTTAGAAGTTAGGGGTTGAAAGAGGAAAGAAGCCAGAGCTGCAGAACAAAGCGGCACGCTCGCTTCCCAAGGCTCCTCTCCACTCTGGCTCTGGGATTGCTGAGATGGGCCCAAAGCATGGATGGTGAGATTGATATTTACAAGCACTTCACGTGGCTCAAGAGGGTAAGTGATACGCTGCGCTTTGTTTTCTCTCTGTACATATGTCTCAGTAACGAGTAAGCAGAATTTTCAGCTTTGCAAAAGGAAACACGAGTGCCTCATATTTAAAATACCGTAAGTCTTTTTTTCCTGAGGAATGAATTATAGGCACTTCTCCATGCAGGAGAGGGAGGCACAGAGAGCGGGGAGAGAACCAGCTATCTTTTGTCTTTAAAAATGAAACTTTGCATTCAGACTTTGAATAAATAGTAATAGCCTCTAATAAGTTCTTGTACTTTCCTGAGATTGTAATGCAACAAAATGTAACATACATGTGAATGTACGGTTAAAAAAAAAGAGAGTATGATGCTGCTGTGGTTTAAAATTTAAAAGTATTTGCATTGGTTCTTCACTTAATTCTCTGTAGGAGTCCTACATGGGACCTTTAGGACGCCTTTGTTGTAGATTAAAATAGTGGTATTTTTCTCTTGTGCAAGTTTATCATGTTTTTGAAGTGCTATGGAAATAATAGATTGTGATGAACTATCTGAATGGGAATTAACTGCATAACATAATGAGTTTTTTTTTTTAAGTCTTCCTATAGATAAAATAAGTGGTTTTTTTTTTTTTTTTTTTTTTTTTTTCCCTCCCTCTTATGCCACTGAGCTTTTGATAACTTCTAATTCTTTTATAATATAAGCATTTTTGGTACTGGAAAAATCCATGTATGGAATGAAAGTAGATCCTTCACAATATGCTGGGAATTTTTTGTATTGTTTTGTTTCTTGTGTGTGTTATTAACTTAGCTGTATGTGGTGTGTAAGCAGTGCATGTTCTTGTTATACTTTTTAAATCTGTATTTTAGCCTGTGTATCCTTTTCTTGCAAATTATACACGTGCAAATTATATTGAATCCATTGCATCACAGTGGATTAAAAACACATATAAACATGTGCTATTTTTGACAGATATATAAACATAAAGTAAATGTGAACAGGAGCTTTAATTTTTGTAATTCCTGAATTGAAAATATTCATAATATTAATGTCTTTGATAAAAGCTTGAATTTGAGAGCTTGAAGTTCAGTTAATGGCCAAAATATTTGCATCAGGTTATACAGAAATTTATGGACCTCCTTAAAGTGTAGGTGGAAGGAGATTAAATGGGCAGTGAACAGTAAACAAAGAAGAGGCAACAGGAACTAACAGCTAATAACACTATGCTATTAAACTCATGCTCTGAGCAGTTAAATAACTCTCTGCTGTTCTTGAGATCCTGTAATAAAATGTTATTTAAATGAGTTTTGGAATATAGCATGTCTGCTTTCCCCACCCCCTCTTCTGGTTTGAATTTCACTTCTAAAAGCATGGCTGTGCAGACGCAGGGACGAGGTGTGCTGTTCCAGATGTGTGGATGCAGGGGGCACTGGCAAGGGCTAAAGAAACAGCTTCTGGGAGGAATCTCTCAGAAGGAAGTGGCAGTGGTTGGCAGGGATATTTTGGATGCTTTTTGCTTGCTAGGTAACAGCATAAGGTATCTTTGGGATGATTTTCAGAATGTTATAAATACTGTGTTCAGAAAGGATACCATGTTCAAAGATATCACTTATTCTTTTCCAAAAATTGAAGTATAATGATGCTACAGTAGTTGTATTGCATTCCTTTTATAAGGAGGGCTTAAAGGAGAATATCAGTACTGCTCTTTTTTTCTCGCAAACTCCTTTAGAGGATGAACGTGTTTGGAGGAAGGAGACCAAGAGAACTGAAAATAATCTTGTTCCCAGGGGATTTTGAGCAGTTTGCTCCCCATTTCCTTTGATAAGAGATTAAAAAATCCTGAAACAATCTAAGTTGCTAAATTAATTCTTATGTTTGAAAATGGTAGTATAGTGTCACATATCCTGGCAGTGACTTTGACATAGAAAGTTTTCTAGACCCTGCAGTCATAAACTCTTCTTTGGCTGATGGTGCAAGTAGCACCCTCCAGAGCGCTCAGCACAGAGTAACTGCAGCGCATTGCCATCAACCCTAGGTGAAGAATTGCAAAGCTGCCTCCAGTGGCATGATCAGCTGAAATCCTTTTGGAGGCTGGAATCAGTTTGGATGTTGTAGTTGGTTGGTGAAGCCAGATTTGCGTGATATCTGTGGCGCACACTGAATGAGGGCAGCAAACACACAAATACAAAAAATCACAAGATCCAGACAGGCTATATGAGGGATACAGATGATGTCTTCAGGATCTTGGAGAGGAGAATGCAGCTGTAAACAGTGGTCTTGTAGCACGCAGTGTATACAGAGTGTCCTTTGACAGCGGTAGGAACAAAGCTGTGTTTAGATCAAATATAAATAAAGCATCACCACACTTCAGCCTTTAGTTGTTTTTATGGCAAAATGAAAAGTGTTGTGCCAAGAGTGGCTCTAGCTGTGGATTTGTGTGGGCAGCAGAAGATGAGCAGATGGGTAGAACCAGAAAACATTTTGGCTTTGTCTCCGTTATACTAGGCACAGCTAATGTATTTCCTTTACATTTCCAGTTTTGTTTTTTGACTTTTTGGCAATAGAAAAATGAGGAAATAATACTACTGCCTGTAGCAGTATTACTTCTCACAGCAGAAAGTATTTTCACTGTCAGTAATATCTCACCTAATACCAGGAAGACAGACCTCTGCAGTGAGTACAGCTGTACATGCTTTATGGCATGAGATACCATGATGGCAATTTCAGAACTAAGTCAGTTGCTTATTCTGGCCAAGAAGAAGAATCACACCTTAAACAGGCCCAAGAATTGCCCTGGCTTCACACAACTCAGTTACAGTGGAGTTTGTAACAACACAGTTGTTCAAAGAGACCCTGTCAGTAAGACATGTGTGTACTGAAGCCCCCAGAGATTTACAGCCCAGGAGGTCACAGGAATCACTAAGTGAGGAATGTCTTTCAGCAAACTGTTTCTAGGTGGATATGGAAAACTCCTCGTATGTATACAGTGAACTTTTAACATTACAGCTAACACTGCAGTTTCTCACAAAGTGGTTGGTGGGCAATTTGTGGGAAGCATTTTACAGATAGTTGATTTGTTTTTTCAGTGTCTAAGTGTGTTTCTGGCACCGATAAAGTTTCTGTTGCAAGCTAAGGGGAAAAAAGGGTGGTGGTGGGGGAAGCCTTTTTTATTTCTCATATTTAGTATGAAAGTTCTCCCAAAGGATTTGATTTAGTGGATTCACATGCAGTCTCCTCTGTTGCCCTGTTGCTCCATTACTGTGCTTCTGTCTGGCCTTTATTGGAACACAGCACAACGTTCTGAATAAAAGCAGCACAGCTTTCAGTGCGCAGGCATGTAGATACAACCAACTGATTACATGCCATCTCTAAAATAAGTGCCCATATTTGCAACAAACAGTGTTACGAGATGTCGAAGGCCATTGTAAAGTAACTGTGCTGATTTTTTTTTTTTTTAATTTGTACAGTGGTAAAACTGTCTTTCTTTTGAAAGAGATGCCTTCATATGAGGTGGAAGTATCTGCTGATGTCTCTTCAGGTTGCTTTGGCCTTTCCTTCTCAAGTGTATGTAACACCGAACTGCTGTGGTTGACTTGAAATACGTATACATTTGTGTTATGCTTTTGCTTTCATTTTTCTATTATTCATAATCTATGATAAGAAGAGGTGGAGTGGTTGAGGTCATGCTATAGTCATAAGCTCATGCTATTTGGAGTAAATCTTATGACTTCTGTAGGGATAAATTTAAGTAGTATAACTGCTTAGAGGAGAAAATGGGTCTTAATATTAGGAAAAAATCCAGGTAAAATCAAAGGATTATACTTCTAAGAACTATATATATTCCCTTAGCCCTGCTTTTGCTTAACTTCAGGCTATATTCTGTTAGCTCCTATAGACTGCCACTTTCTCTTAATCAGCAAGGGTGACGGCAAATAGAAACTCCTGTTACTACTTCCTTCATTGTCTTTAGATGAAAGATTAGACTTGCAGATCCAGAAATCACCTTTCAGCCTTCTCTTCCTCATCCTAGTGTATGCTGGGCACATGTTTAGACAGGTGTGTATTCAGATAACACTAAACTGTTGAGAGAATTTTATAATACAGCCACAGTCAGATGCCAAAATAAAATATTTTTTTTCTGGGTAGACTACACAGTCATCACTGCACAGTAAATATTGTGAGTCAGAATTGTAATTCTTTTGACCGAGAATAGTAATTAAAAGATGGAAAAGGCATGTTGTCAGTATTATCAACTCCTAAATAGGCTGGAAAAATTCTATAGCATACACTTTCCTGTACTGAAATATAATCCTGTGGTCTGTAGACTACTAATAGTCTATGAAAAAACAGCTGGTGGAACTCTGCTGGCTCTACTCCTTGCTTTCAGCCTCTAAACTGCAATACAAAACACTGCATCAAGCCTGCCCCTATTATTTTTTCATTGAGGCAAATTCAGTAGTTGCCACAGACTTTTTTTTCAATTATCAGTGGAACTAAAGGCGGTTCATGTGACTCTGAACAGGAAGGGAGGAGAGTTGTGACGTAAACTGTCTTCTAAGAGCCGCGTGACTCAGTGAAAACACTTGCAAGTCACCAGTCCCCAGAGCTGCCAGATTTCTGTTCTCAACTCCTCTCCACTCCCCAGCCCAACAGGAGATCCCATGGCACTAGGGCTGAATTACTGTGTTACCGTTTGCTGATGAGCTTGTAAAGCCAATCTTTTTTATTTTACAATCAGCTGCACTGAGGTTCCTAGACCTAAAATTTGACATGTTAGGATAACATAAAAGGGCCTATATGAAATATTGTTATTCTGCATATGTGCATATGTACCTCTTTTAAGGGGCTTGCTTTTATAGGCTATCAAGATTTGGCTAGAAGATCTGCTACAGAAACTTCTGAGCAAACCATCTGTACAATAATGATTTTTGCTCTGTTCTAATGTTCTGACTTGTGTTTCCTGTTAGAATAATGAGAATGAAAACAAAAATTCCATGCTTATTCCAGGGAGTGAACTCCTATCTAAGAAGCTGTTGAAAATTAAGTTAGCTAATTAAATTGACCAAATATATATATTTTTCCTTTTCTTGTCCTTCTTCTTTAATTTTTGCTGTTTTTTTTTTTTTTTGTTCGTTTGTTTGGTTAGTTGTTTAATGGAAAAAAGGTATTGAGTTCTAAAGTTCTGGTTTTTGTATCATATATTCCAGAGGAACATTTAAGCCTTTTTCTTGGAATAGAGCTATCTAATGATTGGATCACATAAGTGATACTTAGACACTCAAGACTTTCCAGTACATACCAATATTATGTCCAAGTTAGAGGAGAGAAAGGATAGTGTAGAGAGAGTTTTGGAAACTAAAGATGTCTAAGAAGCTGAGGCAGATCATAGGAGGCAAAAGCCTTTTTTTTTTTTTTTGGCCATCCTAGAACTGGGAAAAGCAGTCGATTTGGAATTGTTTGAGAAAGAAAACACATTCATATCTGATGCAGTTTTAGATGGACAGCTACATACTGGTAAATCTCACGAGAGCACAAGACAGGTGCTTCAGAATATTGGTTTGCAGCTGCCGCAGGCAAAGTATGTAGGCATACACCTGTGAGACCTTCTCTGCAGCACTTTGACTGTGCCAACCACCTTTCCTGAGCATATCTCTCCTTCTACTTCACTGCCATGTCTTGTCATAAATTTTGTTATATGATCTATGCCATTTTCACAATATTTTTGTTGGAAAAAATAGAGTTAACATTTTAACTTCTATGTTGTGGAGCTCAGTGATGTTTAGTGTTTAAAGCTACACCTTCTGAAATATCTTTGTCTCTGTAATGAATCTTAGTGATTTTATGTTTTGGTTTTGTGGTTGAGTGAGCGTAGCATTTACTGTTTAAATGAGGCCTTACACTAATTCAAGTGGCCTGTGGTCCTAGGACCTGAGTGCCATGCCTCCTGTATTCAGTCCTTGCTGATACGTGTGACATCGAAGCATAGTTGCTAATTTTCCTCCCAGTTCTCTCTTTCAACGACTGCAGAATGAACTCCAACCATCCACAGATGGCCTTGCATCATAGTGCAGTGTTTTATCTTGTCTTTATTCATGCCATGAAGTTTTTCCAAGTCCTAAACAACTGCTGCGTGTCAATCAACCACTTTCATTTAGCAGTTTATTTTCTGTTTACTGTACTTCCGTGTCCTTACTTAGGTATTCCCTGGCTGACTTGTAGGAAGGGCAGCTGTTTTCCTTCTGCTCACGTGAGTGTGATTCACTAGCTTTTTCATGGGTATTGAGTATTGCTCTTCCAACAGAGGATGCTACTCAGTCATGTTGAGAAACAGACATCATTAGGGGATTTGGTTTTGAACTATTTTTTTTCTTAATTACTAATCATTTAAAATGTTGAACCGTGTTCTCTATTTCATGACATGTCATGTAAAAATGTGTTGACATTAATTTAACTCATTTTATCTGCTTAATAACCATAATAAGATTTGTGACCCAAGGGATCATAGGCTTATTTCTTAAAACCAGAATAGTAAATAGCAAATGACAGCAGCAGAAAGGATGCAAAATCTATCTGACTAGGCTGTCTTCATCACTAGCTTTTATTTACAGCAGAGTCTTCTCCTAGACTAGCCTAGAAAAGTGCTGTTGTTCCCTAAATACCTGATGTATGTTCTGTGTGCAGCAAAGTTTTCCCCCACCTTATGCACACAAGTCAGAGGTGCCTGCAGGCTCTCCCCTGGGCAAACGCACCTGATGGTGAGGAATGGAGGTTTAACGCTAACAGCAGCCTTACTGCTGGGACTAAAGATCACAGATTTTAAAAGCCCCTGTTTGCTCTGCAAGCACAGTAACAGCCCAAGCTGAAATCCTGGCAGCATGACTGAGTTTTCATAGCTGAGCTCAGAGGAATGTGTAGGCAAGCATACAGAAATGAATCTTCTTTAATTATGGGGATTCCTTATTTTCCTTATAGTACTGCCACAGTTAAGAAGGAATTTTTTTTTAAGGCCTTCTGGTCTGACTGACTTGCCTGATATAAAAGATTGAAGTTAAACTAAAGTATTAAAATTACATCTTTAATACATCATTATCTCACATCTTGACTCCTAGAGATGCCATGTTTAAACATAGTTTAGCACTTTAGAGTTGAAATGTGTGTTTTGGATTTTGGCTGGAAAAGTACTCGACTAGAATTTATTAGTACCATGTTTATTTTCATCATTTGTTTTACAGGGGGGGATTGTAGACATCAGTAGAAATCAAGAATCCATAAAAAGGCAGAAGCTGGCAGAGGAGGAAAGGATTGTAACCTGGATTGGTGGTGGTGTAAAAAGCTATCCTGATATGTTGTCTTCTGCAAATGAGTGTAATTCTGGGGAATTTGAAGTTGGAGTCTTATGACAGCTAAAAAGCCAATCCAAGTGCTTTGTTCACAGTCAGAAAACAGTCACTTGCAATAAAGCTGGCAACTGAACTACTAAGGGAATGTGTTGCAGTCAGATGTCAAAATGTTTTAGCATGCAGAATGAACCCGATGGTTTTGATGCTCTTCTAAACTTACTTTTCTGTAAATCTGAAATGTTTTTTTTTTTTATTAAAAAAAAAAAAAAAAAAAAGCAGGGAGGATTTAATTCTGTAATACTAAAATCTGTGAGATATAGAGAGTGAAGCAGGCACTAGTCTAGTAGGTCTTGCTATTCAGAGTCACTAATCCATGACACCTTCTTCTTGAATTTGTAAATACATTTTTCTTTTGTTTTGCAGTATAGCATCTACCCAATACATATTATTTTATTAACTTTTGCATGAAATTTTAATATTAATTCAAAGTTCTTACAGCATGTTTTTCTTTTCCCTAGTCACAGGTGAATCTTCATTCTTCTATGAATAATGAAACCTATCAAGAGAGACTGGCACGATTAGAAGGAGATAAAGAGTCACTCATACTCCAGGTATGTGTTAAAGGGAACACTTCTACACAGTTGATATCCAGTGATAAAAGCTAAGTGTTAAGAGTTTCCATGGAACAAATGATAGTTTGCCAGAAAGTGCAACTTCAGGAGTAGCAGCAAATATTTAATCATCAGTTAACCTATAATTGTTTTTTATAAGTTATCTGGGTGATTTCACGGTGGGGTGTTTAGGGAGAGGAGAGATGGGTTGGGGAGTAAGAAATAAAAGGAAGGAAAACAAGGGAGTTAGGGAAAACCAAATGGAACAATATTAAGAAGTACCAAGACAAGAGTGTTGTGGCAGTGGTTTTCATTCTATGTTTACCTTGTTGTGCCAGTTGATGTTCTAGGCCTTGCATGCACTAAAAGACTGGAGAACAAGTTCAAGATAGTCGAATCCTTTTTATGCTGTCGTGTTCCCAGAACCACATCTTCCTTACTTTCTTCTCCATTAATGGTATTAAATTGACATTGAGAAATGACCGTCACTTTGAGTTTATCAGAGCTCAGGGGGCTCTGTCTCTCTATTTTAATTGCTATGGTTTTTCAGGATGTATATGATACAAGATGGGAAACCATGCAGCTTGAGATACTGAATGCAAAAGCAAGTTGGTGAAGCCAGTATAGTTTGGATGAGTCATTGGTCATTACTGAGCAGGATTTGCTTACTCCTCAATTTTGTGGTGTGTTATCCTCTAAACATGTGGAGGACTTGAAAAATTCAGAGTAGAAACTGAGTAATCTAGAAAGCTTGGGAAATTTTACAGTGATAGAACTGATGTTTTTCTTGCTTGTGTATTGTATCTAAGTTACTTTATTAAAGGGTAAAGAGAAGGTAATCTGGAAAAATAAAGTTTTGCAGGAAAATGCAGGTCTAGACTCTTCCAGATTTCTTGTTTCTCAGTTTATCAAACGTTTTTTTAAGTAGGGCATCTGCTGCATGTGAGTTTTGTTCTTGAGGAAATGCTATTGTGCATTTTAATTTAAACTTTAAGATTTTTTTTCTGAATATTTTCACTGTTACTAAACTGTACATTACCTGCTTTTTAGCACTGAAGCTGGACATTGTCCAGTCTTAGCCTGTCCTTCCTCTTTATACTTGCATATATTTATAGTTATATATATTTTTATAAAACAAAACTGGGTAGGTATTCTCCCCAGTTTCAGTAACTAGTTTCTGTAAACATGTTTTCTCCTGTATGTTCTGTTCATACTTGCATTAATTTGCTGAGGCGAATTCTCACTGCTGTTGTTAAATAAGCAATAAACTGTTTACAATACATACTCTTTGCCTAGGCCGATTTTGTCTTTGCTGTTCTGCTAAAAATGCCATTACCAAAACCAAACTTTTCTGTTTGGAGTTTAAAGTTAAGGTCCTCAGAAGCAATTGCACGTTATCAGTATGTAGTTTTCCTGATACAATCTGCTGGTTTTTAGCAACTGTTTCTCCATCTGCACAGATAGGTACCTGCAGAACGCAGTCACACAAACTCGCAATGAAGAGGCTTGTATGCTCTGTCTTGGGATGGGCCAGTCCTGCGCCAGGCTGGCTGTCAAAGCACTGCGGCCCCTTCGTGGGTCGTGCTGCTACCTCTGCCGTCTGGGACTGGTTCAGACCATGAGCCTCGGAATCAGCTGCTGCAGAACTGCACTATCCAGGATGCCCTCTCAGAGCTCAGCATCTGTGCATAGACAGACACCTATTTCCTGTGATTCTTTTTTCTGAGGTGTTTAAAACTTTTTTTTTTTTTTTTTGATGTTTACTTTTTAGTTTTTTTTTCCCATATTCCTGCCTTTTAGAGATGCTTACAGAAAATGTATTACCTCTTGGCGGACTCCTGTGGGTGTTGCATTGCCAGGGCAGCATGGAGGTGCCAGTACAGCGTGCGCAGAGGCCATGTCCTATGTGCATCTTACTGAGTCCCTCAAGGCTCTGGCAGATGTAATCCCTAAGAGGGGGAAGTACAAGATCAAAGTGGCTAATATGTCCTTCGGCCTTGCTGCTGGAACACGCCGCATATGCTGCTGAGATTTTTATTAAATGCCTTTGCGGGTCACATTTAACACTGAGAGTTTTCTTGGTAGATTATAATGCTAGTTAGAACTTAACCCTTTTCTTCCTCTGGAAACTGCATCAGACTGAAGAAGGAAATTCAGTTTGTTTCTTGCTTTCTGACTTCTCAGCAATTTTTGTTCTTTCACTTCATGACAGAAAAACAAAGAAGCTGCTAAGTAGGAGACTCTCCTTGAGGAGTCCTTCCCACCTCCAGACTAGGTGCACTTCTGGCCAAGTGTAATTTCTTGAGATTTACCAACTTTGAGTGAGACTCAGGACTTTTCTGATGCAATTGCTGGCCCATTCTTCCATTCGCACAGTTCTTTACTAGTATTGCTTATGGTAGCCTCTCCTGGGATCCAGTGTCTGTGTCTCCCTTCTTTTGCTTTCATGTTTTGGCATGTAAAGGCTGGGAATTTTTTTGGACTAGAATTTTAACTCTGCTAAAACATGCCTTTTACTCATTGCATTCTTTATAACTTCAGAACGCTTTATTGATAGGTAAGCTGGTTTTATGTTCTTGTAAGCACTGAGGTAATTGGTTGGTTTCTGAAAGAACAGTTTTATTGTCTTCAGCTTTCATCTGTCTTGGGGAGCAAAATGCCAGCAGAACCTGAAACAGACAACGTGCTGCAGTACCACCTCAAGGGTTTTCAATATCCTATGTTCTTGTTGGCTGCTTTTGAATTGTGCAGACTTGTGCCAGAATTGACACAGGCTGCCCATGTGTAGTCTTCAAACCCCTCTGGAAATGGTCTTTTTATTTTAAAACAAAACAGGAAAAAAAATGTTTGTGGGAGTTGGAACAAAATATTTATAGGTAAGACTGAGAAATTGTTTGTCTTGGTATAGAGCAAGATGTTTCAGTGCACAGAAATATGAAACCTTTGAAGACTTTAAAAGGAAACCTACTGTTAAAATGTGCATTTGGATGTTAATTGTATACGGTAATTGAAACTTATTTACAATGAATTAGGTAGCATTCCTAGTGCTCTCTTCTCACATTACAGGTGAGTGTCCTCACAGACCAAGTAGAAGCTCAAGGAGAGAAAATCCGCGACTTGGAAATCTGTCTTGAGGGACATCAGTTGAAACTGAATGCTACAGAAGAAATGCTTCAACAGGTAAAAATCTGAATTAGAAGGACTCTTACAAAACCCTCTGCAATAGAGATTCGCTCAGCTTGTCTATGTGCATGGATGCTTTGGTAGCAGGAGGTAACAGAAAAAAAAAAATCTCTCTTTATTCTTGCACACTGCTTTTTTAATAAATGTTTCTTTGTTTTCCTGGCTCAGAGACGTTTTACTAGCTGGTTGCATAACACTGTGCGTGGCAGAGTGTAAATTGAAACTATTGTGGATTATTCATGTTGTGCTGACAAAATAAATTTGGACACGGTTTAGTAACTGGTTAGACAAGATAAATGTATATGATATATGTAGGAGTTACAGGATTAATAACTTTTAGTTAAATATACGTTCTGCTTTCATATGACTTTGAAGCTGAACAAGTAAACTGAGAAAAGTTACTGTTTCAAGTGTGGTTCCGCATCCATTTTTGCTTCATTTAGGAGCTTCCTCCCTGTTTTTTGAAGGAAAAAAAGAAAGAAAGAAAGAAAAAAAAGTCTATCAGTTGGTTTTTACCTTATTTCAATCAACTTCTTTTCAGATTTTGTGGCTTAATCTATTTGTACTGTTTCACAGAAAATATTTAGAAAGTAGAATGAATAAAAAGTGAAATACCTTTACATTTCATGTATAACTGTAGAGCTGGCAGTTCTGTGGGTCCAAAGAATTTGCCCTGTGCTATTTTCTGCTTTTACTAAGAAAAAAAAAATTAGATAGACAGGTGACCTGCTGATAATGCAGTACGTAGATATTGAGAATAGGTCTGAAGCTGTAAATATTCCTCAAAATGAAGGCCATAAATTCTCTGGAAATACATTGTTCTTCATGAACTTGCTTGCCATCCACCCAAACGTTGTATATTTAATGGTTTAGACGATGTGAAATATGCAGGCATTTCTATAAAATATTTATAGTTTTTTACATTATAGTTATGTAAATGCATATTAGCTTTTTTATTGTGATAAAGGTCCTTATACCTAAGTATTGTAAAGAGTGGCAATTTCCTTATGGTAAACTTGTATCCTAAACCTTTTAAAGATACAATAATTTCCTCTAAAAAAATGTTGGTCTATGACTTCTACTAAAACACTTTATCATTTCTCTGACAGAAAAATTTCTGTTCTGATAGTCTTCTGAGCAAAGTGTGAATTTAAAGTCTGAGTCAACAGGACACTGAGGCATCTGAAGAGAGATCAAAATAATGCATTTACATTGGTATTTCAGTCAAAAGGTTCGAATCTTGCCCTGTCTAGCATTAAGCATGTGTACTAGTTGCTTACCATAGCTGAACTCAAGCTGGTTAGCAGCTACAAACATCTATACACTATCTCTAAAGAAATCAGAAATTCTGCAAATGTGTTTAACCCTATACCTGAATCTTGAGATCACTTTAGTCATTTTAATGGTAATATTTATTTGGTAGTACATGATTCTGCTGCTGCCATCACTGTGCCTGCCTAGCAAACTGTCTATAGTTAACAATAAGCTCAAATCTGTTGGTTGCTTTGTATCATAGTTTTGAGAGCTTGCATTTGAACATAATTTCCATTAATTCAGCCAAGCTTATCTGTTCATTGCTAAATTTCTAAGTGGCTGATCTCACAAATGCTTGCAGCATGCAGGATAGCTTGAGCTAAATTTTAGGGCAAGCATGATATAGGCCACAACCTAGCAAAGACTTGTATATTTCATTTTAATTCTGTGAGTTTCCCAGGAGTTTCACTTTCAACAGCTGAAAAAAAGATTAATGTAGAACCAAGATATTTAAACTTTATTTTCTCCCTGGAATGAGAAAAAATAATGAACAGTTTAGTTCTGGCAACAGTAAGAAAAGCAAATGCAGGGAAATACTGGAGGAAGAGGAGCTGTGGTGCCATCCTTCTCTGATCTCAGGAGTCAAGCCACTGACCTGCAACAGGGGAGACCCAGTTGCATCACTGGTAAATTTGACACTTATGTCTCAGAAAGAGCCCCCCTATTTTACAGTCTTTCATCTATTGTGAAAGTTCTTTTCACAGTTCATCTTGTTGGAAACAATTTCCATCTGCAGGAAATAATGTGAGATGGGGAGAGGTGAGAATGTCCTGATAACAGGACGATTTGCACACTTCCCTATGGTGGGTGGTCCCAGTCCTCCTGGCACTTGCGGTGACAGAGTGAGTGTGTGTCTGACCTCGCAGCTTCAGGGCACAGTTGGTTTTGGGCAGAGCTGCCTCCAGACCTCCTCAGCCATCGGTTTCCAGTGACCACCAGAACTGCCCATGGCACTTAGCAGATAGGTGGCAAGAGTGTGGGTTGTCATGGAGCTTGTCCAGACAAAACTATTAGTGAGCTCTTCAGGGCAAGCAAAACAGTATTTATTTGTTTTTGCAGTCAAATTATTTTTAATAAAAATAGTCACCCAACTCTAGGTTCATATGTAAGTATTCCTGCTTTATAATGGCACTTCTCTTATCTTCCTGAGGTGCGTTATAAATCTAATTTTATTGCATGATTCTGCTTGTTTGTTTACAGTATATTCAACGCCATTGATTGGTGCCTTTGTGAACTTGGATGGCTTCTTCTGAATGAAAAAATGAACAATGACAGTAATTGTTTCAGCTTAAAATGGTCTTTTATATATACTAGTAGAAAAAAGTTAATTACAATAGAGTTAAGTATAGTATCTTACTTTCGTTGGACACCGTATGTGTGAGTTGAGGATAAGCTTGCCTTTAATTTCTGCAACTTTAAGAAAAGTTGACTTGGTAATTTTTTGTATGCACAATGCTCTAATACAAACAAAAAATCCAAGCTGTGCTAAGCCAGTTTGAAGAAGCTCCTTAGCGAGATAGCTGGTGGTACCAGCAGAGTTGTGTGTAAAGCTACCCTGCAGAATAGTTCTTGTTGAATCTACTCTAGCAGAGACTTGTCCACTATGCAAGGGTGGAGTTGCTGGCTAAAATCCCTCTGGCTCCTGATCTATGCACAGTTGTTTTGAGCTCTACTACAAAGCTATCATGCAAATGCTTTTGGAACAGCAACCGAACTTTTACATGCCTTTTTTTTTTTTTTTTTTTTTTTTTTTTTTAGCAATAAACCTTTTCTGTTTCGATAGGAGACAACTTTTTCATATGAATTGCATAAAACTGAGATCTCGCATGCTACATAGTAGAATTAGCTTGCAGCCTCTTCAGTGCTGTGGCAGGAGGGTGTCGTTTCCTTCATGGGAGCTTACATGAAATAAGCTGAGCCGGTCTAGCAGCTCCCTGCTAAAAGGGGAAGCTCTTATTCCATCTTTCTCCCTCTTCTTTGCCATGTTCTTCTGCCACTTGTCCTGGCTCATATGGTGTTTCCCTCCATGACTTAGCAGAAAACTAACTCGGAGTTTAAAAAAGGGTTATCTGTTTGGTTAGTGTGCTGAACCAGCTCGCAGAGAAGCTCTGGCACTGGGAGAGCTGGCATCAAAGCACAGCGAGCTGTGCCTCTGCCGTTGCTCCTTGTGAAGCCACAGGCACCATTGGACGGCATTTTCTAGCAACTGCTTTTTCATTTGAGCAATGTGCAAGTGTAGGAGAGAACTAAAAGGAGAAGCAAATTCTGACTTATCTGTAGCCCAAATTGCCCCATGACAGAAAGGACCTACCACCCACAGTGGGACAACATGGGTGGTATGGAGATGAAATGGTGAACCTTAAATTGCGTTTGTTTAAGAAGAAAATTTTCTGCACACACAGTTTCACGTTCACAGTTCTTTTAAGTGTATTTATTGTGGTCATCATTATGAATAATAACAGCTACCAAACTGGAGTGAATTTCTTTGCCTGTTCTCTTCGTGTTGGCAGCTTTTAGCCCCCATTTGCCAGCCCCCGTTTGTGTACCAGGCGGTGTGTTCTCCGTAGGGCCCCATAGCAGCCTAAAAGAGTGCAAGGCAGAGGGATATGAGGGGGGGATCCAGGCAGCTCACTATGTACTTGTTCTGAGCTGCACTTGTCTTGTGTGCACGTGAGCCTGAATCCAGTCTTGGTTGTGTGTTGTGCATATCGGTGTCCCTATTTGCTTCGTGGGAACTTGCTGGCCTGCAAGGATCATTCCTGCAATTTCCAGCTGCCCGAGACATCTGATCTTGGATGAATTTCAGGGCTCAGCTGTATGCAGCAAGCAACTACTTGCCAGCAGCAAGCTCAGAGTTTCGGGTTTTGAGTCGTGCTCTGCGCTGCTCTGCTTGTAAGGATGAGCTTTGCAGAGCGTGTGCTGAGCTCATGTAGCTTATCTGTAGAGGCGAGCATAGCTGCTGTGTTGTAATTCGAGGTATTGTGGGCGCAGACCTGCCCATCCAACATATGCAAAGACTATGCAGATTGTCAGGGTAATGGCCAGTTCTGCCCAGTGCGCAACAGATGAACTGGAGGGCTGCAGTTCCCTCTCTGCCACTGCCTTTCACCATTTCGCGGCGATTACACGTGTACGTTGCTCTCAGCTGTGTTTTCGGTTAAGCAAGTATCTTATTTCTGCCGCAGCTGACACATAGCCCTTAAAAAGTGCAGGCCTCGTTGGTAGTGCTCCTTGCTGAATCTCGCTTGCCAGGTAGGTCCCTCTTTCTCTCTTCCCCTTCCTGCCCCCCAAAACTATTTTAATAAGAAAGGAAAGCACAAACTTTCTGCAACATTGCCTTTTATATAATTCTGGGTAATTTGTTTTCACCTGACTAAAATCTTATTTGCATTTTCTTTCTATCAGTATATAACACAATTACTTCTGTTAAGTGAACTGTTAAATATCAAGAAATTTCTTTTTTTTCTCATTTTTCTACGCTAATATTGTGCTAAAATCTATAAACAGCTTTATAAGAAGGACATCTTTCCAAGCTGAAGGAATGTAAAGTGAGTTTTAGCGCATGCTTCACTTTAGCTGGGAATATTAAAAAGCATGACTTAGCATTTAACAAGTGTACAATCTGAATTTAGAAATACTGATGTGTTTGGAAATAGCTCACTGTACTTTGATATACAAGTCTGATATACAACTATAGTAGGTTCTTCAGGACTTGTCTTTGTAATCACTCAACTCCAAAACAGTCTAATTTTAAAAATTAAAAGGTGTTTTTCAAATAAATAACTGAAAAAATTAGGTTATACTTCTGTTGCATTTTTAAAATGAGAAAAAAAAAACCTTAATTTTAAATAACATTCTGTAGAATATGTTCTATTTTTATACTGCACTTTGGTACTTTAAGATCCTCCTAAAGCCACTGCAGCCCAAATCACCATTTTGCGTCTCCTATATGATCTTTTTTGCTTTAAAACCACTAACATAAATTTGTATTTTCTTTTCTTACAATTGCATATTTATTCTGGTTGGCTTCAAGTCGCATCATACCACTAAAATACACTATAATTTTGCTGCAGCAAAATGGGTCGCATTTTCTAATGAACTGCTCACTGTGCACATCTGCTTGAAGATGAAAATAATTGCTTCCAGATGTTACCCATTTCTAGAGGGGACATTTACTTTAGACGGCACTTTCTTTCAACCCAAAAGTTAGACTTTTCTACAGGCAAGATAAATTGTCATCTGGTTTAAATCAGTGTAGCCCCACTGAAAACAAACCAGGGGTAGTTAGCTATTTTGTCTATTTTAAGGCAAAAGCTCTGTGCCAGTTTACACCAGATGAGGTTCTGGTTCTACAGCTTCAGAGCAAAATGTAAATTTTTGTCTGAGACTATTAAAGAGGCAAACCGAAACCTGTCAGCTGCCTCCTACCAGGTAGCACTGTACTGCTCACATGAAGATACAGAGTTCAGACGGAGAGGAATAAGGTGCTGCTCTCCTTTGGGTAGATCGATAAAGCCCCAGTAAATAGTGTGGGAGCCTGTAAGAAAGTGCGGAGTGACAGCAGGCAGTGCTGTTAACCTCAGAGTGGATGCCGTGCCTGCTTGCTTTATTAACAAGTCTTGTTTTATCATGCAACACCGTGGCAATGTCAAATTAAGACAATTCTTACTGTTGTTTGTATTCAAAAGTGTGTACAGGCTGTCAGTGGACAGAGTCCAAAGTCACGTAATCTCACTAGCCATTTAAATGCTTAATAGCTTTATTTCATGTCAAACTTCCCGTTTAAAACAACATCTTAATCTATAAAATTCTTCTCTGCTAAGAGTTGTACAAAGCCTGCTGCAGCCTGGGTTGGGCTCTGCCTCTGGAGTCTCCGGAGCCTGTGCAGATTAGTGGAGTCCTATAGCCTTTGTTTTTGTGCTGCACTGAAGACTTAGTGTAACTTTTGCTTTTTATTGCATTGCCCCTTTTAATGCAATGATTTTGGAAAGCAGGCAGTACTGTGAACTTGTTAGGTGACTGCTGGTTAAGGTTCCTGAGCAAAAAGGACAGTGTGTTTCTGGTAAGTGATTGATTTCTCTTTCAGGGAAAACCCAGGGCACGAGGCTACACGTGTTTCTTTTCCCATCCCTAGCAGATACCGTTGTCAGCCTCAGCAGGAACCGGCACCGCTCTGGGAGCAGTGGGTGGCTGAGATCACTGGTGTTGCAATGTGGATGCAAGCCTATTACTATTTTTAATTTGGACGGTATTCCCACTAGATTAAAACAATTTACATGAGGATCTGGGTTCCAAAGAAACTTTAACTGTATAATTTTTTAAAATAACATTTGTTTGTTGTTTCCTTGGCTCTGAACCATAGCCTACAACATACTATTTTGTTTGTAGAAGGGGAAGAAATGAGAAAAGGGTGTTTCTAATTCTTCAGTACCATCAGGGTATCCAGATCACCAACTTCAGTTTAGTCCCTTCTGTGTAACTCAAAGCAGAATCTTCTGTCAATCTGTGGTACCCCGTTTCATATAATCAGAATAGCTACAAATTGCTATTACATTTTAAAAACATTATGTCCAATTAGAAACTTAAGTTCAATTGCAAAATTGTTGCAAAAAGGCTTTCAAACTTGGGTATTGATTTATAGTAAGGCTGAAGATTTATAATATTTTTTTCCTTTGAAAATGGAGGCCAGCAGAGACAGTTTTAGAAATTATATTTTGCTAAGTTTAGGAAGATTATTGACTTTCTTGGAAACTGAAAGATGCAAGGTGAATGTTGAAAGTTTTCCAAACACAGAGATCCCACTTTGTCCAAAACATGCCCTGCAACCTAAAAAATTAGCTGAGTTCACACAAGTAAAAGTCATGACCAAATGCTTCTAGTTTACCCACTTACTCAGTGTAGATGGTGCCTCCAGATTCCAGGGCATCATTCTGCTTCCCGTTCGGTGCTCTTCCCTCCGTGCCATGCACAGTCTTCGGAAATAATATGCACAGTCAGCTTCCAGGTACTGTTGGCACTGCTGGGGAAGTGCTGCTTGTTTTTGGTGCCATCTCTTCTGCTTATGATCTTCGTTCAGCAATACACCTAAGACTAAATAGAAAATTATAAAAATGATATAATTCTAAAACATTGTATTTTAAATCTAAAATGTAGCTCTGCGTGTCCTGGGAATTAATTGAGCGCTTTTAATGCGTGGCCTGAGGGTTTCTATGGTGTTTTGTAGCGTTGGGTTTGTACAGCCTCCATTTTATGTTCTAGTTTGATGTGTTGTCCTGGAATTAACTCTGGTCCGCATGTTTGCTTAAAAAGGTGAGGGGGATAGTGGTTTAGCAAGTAACATGCGAGAATGTTTATGGGAAAATAGTAGCAGAGCTAAGAATGCACAGTTCAAAGGATAAGCACCAGTAACGGAGGCAGAGAAATCGACTTTCCTGTGATATTTTTTTTTTCCCTTTTTTCTTTTTAACTATGGACTACTTTTTTTTTTCTTAAGTACTGGGTAGAGACCTTTCTATGGGTCTGTCTCAAACCATGTAACATTCTGTCTGTATTCACCTAAATAGAAACAATCGGGCAAAATATTCTGCTTTTCTTTCAGGAGCTGCTAAGTCGAACATCACTTGAGACTCAGAAATTGGATCTAATGGCTGAGGTATCAGATCTGAAGATTAAGCTGGTTGGCATGGAGAAGGAACAGAGTGAATACGAAGAGAAACAGAACAAAGCGGAGGTGGGCCGCGCTCCTCGGCGGGTCTGTCGCTATCCCGGGGTGCTGGGGGTCTGTGTGCTGGCACCCCTGGGGGTGCTGTGCCCAGCGTGCAGGAGGCTCTCCTGAACCTACCGCACAGGCTGCACCATCGGTCCTGTTAATTCAGTGACAAATGTGATTATACATTCTGGAGCTGTGGTTTCTTTTCCTCTCTCATTTTATTTTAAAGGTTGCTGTTTGGCTTTGATCAAGATACCAAAAGTCCTTTCCAGATGCATACTTTAAAATTGTTATTTAACACTTTCTTGTCTAAAGGAGCTGAAATGACATAGCAATCTGAGCCCTAACAGTGTTCATGTATTTCCCCCTTTATGTGGGAGAGAAGACAACCAGCTTGGCAGTATTGGGAGTACTACAGACAGACGTATGCATGCAAGGGCACTCACATCTGTGGCCCTAGGAAAGGAAAGTTGGGGAAAAAAGGAAAAGGGAAGGCTGTTTTCCTCAAATGGGTATTTTTCTTTGTGGTTACATAATAGGTAATGGAGAAAAAATAATACACATTATAGGAAATTCTAATCCACCCTCCCTTTCAGATGTGAAGAGTTCTAGCCACCAAAGAAGCTTTGTTTTTTACTGTACAGTTTGATGAAGAGAGTATGAAGCAGGGGTTGAGTATGAACAACAGGTCCATAATCCATTGGCTTTATGGAGCCCAGTTCCCTAGAAACCTCCTAATGGTAGTGAGCAAGCAGGTTGGAGCTGGGAAGGAAAGGGATTATGGAATGACGAGCTGTTGCCTGTTGCTCTGCCCAGTGCTCCTATAAGGGACAACTGGCAGGGCTGGGGCCAAGTTTTATACTTTGCTGGCTGAAGAAAGATGTTATGTTCCAAGTAGACTGAGGAGAATTTGCAATCCAGGCAATGTCAGAAAACTGTTTGCTCTCCGTAACGTTGCTAGTGAAATATTCAATAGCTACTGATTATGCACGTATAATTTACCTGCAGTGTGTTTTGGGTGGGCGTGTTTGTTTATTGCTTTATTTCTCCATTAAGTTCTCTTTAGAGATGAAAAGATAGCTCACAGAGCAGCAGCTGGCAGAGGCTGCAAGCCGGGGAGGCACCAGCTGCTGGTTTTGCCATATGTGGCCCACTCGTGCCCTTTTCCCCACAGCAGCCAGCCGTGGGCAGAGCAGCAGCGCCGGGCTAGCCGAGCACAGTGCAGGTCTGTGCGGCTCTGGTGATGGCAGCCGCTCCAGCTGCTGCTCCCGGCCGGGCTGGGCACACGTTTTCCCCAAGGTGCCTGGAAGGGAGCACCAAGCTCGGGTTGAAGCCTCTGTGGCGCCGCTGGGTGACAGGGAGCACCAGGACTCGCTTCTGATGGAGAAGCTGAGAATCTTCGTGTTAAGCAAGCCCTGAATTATTAACTCATTCAGTCTCATTAGATTTCTAGCCTGCTGGAAGTTGCAAAACTATGTATAGAAAGCACGAAAAGTTGGCGTTGTAACTAAAGCTATGGGAAATGGGGAGTTTGGTTTGCTTACGAAGATCTTTTTTTAATAATTTCAGGTTGTTTTAAATAATAATTAATCCAAACGAAAAGGAATTGTTTTCAATGAGATATGATACTCAAATTCCAATGCTATAACCCTATTTCATCTCCTTTTATGAAAAACTTAAACTAGCAAAGTTTACTTTTTTTGTTTTTTTTGAATACAATTTGATCAGGATGAAAATTTTCAATATATTTTCTTTATGCAATTTGACAAGTACTGCTTAAATGTGCTAGTAATGTTGAGGGCCTGCCCATGCTCACTGTGTGACTACATCTTTTTAGTAAATAAACCATCCTTAACTAGGCGAACTGCCTACCCCTAGGTGACTCTTGTTTATGCCTACAGAACTGTGTTGTGGTAACGTAATTGCTGCAGAGTGACACAGTTCTCCAAACTGACCCTGGCAGAATGAAATTAATCTTGCTGTAACTGTATCTCTGAATGTCATGGCTACCCCAGCACACGCGCACAATATCTAATGTATCAAATGGAATTGTAGTATTTTCACACAAGTGAGGCCAAAGCTGGGGGTGACAGAGCTGGATCCTTTCTTACAACTGCAGTTTGCCAGCTGCTGCTCTCAAGGCTGAATTTAGGATTAACAGAGCCCTGATGGGATGGCTGTGCCACTGTCCCAGGTCTTTCATTTTGCTCCAGCATGTGTTCTCTGGGGGAACACGCATGTGTGCTGCCCACGAACTAAATCATTTTAAAGAGCTCTTTATGTACACTGCATATTTCTAAATATAATAACGGGCTTTAAAAAAGTTATATGAGATGTGCAATTGCAGAATAATTCAGCCAAAAGCTACTTGTAGTCTGCTCTAGTGTTGTATCTGTTTATTTCACAGCAGCTGTTTCCAGCCAAATCGGTAATTCTGCAGAGAAATTCTATCTGCTTGGGTTGGGGAAAAACAAAGCAAATGAAGATATTCTAAATATGACTGAGTTTTAATTTGTCGGGTCCATTTCATGTTGTCTTGTGCAGCTGTGTTTTAGTTTTTAGTTAGCAACAAAGTCTATCAAGTATCTCTAAACTATCCAAGGAATTAATTCCACACCGAACGCCAATTGCGTCTGTCTTTTCAGAAGCGTGCTAAATTTAAAGTGTCTTTTTTACATATACATGTAACACAGAGGCCAAGAGAATAGCTGTTTATTAGTGGACAGTCTCTCTCCGAGTCTGTCTTTTTAATTATCTTTTTGCAGAATAATGTTATGCAATATGTAGGACCCAGTTATTTGTAATTTCGGTGACACTTGACTCCAGGAACCAAATATCCCTGTGGTCCCCTCCAGCTACAGGGCGAAGTGTTTGGTGTCAGACCCACGTGCAGACAGAGGCACCAGTGGGCACAGGGCCTGCCGGCTCCAGCCTGCAGCTCGCGTGGCTCTGGGAGCTCTCTGGCTGTGACAGCAACGGTGAAAATGAAACAAAATCTAAGTGTGAAAGACGCGGGGTTGTGGATCTAAATTGTGAATAACCTGCTACTGTCATTGCTCTGCTGTACAACACTCTCACAAGAGGACAAGTTAGCTTGGGGGATACCAGTGTCCCACTGTGCTGATGTAAAGCAGCTAATGTAGCCGGTGAACATAGGAAGGATGTAGTTTCACCTAGGTAGGTGATGCTGAAGGAAAGCACCTTTTCTTACCAGCCAGCCCTGGCAAACCGTGTCAGCCTATAAAAGACTGGGGATAGCAGAGCTGGTGCACAGGGGCAGTGCCACTGCTGTTCCCAATTTCGCCTTAAGCACGATGCCCATGATAACTGAGGTGAAACTCCTTCAGCGCACTCCTGTGGATGCTTTTGAAGGGGAATGTTTGTGAATGATGAAAGTTGTCTGTGGAAGCTGCTGTGGTCCAAGATTGGCTTTGTTAAGTATTTAGCTGTTGTGATAATAATAATGTAAATCCCATCGTTGCGATAAGAAGTGGCCATTTTCCAGCGCAGGCAATAGCCAACTTTGAGATTATTGAAGCATTAGAGACTTGAGACCACAGGACTGTAACTGTAATGAAGAGTGAGTCATGCCCTGCTTTCCATTGTTCTCTCCATTCCTAACTTTATAACTTCTTTGGAAAGTGCGTTAGTCTCATCAAATTTATTCTACTTAGGAAAAGTGAAAAGTCACTAAACGTATTTTGTCAACACATATGAAAATTAAGAGAAGGACTCCCCAGATTTATCATTTCTGAGAATATGCCTAGGACTATTTGCTGCTTAAAGAGGGATTTAAAGTGAAGTGACATATAGACTTTAATATTTGTATTGGTATTGGTGGTTGCTTTCCAAAACTGCTATATTTTGCGTATCACTGTTTCAGGGAAGCTGGCCAGTGTATCAGTGCACTTAGAGGTCATTTTTTCTTCTCTGATACTCTTTTGACTTCTCTTACAGATGTTGCATAACTGTTTATGTCCTGATGCTGCCCAGCAGGATATAACAAAATAGCAAGCTAGGTTATGTAGTATTTCTCTGACCCTTGCTAAACCTGGGGAACAACCACTTTACTAATAAATTACATTCATAAAACAAAGTGGGTATGGCAGTAACTGAGCACTTGGCAATATTTTCCTAGTTGATGATTTGGCTGCATAAATTAATGTAACCAAGTCCATTTCAGGAGTTTGCCTTTCAGCCAATGTTACAAATCATATTCCAAGTTTTCCTGGTATCTGACCTAGGCTGGATAAGTCACTAAAACTCTGATCTTCCCATTGGGATCAGAATCAGAAATTACTCTGGAACATGAACTCGGTGGTGGTGAAACCAGTGCTCTGTAGCACTCCATGTTCATACCCGTTCACACGCCCCTCAGCAGAAGGGAAACGTTATCCGTCTCGTTATAGCTTACCTGTGCCGAGCTTCATGCCCTCCGTTGGGCTGCAGCTGTAGGAATACCTGCTCTGCTTCTTGTCTACATTTTCCTTCTCACCTGTCTCTCTCTCCTCCCCATGTTTTCAGTCAGTAGTGAACCTGATCAGTGAGCTCCAGGAGCAGATGTGTAGACTGCAGCTGGAAATTAATAGCAGAATCCAAGAAAGAAAGTCTCAAGATAGGCCAGCTGACTTGACACCTAACGGTCCTCAAGCCAGCCCAAGATCAGTGGTAGAGACCCGCAGCCAGAAGAACTGCTCTGGATGTGATGTACGAGAAGTTACCCTCGGCAGAGACTGTGCATTGCCTCTTCTTTTAAATTCTGCTAACCAGAACTGCAGTGTGAATTGTTGCCATTAATCCTGGTGGCTTCTGTTAGTAATAGTGTTATATGGTGGTTATAATTGTGGCTATAAAAAAATACAAAGTTTAAAAAATCCCAACACTGGAACAGATGGCACAGATTTGGTCACCATTGACTGCTAAAGCACAGATATCTGTAAGAACCATTGCATCTCTCAGCTTTCATGTGATTTTATTTTTAGATCACAACTGCATTTTTTTTTAGAATTTTTTTTGCTTGTTTTTGTTTCTTTTTGCTTGATTTACAGCATGATTTGGTAATTTTTCACAGTGTAATGTCATCCCAGATGTGCATTATAGTGCATCCTAACCAATATTCTCAATATTTAATTCTTGAAGATCTTAAAAATTTGGCACAGGTATAGAATACAGTTTCAGGTAAGACTATTGGGGGGAAATATTCTAAAAAACATATGAGATTTATTATATCCTCTCTTTTAATTATGATAAATGACTGGAGCCATAATAAGTGTAATCTACTTGTATGATTTAAAAATAAGATTGACTTTTTTAAATTCTCCGACATAAGCAGTTGTGGGAAAAACTATTTTTGAACTCAGACTACAAATCTTCACTTCTATCTGTTCAAAAATATGCTACATATCAAAGCAAAAGCTGTGCATAAGCTTTTAAAATTAATTGGAAGTGAAAATGAAACTGTATGCTTGAAAAAGTCCTGCTTTTTAATTGTTTGCTTTAGTTGCTGCTGCCCTCTAATTAAAATGTGGATCCTCAGAGCTGATTCTACAACTAACATGCTTATATTGTGATTTTTTTTTTTTTTTTGCTAGCTTTTCTAATAGATTTATCTTACAAAAATATCTCACTCATTTGGACATAAAGACGATGCCTGTTGTGAACAACAGCGCTATTGCTTCTGAGCTTACCTCTGTGTGGAACTAATTAGTGAACTATTAGGCTACTGTACAAGCTACATATTGACAAAGTAATCTAAAAGCCAAATCTGGGAGTCATTTATGATAAAAAATAATTTAATCCAAGATATGAGTATGATTGCTTAATGTATATGATGGAAAACTTAGATGGAAAACCTAGAAATAGGTTGCACTTCCGAATTACTGTAATTGAGAGTTCTTTTCAAGACATTTGGTTTTGTCAGAGTTATATCAAGGTTTTAACACTGTCAGCCTCAAGAATGAGCTTTAAGATGTCATTCAGTCAGAGAAGGAACAAGGGAAAGGTAAGAGAGAACTTTGTTAGAGGAAGAGCCAGAGAATTTTAAGAACCTTGGGGCTCAACACTGCATTCTCTCAATCTGGAAAGTATCCAATATCAGTGCGAAAAGTAGCATCCTGTGATCAGTCCAATATGACTACAAATGTATGATACTGAATGACGGTAACAGATATTTTTTCTTCTGAGTGTTATTTTTCTTATCTAAGTAGCTTAAATACCTCTTTGCAGAGAACAGTTCATACTACATGTGGCTGACTGTTTTGGACTTAGCTCGTTTCCACAGAGACTTACAACTTCACCAGGGTCATCTTGTTTGGGGTAGAAATTTGCTCATAGTTTTAGGTAGAGAGTTTGAGAAAAAAATTCTTCAAATAATCTCTGAATTAAAAATAGCTTTTGTCTACTTAGTGCTACAATTTTTTATGCAGATGGTTCAGTGTTTATTACTGCATGGTCTGTGCATGATTTCTAATTTGAGACTACAGAAAATTATTATTTACCTGAGTAATCTTACACTTAGCTATTCTTCCTTTGCAGAGTTTGCTACAAGAACTTAGACATCTCAGAATTAAAGTTGAAGAACTGGAAAATGAAAGGAATCAGTATGAGTGGAAACTGAAAGCAACCAAAGTAAGCAGAATATTTGGTATTTATTAATGACAGACTTATTTTAGCTGGAAAGGGATATGCAGCACTTCTTAGCAGTGTCTGCTTTTCTTACAATTCTCTCGTTTCATTGGCAACTATGAATCAGGTTTTCTTGAACCATCTGTATAATGAGTATTTTGGCTTGAAGTTTTTGTACCTTGTTTTTTTTTGTGTCTTTTGTGCCCTTCCCTGCTGTTTCCAGGCTTCTACCTTTAAAAGAACCATTGGGACTTAGAACTAAGAGTTGTTCCAAGGAGAGGCCTCTTTTGAAGGTTTTCTGTCTTTCATTTCTGTAATGGTGACAAGTCTCTATGGAATAAGGTTTCCAGACTGAAAATCATCGTAAGGAAGAGGCATGCAAAGCTGGTGGAGTGTTTGCTTACTCTGGAATTTATTTTAATAGGCACTAAGGCCAGAATGCAGTACCGGATCACTACTTTGACTTTATATATATCAACAGCCATACCTGTCTTCCCCTAAACTGACCTTAACACCTCCTGGAAAGCTGTCAGATCTTCATTTGGAGATACTCAACATTTGAAATAATGCATCATGTTTTGTAAAAAGTGTTTTCAAGGGTTGGACATTGTCATTGTTAAACAATTGCACTTTATTCTGATGTGAATTTTTAGCACTTTTCCCATTGGATTCAGAAATACCTTAGTAATCTTCCCTGTTAGAGGTACACTTTTGTGCTGCAATCATATTCCCTTCCCGCACCATGAATGTGCCACCATCTGTATCAGTGACTGTTTTTTTTGAGTTGTGGCTTGGTCTTGGAAAAACATTTCAAGTTGTTAAACTGTGAGGTTTTTATTTTGTTTTTTTTTAATATTAGCCTGATCCAGAAGTGACAGATAGATATTTATTTATATTAGCATTTTTGGAGAATTCTCAGATGAATATTGAAATCTTCTCTCTTTTTTTATTTTATTATGATAATATCTTCTAAGTTCAACAAAATGTTTTCTTCCTGAAGCGATGACATTGGATAGTTTTTGGGAAAATATTTTACTAAACAGTGCGTGGCGAGCTGCCAACAGAGACACAGATTATGAGAAGTATAGAGGAGGAAAATAAGAAAGAAAAATAATAAAACCAGCCAGAGAAGATATGGGAGCAGAAGGAATAAATGTGCAGAGGAAGAGAGGAGAAAGAAAAATAATTTTTAAGACGTCAGGAATGAGAAATGAAAGAAAAGGCTACTTAAGAGAGCAGGAAGATCAGAGACCAGAGGAGACAAACCCAAATCTGGTATTAAGAGGTCTGCAGCTTTGTCTCCTTGTTGCTCCAGCTTCTTAGATGAGAGATTGGAATACTTCCATGACTGGCTATAAAAAGCACATTAGTCAATGGGAAGTGCAGGAGCCCTTCTGGGCTGCAACAAAGCACATTGTTTTATTCCACAGGGAATTGCAGGCGGCATAGTGATCCTTTGCTGCCATCCAGCTGCCTGCTTGCTGGTGAAAATGTGGGTCTGCGTAGAACCACACAGGTCATTTTTTTCCCTGTCCAGATAAAGTTTGGTGTACTGGGTATTCTGTCCTTTGTTTTTAATATTTTGAGAAGCTCTTCACATGCTTGTGCTTTTGTTTTTATTTAACTGCAAGGAATTGCAATTTTGCTGCTTTGCTTTTGCTGGGGGAAAAACAGAAGGGAAAGACATAAGGCTTTAATGCTCTGAAGAAAATCCAAATGAAGTTATTACCTCAGTAAAGCTGGGTACTGCTGCTGCCAGCCTTTCTGGATAAAGATGAGAGTCGCTGTGTTTCGTGTCAGACTATCACAG
Source organism: Crypturellus tataupa (assembly GCA_034781795.1). NCBI lineage: Eukaryota > Metazoa > Chordata > Aves > Tinamiformes > Tinamidae > Crypturellus > Crypturellus tataupa. Next base: position 4,466,761 of record JAWLRI010000355.1, on the reverse strand, counting down.
AAGTCTTGTGCCCCTTCCCTCCCCCCTGCTCCCTTCTGTGTTCCTGAGGCCTTTAATGTATGAGATTTAATCCTGCTCTGGAGGCAGCACGAATTCCAGTAAGCACATGTAACCACTGACTTCTGTTCCCTTATGGAATATTGCTTTCTGAGCCATGCTTTGCTTCTCTCGGATTTGTCACATAATGGATCTGATGCATGCAAGGAAGAACAGATCTGTCAGGCTGCTGCAAAGACAGGGCAGCATTGATGGGTTCTCAATTACATTAATAAGTTGTAACTAGAATTAAAAAACAAGATATCTTTTAAAAATGCTATGTTATCTTTCAGTGGCTTTTAAGCAGGATTCAGGAATTTTCCTGTAATATGCATTATATTATGACCAGCATTGCTGTTTTGAGAGCTTTCCATCAGTTTATGTACATAAATCCTAAAAAATTTAACCTTTCACACAAGCTCTTTCCCCGAGAGCTAACTGCATGGGGAGAGGAGAAAGAAAAAAAAAAAAGTGAGCTTCTGCAAAAGGTTACAGCATTTAGAAAATGTCCTGAATGAGCACTGGGACATCACTTGGAAGTGTTTCCTTTCCCCTAGTTCATCGGGAAGGATAGAGAATCGGCAGTGACTCGCTCTAAGCTGAATTGGTTGTGTTCTCCTGCAGGCCGAGATCGCGCAGCTTCAAGAACAGCTGGCGCTCAAAGACGCAGAAATCGAACGCTTACAGAGTCAGCTCTCCAGGATGTCATCACATCATGAAGTTGCAGAGAAAGGTAGGCAGAGGGAAATTAAAACCCTCACCTACTTTACTTCACTCTGACTCAGCATTTCAAAGCAATATAAGGAGATACAAAATGTGACCTCATAGAATTTATTTTGGAAGGAAGATGGTGCAGATCTATTTCTCTTTCTGGTAGAGCAGATAATGAGATATCCAAAAATCAGTGAAAGTTTTTCTTCAGGGAATTTCCTTATAATTTGAGACTCATTTTAGAGTTTCCTGGAAGCATATTTTTGTGTCCACCTTCAAAATTTCTTTTAAAAATCTTCCTAATTATCATTTTTAAGAACAGAGTTGTCATAATAGAACCTCTGCATAATGTTTGAATATTTAAACATTCTAAAACTTACTTGCTGATGGATGTCTTCCCTTTGTTCAGGGCTATATCCTGGATTTCTGTTTTAAATCTAGCCAATTAAAGGTTAATGACAGCTAAGCCCATGCCCTTTGATCTCGGCCTGTAATAACCAGGTCTCTCCTACCCTGACCATCTAGAGCTGCTGTCAACTACTGGGTTGTGAGCCATGTGATATGTTGTGTTCCATGATGCCGACTTATTAATGTGTAGCCCTAGGGTGGTGCACCAGCCCATCTACACTAACCTCTTTGGTGGATGTTGTTAACGTGCAGAGTGCTCTTGTGAGAGAGGGCTTCAGGTGCGTGGTGGTGCCCATCTCTTGGCACTCGCTACATGTCTCCTTCCAGAATAAAGGCCCATGTGCCTTTTCTAGAACAGTCTGTATGCGGACTGTGGTTTGTTCTGAAGAAGCGAGAGGCCTTTCAAGTAAGCACTAACATTTACTTAGTGCTAATTTCACTCAGCAGCAGAGCTTCTGCATGTGGAATACTGCATGTCTTGCTAGAAAATTAGTTCGTCTAACAACAGTATGTTGGACTCTGCTACTAATAGACTTGTATATTTTCTATTGGATTGTCACACAATTTATAGTATTTCAGGAGAAAAATAGTTGTATGATAATAAATCAAGAGCTCAGCAATTTTCAGCTTCAGAGTAGCGTGTTTATCCCTGTTCAGGATGAAGAGAGGGAAAAATCTCTCCTTGATTCCAGTGGGAGAAGAATCAAATCTCTTGGATCCTTAGGGTATCTCTAAGGAAGCTGCTTAGATTGTATTGGAATAGCAACAATGTGCAGGAGCAAGTGTCCCTCCAAAAATGTCCCACTCCTCAGATTTTAGTGGTCTTATGAGATAACATAGAAAAATGTTAAGATGTTTCTAGTATGCTTGAATGCCTATTCTAATTAAGTTGCAAACTTTATCTAATTTGTGCTTTTTCTACAAACTTTGACTCTCACCACTTACCATCGTAGAGGAAGTTTATAGGAGAAGGCTAAAAGAAAAACGTAAGCCTTGCGATTCACTTTTGGCTTTGCCTCACTGTCCCTTTCACACCCAAGATCACTAGAGCGCGTTCTGCAGCAATCCTTCTATGTCTGTTCCCATTTGGCTGTCTACATGTAGCCTCTACATGAGACACCGCTTCCCTGGCTTGCAGCAAGCACCCAGCTCCTCGCCCTGCTTAGTGAGATTTCACCTCAGAAAAAAATATCAGGTTTACAAATCAGGCGGTTGGACTTCAAAGGGACATGGTCAAGGTTAACGGGGCCAAGAGTTAACCTTTACCTTTTTAACTGGATGTGTGCAAAGCCCACACAGTAGATGCAAAGACTACGTTAATTGAAAACCTCTTTCCTTGGAGGAAAAGGTCTGGGCTCTTTTCTTTTTTTTTTTTTAATGAGTGCAATCAAATTGAAAAAGGAGCTGAATAAAAATCTGTTTCCAACATATTTGATGTTCTGACAAATATTGTAAATAAATTTTGCTTTAAATATATTTTAAAATACCTCAATACCATTTCTTTTTGAAGTCTAAAGCTTCGGAATAGAAATTAGTAGGACTGTGATTTTAACGGCTTCTAAAAATCTTCCAATTGCTTGCCTACTGTCTGCCGGCTTTAGTTTTTGATTTGGCTGTGTCTGTGCATGTCTTGTGTTACGGAATGTTCTTTATGTGTAAGATAAATGTTTGCAAAATTAATTTGTTTTAAAACTTGTTTTAAAATGTAATAATTACAAGATATTTTCAGAATACTAACAAGAATAAAATACAGTTTCTGCAAACTATTTTGAGATGATATTGTATGTTCAGCTTTTAAACCACTTTTTTACAGTATTAATTCTTTTTTCTCTCTCACTTCATGCCTGTTGCATCTGTTTTTCATAGTCCTTTGTGAAACAAAGGGGTCTGATTTAATGTCTAATTCTAAAATATGGATTCCCTGAGTGACAGCTGCTGTGGGTCTACGGGGTTAGGTTTTGTCTCCTTCATCTCCTAGATCCAATTTAGATTTGGTACTGGAGGACTTGATAAGAGCAGTAGGTAGAAAGCAAATGAAAGATTTTGCTTAGCAAGTTGGGATGACGTGATTAACAAAGATATATTTTTTTTTAGAAATAATTTTTAAAGTGGTTTTGACTACAATATTTCTGCATAATCTCTGAATCTCTCTAGTAATACTGTGTTGTGCATGACAATTTTTATTGGCTCTTGATGTAGATTTTAACACATTTATTCATACTCAGTTTTTTAATGAAAAATAAAAAAAAAAAATCCTTACTAAAATTTTCCTTTGTTTTAAAAAACAACAAAAAAAAAATTCCTTACTAGAGGATATCTGACTAGTTTTTGTTATTTTAATCTTCAAATTTTTTAAATATCCTTGAACTACTTCCCAAAAACTGGACATCGTCCAAGTGGAATGTAATTTCAGTGGTGCTAAAAATTATTTCCTTAAATGTTTAAACAGAAGATAACTCTCATCTTCTGCAAAATAAGTTTCACTCTTCCATTTTCTTTTTTACTCTACTTTCCTTCTGGAGTATAAAATGGGATCGTGCAGTATTTTGTAAGCAAAACCAGCATGTTGGTGTCACATGAAACTTTTAATAGTTCTCTGCTTTTGAAAAGCTTTAAGTTAAAATGCGCTACATTATTAAATTATATTTATCTGCTGTACTACTGACATGGTTTGGGTTATTTATAAGAACCTAAGGAGAATATCACAAAACAGATCATTTAGACTAAATACAGCAAGTGTATTTTTCTTATCACATTGTAAAAATGTTTTTAGATCAGGAAGTTCAGCGCTTGAAGATAGGAATGGAAACATTACTGGCTGCAAATGAAGAAAAGGTGAGAAAATAATCTCCTTTCTACCTAGTAAACACAAAACAGTGGTCATGAATCTCTGTAATGAGCTGAACAACAGGCCTTCCTTACAGGTACTATTGCTCTAATTCAGGGGTTATTCCATGAGATTGTAACAGAAGGTTGGTTTTTAAGTGGGAAGCGGCAGCTGACTACTAACTCTGCTGCAAACATAGTAAACAGGTAATTCCAGAGGGGAGAGAAAGCCAGGGCTGGAATTTCAGGGATCTCTTGCTGCTATTGAAAAGATTCCTAAGGCTTGGTCAGGTAGCTTTTCATCTTCCAAACTAAATCTGAAGTGTGTCAATACCCCTGTGATATAAAGGTAAGCCGAGAAGGCCTTTGAATCAGACTTCCATCTCCTGGGAGAAGGAGCCAAGGATTTTAAAGAGAAATAAAAGCCCCCAAAGACAAAGTCTTTTAATGATACATGTAAGAGTTCTGATCCTGCTTTCGGCATGAACAGGCCAAAATCACAGAAATTCATGTATGATACTGCGTTTCTGCAAATTAAATACGTAGGACGTTAAATATGGTTTCATTTCCCAGGACCGCCGGATAGAGGAGCTAACGATACTGCTCAGCCAGTACAGGAGGGTCAAGGAGATAATGATTGCAGCTCACGGTAAAACATGTTGGTGAATACTTTTCTCCTATCGGGTCTCTTGAACATTGTGCATGCTCCAAGTTCTTTTTGTTGTTCTTTAAATGGATGTGTATCCATATAATAATAATATATATTACATTTTGCTTAAATATGTATCTGAGTGATGAGGGGAAGCATACATTTTTTCATATATATAGAGAAAGCCACAGTATGCCTTGAGCAGGTTGTGCACTGTTGTCTGCAACTTACAGGTGTTTAGTTTTGGTGCCTTCTGCTGTAATCAGCAACCACCATATCAAAAAAGGCAGAGATCCATCTGGAGACTTAGCTCCACCATTCCTGTTCCAGAAGACTTCCGTGATTGAATCATCTGCTCAGTTGCATAAGTCTTATTCTAAAAATGTTTTGTTTGCCAGTTAATAGTAGATCCCTCCTTGGAACATAATTTTGGGGCTATATGTTGTCCTAGATGTCATTAATGAAGGACAGCTGAAGGAACCAAGCCTGGAAAACTGCATTATGGTTAGATGATGTCAAACAAGCACCCTCCCCTAACTTCACATCAAGTGAAACACTGTGAGGAGGACAGTGGTACCAACTGGAACCTGCCTTGAAAATCAAACAATAAATCACAGTAGCTCAGAAGCTGTTTCTTCAGCAGCTCAGCTACATGCAATAGCAGGGTGGACATCTGGAATATGTTGCTCCCCTATAAATCAGTCTGGTTGTGAATCAGAGCCGTAAGGGGGGATGTTGAGCAGAGAGGTACCAAAAGGCTACTAAACCAGAAGCATTAGATGAAGATGGAAGTGAAATTTAGAGAACAAAGTATATAAACTATTTGGATGTGATTCTAAACATTATTTTTTGCTACTTCTAATCTCTAATGCTCCAGGTGCGACAGAAAGAGTTGTCTCTGGTGTCAGTGAAGAGGAAGTCGAGACAACTTTAAGGAAATGGAATCTTTTGATTAATGCTCAAGGAGAACTGTTTAAAACAGAGGTACGTAGTAAAGATGATTTAGAAACAAGGTCCACTGTAAAGATGATCTGTGCCTGTTGGTTTCTCTGTAGTAGCAAAGGAAATGTGGAAAAGGGTTTGGCTCTGAAGGAATTTTTGTGCCTGTCAGTATGGACTTGATAGACTATATTTCAGATTCATCCACTACAGCTACAGACTCAGAATTTTGTTTTCCATAGGTCTCATCGGGAGAATTGTCACTGGCTGTGCTATCTCCAGTGCCTCACAAAGCTATGGAAATCAGGCAAGACTTTTGTTTCATGGTTCTTGTGGATATTATCCTAAGTCTATTTTATTTAATCTGTTTATATGTTGACATCTAGCTGTGCCTGTTCTTAGCTTGGCAAGAACTTTTGGGTAGTTGCAAAAGGAGTATTTGCCATGTTGCAAACACATAATTGTAAGGTCTGAATTACAAGAATGAATGTGCAATTTTATAGATCAGAGGAAATATGTATTGTAGTACTTACAACAATGCATTTTATTCTGATTTGAAGTGGAAGCATTCCAGTATCTTCAACTAATCTAATCTCTCCACAAGAAGAATCTTTGGAAAACAGAAATAGGTAAGAATGAATAACTTAACTTGAAAGGAAAAGCATACAGTCATTTTTTTTTTTTGGATACTTTTGCTTTTTCCTTCCATTTTCCATGTTTTAAAAGCCTTTAACTGTTGTGTACTGTTCTCTAAGAGGTTAAGAGCTTCTTAAAAAATCATTAATAGATACTCTGTAATGTTTAAACATCAGACATGCTCATCAAAGCATGTCGTCTTGCTCTTTCTCACTGGGTCTATTGCAATTCCCAGTACTATAAGGCTCAGCACCTTAGGTTAAAATGATAAAACAAGTTTATCTCCCATTTATGTTTTTTCTGTTACATACAGACATTGTGTGATTATATACAACTATCATATGATTCCATTGTGTGTATGCAAAGGTGTTCTCTTGTATTAATTTTTGTTGCTTTGGCCTGTTGCTCTTTATTTAAAGGGTTCCACAGAAAAAAAAGTCAAGTAGTCTAGAAGAGCTGCAGAGTGAATCTCTGGAAAAGGTTGGTTTATGTCTATTTAGATTTCTGAGGTTTAATTACAAGACTGAGATAAACATCAAATATAACTACTCCTCCTCTTCTAGATGTAGTAAATTTTACTACCACTAAATGCCCATGGAGAAAAACAAAACAAAACTAATGATATAATAGCTCGTTTTTCATCCAATATCCAAGCTTAGAACAAACAATTTGACACACCCACGTGTACTCGCCTTCAAACTCAGCTTTTAACCAAAAGAGAAGGAAAAACAATGCAAGAGAAATGCAACAAATAATGATTAATGCCATCTGCAGAGGATATTAGTGTAACAATATTCTGTAGTAATTTGCTTATTCTAGTTCTTTAAATTTGTTGCTAAACTTTTGAAGATGACAGCGTCTAAGTTGGAAACTAATGTTGCCCTCATTTTAGCGTGGTAATACATATGACAAATTAATAACTAACAAATATCATTGTGTGTGTAATTTATGAAGGTCTGTTTTCTTCTTGTTAAAATATTTAAATATTTTAAATACTAAATTTTCTTGTCCTATATTCAAAATCTTTTCTCTGTGTCTATGGTGAGATGAGACTGTGATTACATATTTTGGCTGTAAATCTGCTGGATCTCTCAAATCGGAGACCAGAGAGGAACAAGAAACAGAAATATCGCTGCAACAAGCCAGCAAGGCATTTAAATGTTGCCCTAATTTAGCCCTGAGGCTTCTTAGTGAGATAAATGGCCTTACTTCTATATAAGAGTTATTGGCTAAACATGAAGTGGCCATAACTTAAAAATCTAAGCCCAAGAGAGCTAGTGATGTTGATTCAGCACAGCAGGTCTTTGCTTCTGTTGAATCCCACAGAACCAGTGCGAGGGGCACTGGTTTCATTGCCCAGAACCCAAATTTTGATCACATCCAGCAACAAAAATAAATAAATAAATAAAAATAGTGTCTCTGACCTAGCCATATTGACATTTTTATCATTTCATTTCCAACACAATGTTTTCTGGGGTTTCAGATGTTACCTAGGTTCTTTTTTAACACTATACACTAGCATTCTGCTTCAATGATTCTAAAAAGTCATATTCCCAAGTTAAGGCAAATTTAATGGGACTATCATTAAGCCTGAGAATAGCAAAAATCCCTTAGCTCTCAAGAGAACCTAAATAGCACATAAGTTTTAAAAAGTGGTTTGAACAAAGACTCATTTGTTGACTAATTTATTGAAATGAGGAGATAACAGACCCTTCAATATACTGCAGTGCATTAAGTAGCATCACTGTAATAGAAATTGGACTAAATTTAATGTTCTCTGTACGTATGTTAATACTAACATGTGTCTGTTACTTTTTTCCATATAATTTTGAAATTACTCTCCCTGCAACTCCATAGTATGTAGACGGAAATCCAGTACAGCCTGTTGTAGAACAAGAGGTATATTAACCATAAACTCGTTTAACCTTTATCTGATGTGATATGCTGTGATGGTATGATTCTTTTCACTTCCTATCCATTCTCTCTTTAAAATGTTAATTTACTGACAAACTCCAAGTAAGGGCGGGGGGAAGGTTTGAGAGGGAAATTTCTTTTTATTGAAAAGTTTTTTGAGTATGTAAGGCTGGAAGCCAAAGTTGGCCCATTTTGGAAAAGAAACAAAATGGTCATTTTGTGTGATTGCAATCGGTGGATTGGATTGTTTTTTCTTTTTTTTTTTTTTTTCAAAAAGACTGGATATATTTCTGCACTTGTCTAAACGGGATAGAGAATGGGGCACAGTACCCAAAATCAATCAATCTGGACTGTGATTTTCAGATTATATGGTTTCTTGGTACCGAATGTGTTTTGCATATTTTTACTACATTATTCTCCTACATAAGCTCCTTCTTGATAATGTTGAAACAAACCCCAGTATCAGCAAACCGAATGTACGCTACTCCCACTAATGCCAATTGGAGCCGCAGGTTCCTTGCTTCTCCAGAAAAGCCTCTATGTTTCTGTAATTTTGCCAGTTATATGCTTTGTGATTCAATGCTGATGATATCAGTGTGACTTCTGTAATGGCAACTTGATAAGGAACCAAAACTGGAGACAAATGTATCTCTGACATGCATATCTTGGCAGGTACTTATTGTTAGGTTCAAAACCTTCAAGTTTACATGTAAATTTTAAGCTACCTATGTAAAGATTAAGGTCTGCATCATGGAAACATGGTGTCAGCTGCCCATTTTGCTCAAATTGAATGATCTGTTAAAGGCAATATAGAGGGTAGTATCATTTTTAACCGTAAGCTCCAACAAGAAATTGTCAACAAATTCTCTCAAATCTTTAAATGAGTATTACATACTGGACTGCAAATGCTTTAAGTGATTTGATTTCCTCCCCCTCTTAAAAAACAGAATAAGCCACTTGTGAAGGGCAGCAAATACCAGACCTTGCCGGGGAAGCTGCCTCGACCGGCGCACAATGGAGAGCAGGGTGGGTGCAACGTGTCGCCCTCGCCAGACGTCTGCGACGGGAACGACAGCGAGGACAGCAGCGCCCTGAGCCTGCGTACGTATCCGAGCCGCCCTCGGAGGCGGGGGAGCCCTGCAGACGCAGGGGAAAAGCGCAGGAGACAGCATGGTAGATAATGCTCTGCTGGGAAGTTCTGCTCCTCAAGGCACAAACAGCCCTTAGGATTGTGCAGCGTTCCTCATTTAATTCTTATTTTAGGCTCTGTGATCTGCTGAGAGTTGGTACATACTGTAGGTTCAAGATTTCAATAGGCTATGTGCTGTTTAGGTATTTTTACAAGTTCTTTTGTGATCACATCATTGGAGTTTCATTAATGGTCCCACTTCAAGGAGGTTAGCCAAGGATGGTGAGTCTTGTAAAGGCAAAATATTCTTTTCTTATAACCAAGCAGTAAATCCTTAAAAACACTAAATATACAGATTTTTTCAGGTGGGAAGTTGATTTGACTGTGTAATACACTCACTACACTTTCATTCAATGAAATTTGATGTTGTTCTAGACACTGATTCATTTGAGACTTTGTGGGCTGTATGGAACTATATGCATAGTATATGCGGGAGTACATGCTTAGTATGTTAAAGTTGTCTAAGAACAGTTAAAAATATGTGAGATAAATGATTATTTCTGCACTTATTTTTTTCTGAATTCTTGGGTTCCATGCACACCTATGCAGTCACTTCCACGTTAAAGCATAACTGCTTCTTTTCTTTTTGTTTCTGCTTGTACTGCCTAGCTCACTTTGCTCTTCTGTAACTTTATTTTGCCGGTGTTTTATATCTTTGCTTGTTCATCTGGCTTACTGCTTCTTGGGATGGCTGAAGATCGCATCAGGAGTGTCAGTGCACCAGTGCTAGGTATTGTATCCCAACAAGACGCTTCCTCAACGTAAATTTTGCTACTTATTTTTTTCCTTTCCTTTTTCTTCCTATCTCTTACAAAATACTAATTCTAAGTGGGCTACCAAGGTCTGCATCATTAGGGTACAATTGTTTTAGATACTTACTCCTGCTTACATTCTGTTTCAATAAAACAGAATACAATAAACAAACAGAACAACAGAATACAATAAACAGAACAGAAAACAATAAAATTCCAGTGTTTTTGACAGAGTAGTTTCAGTACTAAGAGTAAGCAAGGCAAGAGCTACTCCACTCTAGAGAGTTGCACAAAAGCTCATTTATTTTTTTCCAGGGATTCCAGTTGTTTGCTTCCAGTTGGTAAGAATAGGGTTATTTGAAACCTCAGATGATAATAAATTGTCACTATTAATTAACATATCAAGTACTGTATTTCATTCATCTGCAATGTAAAGATTTTAAATAATTTTTATGCAAATCTACTGCTCCAGTGTCTTTATTTTATATTAAAAATTTGCTTCTCAAATAACTTAATAATTTCATATTTTTTTAATTACATAAAAAGTGACTCTATTACTGTTCTTAACACAGGAGAAACAGAAACCATGGATGGCACAGTAGTCCCAGATGACCTTTCACCTCTGTCTTCGGGCACAGATTCAGGTCCCCAGTCTCCACTGTCTCCAGAAAACAGGAAGAGTCCAAAAGGCATCAAGAAGATCTGGGGAAAGTAAGATTTGGGTTTGTTTGTTGGTTTTGTTTTGTTTTTTTAGTTCCCCATCAAAGCATTAAAATGCTTTGAATAAATGAATCCAGTTGTCTACAATGTCTGAATAAAGCAAATTTCAGGAAAAGCAGATAAATGAACAGTAGTACTAACAGTTGTGCTACAGGGAAGAAAAAAAATACTCTGATTTCTTAATATAATGCCAACAGTTTCATTAGGTATGAAAAAAAATGTAATAAGTTGTTCATTATGGAAGTCATTAATTTAAAATGTGAGAGAAAAAGAAGAAACAAAATAGGTGGACGGAGTTTTCACTGTGTCCAGTTTATCTCTGTGAGGTCACTGTCACTTGTGAGCTTAATTTCCACTGTGGACTCCTTGGGTGGAAGGGTCACAGCAGACAGTGTCAGGCGAGACAGGATTTTCCTGCAACTTGTTAGGCTACCACTTGAGTTAGCTGCATGGCATTTATGGGAAGATGAATAAAGTTTTTAGTTGTCATTATTTTCCTGTGAAACAGAGTGCTCCCCATTGAAGGCTAATTCTAATGTTTTGGTACTTTTGTCCTTAAAGAATAAGAAGAACTCAGTCGGGTAACTTTCCTGCAGACGATCTGGGCTTGGCAGAGTTTCGAAGAGGTGGTCTCCGCGCTACAGCTGGCCCTCGCTTATCCAGATCCAAGGAAACGAAAGGACAAAAAAGGTAAATATGTTCCTTGCACTGAGTAGTGTGTGATACGGTTAAGTATACTGAACAGCAAAAGCCTCCTCTTAACATTACTCAACATAATTCATAATACGCAGAATTTCATTATAACGAGAAAGGTCACCCTGTTAAGAACAGGTGTAGCAAGAAAACTTAATCTCTTCTGTGGGAATATCTGTTCAGGAGAAGCAAATCAGAGCAGTTCTATTAACAGGGCACTTGTAGCACAGCATTTACTGCAAGAATGGTAGTTGACCATTGCTATTGCCCGCACCAAAGCACGCTACAACGTACACTGTAGTTCTGCCTCTGGTCGTGTTTCTGGTAACTACCAATTTTTTTTCCCTTTTGAGTTTCAAACACTTCTTGTGCTTTTCAGTGACTGCAATGCCCCATTTGCTCAGTGGAGCACCGAAAGAGTCTGTAACTGGCTGGAGGACTTTGGTCTCGGTCAGTACGTCATCTTTGCACGCCAGTGGGTGAGCTCAGGCCATACGCTGTTAACTGCAACACCTCAGGACATGGAAAAGGTAATAACTGGTAATCATTTCTCTTAAGCAACCATAGATGTTCATGCTGTACAGCCAAAGCCCTTCAAACACGTAGTAGTTTTGCCTTTTTGAAATACGCAGGATCATTTGTTTTTTAGGCCTCTGATGAGATGAAATGAGCTAGACACAAGGCTAACTGTTTGTTACTGTTATAGGAAATGGGAATAAAGCATCCACTGCACAGGAAGAAATTAGTTTTGGCAATTAAATCAATAAATGCAAAACAAGATGAGAAGTCTGCACAACTAGATCATATCTGGGTGACACGTAAGTGTTTGAAGAATTGTGCAAATTGCTTGGGAAGGGTTTATTCAGCTGAGCAGGAATTAAATCCTTTCTCATGGATCAGAGCTGGTTTACACCCCATTCTTCTCTCTGCAGGATGGCTTGATGATATTGGTTTGCCCCAGTACAAAGATCAGTTCCATGAGTCCAGAGTTGATGGGAGAATGTTACAGTACCTAACAGTGGTAAGCTAAAATTTTTTTTGCCTCTGTGTAACCAGACTCTGTACTGCAGAATGTGCATAAATTGGAGAATTTTACTTTGAATGTGGACAGCTAAGGGATTTTTTTGCAAGCTAAAAATGGCGGCATATGAATATAACTATATTTAATTCCTATTTTTAATGCATCAGTACTATTCCAAAAAAAAGTAAAATAACTAACAAGGAGATGTTATAGCCAGCTTCTGGGAGGCAGGGGGGAAAAAACACCTTTCACTGTCATACAAAGCACCAAGTTTTACAGATAAAATTACCTATTTTACATGCATCTTCTTGCATGTTTTGTTCTCCTCAGTCAGTTAGCAAGAAGATACAATAAGCTAAAGATGAGCAGCAACTGCAGTAACCTGTAAAGCTGTGACCAAAGTGACAGCAAACCACGCACATAGTTGCTGTGTTTTATTATGCACTTTCTCTGACTAATTTGGATAATTAAATATTTAATTCTGCTGTTCTGCTATGAAAACAGTAAATTGTTTAGCTTGTACCAGAAGCCCGGCCTCATCTATTCTGTTTGGGGAGCCTGTTTGGGAAAATTTTGGTTTCATGTTTGCACTTGCAGCTGCAGTGGTCTTACCTGCAACATCTTAGCCAGAGAGAAACAGTCCGGATACTTTCTAACCATCTATGACATCTCTCCCCCACTTTCTCCTTTTTACTGAATAAGCTCTAACCCTGCTTCAGGTTTCATCCAAAACATACTGTGGTGCAATTAAAAAAAAAAAAAAACAAAAAAAAAAACTTGAAATTATAAACTTATTTCAGCTCAAACTGTAGTTAGTATGGTTTATGTAAAACTGCACAGCAAGTTAAAAATCTTATTTCTTGGGGAAGGTACCTGCTTTAGTATGTATTTGTGATTTTTACAGAATGACCTCCTCTTTCTAAAAGTCACCAGTCAGCTTCATCATCTGAGTATTAAATGTGCCATTCATGTGCTGCATGTGAATGGCTTCAACCCCCATTGTTTACGCAGGAGACCAGTTGATGAGGTAAGAGAATACTTAGGTAATTTAATCTAAACAAGCACCAAGCAACCAACAAGCACCCCATTCCAGCTAAGGGGACAGAAAATAACAATGAATGACAATACCCCAATCATTGGATTATTATAATATAAATATCCTCTAAAGCAATAGTTTGTTTTCCATCTCTGGCATGCAACACACTGATACCAAACTGACTCAGGTTGTAAGTGCTTGAGCCTCTTTTTGCTTGAACCTCATATGTTTCCCTCTAGGAATTATTAGTTCAATTTTAGTATGTTCAGCTTTTCAGAGAATATTTTGGAATGCTTTTTCCTTAGCTCTCCAGATTAATTTGTCAAAGGTAAAAAGGTTTTTGTTTTACTTGATCAGCATAGCCTCTTCTTCGTCTTTGTATTAAATGACTTGATAGTACTGCTTTTTGTCAAAAATGCTTTTTTTTTTCCTCTCATCTGCATCTGTAACATCTAATTTCTACTACTTGATGCAGAATAAAGGGTTTACTTTACATATACCTACCATCTTAAGATACAGGCTTTGAACAAAAATCAGTATTTCAGAAGTGGGGAATTTGCACTAATTAGGAAAGAGAACAGACAAGGCATGTATTTCTGAACCGAGGAAGGATAGTGAGAATGTGCACTTACAGAGCATATACTGTCATCACCTTTCCTGTTTTTTTTTACAGAATAACATTTCACCTTCAGAAGTAGTTCAGTGGTCAAATCACAGAGTGATGGAATGGCTCAGATCAGTTGATCTGGCAGAATATGCACCAAATCTTCGAGGAAGCGGAGTGCATGGTGGCCTCATTGTAAGAACTCTTTTTAACATTTTACTGCACGTGAACTTAAAACTGAGAGACTGTACTACAAAAAAATCTTCCTTGTGTTTGTCGAGCATTAAGAAACAAATACAGGCATTTGCATTCTGAAAGCATGATCAGGCTTTAAGAACCTCTGGATCTGATCATGCAATTGAAAAAAGATCTGTTAAAGCATTTTTTATATAACTAAGTCAAGAAGTAAAAAAAGAAAAAAGTTGTACTAGGGGGAATTTGCTTACTGATATAGGATTCTCAAGAGTTTCTTTAAATGGCTTTGACAGAATTCTGAGCCAAGAGCCTGCCATAGCAGATATTCAGGACAGATATTTGCTGAGCCAGACGCTCAGCAGTCTGGCCAGCAATCAGGAATGAGAATTTCTTTGGACTCAATACTAAGCTCCATGTAGCTATGTTAGATTTCTGAAATAGTGATTCCAGTGGCATGGATTTTTTTTTCAAAAATTAAATAGCAAAAAAGGTGTTCTGAAATAATAGAATAGAACAATACAATAAAATCATAGCAGAAAATTCTGAAAAAAAACTTTGTTCAGACAGTTGGAAAGCTAGTCTCTATTTTCATGCATTTTCCATTCACGGTCTTGCTAGTGAGTTATAAGGAAAGAGATAATTTCTCTCATAAGCACTGTTAATGGTTTACCGCTGTGACTATTTAAGCATGTAAAAATAAAATCTTCTGACCTTATTTTAATAGATTCTTGAACCTCGCTTCAATGGAGACACTCTGGCCATGCTGTTGAACATTCCACCTCAAAAGACGCTACTACGACGCCACCTAACCACCAATTTTAATGTCTTAATTGGACCAGAGGCACAACAAGAGAAGAGAGAAATAACAGAGTCAGCTGCATACACACCTCTAACCACCACTGCCAAAGTTCGGGTAGAGTCTACTTTATAAAATTGTTATATTATATATATATATATATACACACATGCATGTGTATATGTATATATTTAATTCTTTCCTCTTTTTATAATATGGAAGGGAAAAGGTCAGTTCCGAGAGAAATTTTAAATTTTGGGTTGCTCTGGATAGCAAAATGTACACTTAAAACTCCTAAATTGAAAACAATTAAATGTTTAGTTCAGAATCTGCATACTTCAACTAAGGTATAGCAGTAAGTTAAAAAGGAGATGAAACTGCATGTTTAAAGGACAGCCTATTTTTTTCTCATTTAAAAACTTGTGGGATTTTTTTCATTTTTAGCCAAAGAAACTTGGATTTTCACATTTTGGAAACTTAAGAAAAAAGAAATTTGATGAATCAACAGACTACATTTGTCCTATGGATACAAATCCAGGTGCTACCAATGGTACTCACAAGAACTATGGTGGATACAAAGGACTTACTCCATTCCCTGATAGGGAACTGGACAAACTGGACCAGGTGGGACAAACAGACTGATGCCATTCTCATCTCATCCTCTCCATGCATTCACAAGCTTGCCAATAACCTCGCGTTAGCACATGGCCCATCTGCATGAACTCATTGAGAAACTGTTGGCTATGGACATTTGAAAGAGTTCTATACTGGGAAGGTCGGAATAATTTTTTTTAATCATCATAAGCAAAAACTCATCCATCTTCAAGCCCTTTTTCAGGAATATAACACCTTTACACTACGAAGATCAATGTATTTTGATAGCTAAGGCAGAGGCTAAAGTAAACAAGGCTTGTGCTCCAAGTTTTCCTAATCTGAGTATGGCAGACAATTTTTTTCTTTATGGGTGATTTTAATGTAATAAATTCTCAGGCTAATTTGTATAGAGGTGTCAAGTTATATATTGAAATACAACTGGAGTGTATATTTTCAATAGACATATTAATGTGCCCAGCTGAATTCTTTCATTAAGTACAGTGGGAAGTAATTATGCTTACACAGTATATATTAAAAATGCATCAATAACAAAATTAATAAACCAGTACCTGAATAATTCAATTTTGTTATCCAGTAGTGAAACTCTGTCTAGACATCATACAGATAAGTGAAGACTAAAACCCATCAACATTCATTCAAGTTTTCTGCAAATTTTTGTGTAAAGGGATGTAAAAACCCTGAAAAAAGGAGCCCCTAGAGGCTTGTGTGAACATTGTTCTATCTCCAACGACATAAAGCAGAGAATGACATTTTAAATCTAATGAGAAAATGGTCACAAAATTTAAAAGACTAACTGCAAAGGTCATTTTTTCATTTGCATGGTATACCGCATCTAACATCGCATTTGTATTCATTATCTAACCACTGTTTGTTTCAATATACATCACAAGAGTAAAATAAAAGTGCTGTTCAGAGAGAGTACCAAACCCCGATGGGCCTGAACAGACGTACATCAGGATGGATGTCCAGTTATACAGCCTAGTGGTATACATGCATGCATTAGCATTGCGCCTACAGCTTACTGCGTGCAGGTGTGCCACTGAGAAAAATACTGGATTTTTCATTATGTCAGTAGTTTTTGAATTAAGCATGATTTCTAAGCATGTGATAATGCAGTGAAACCGCGATGCCCCTACAACTGATGATCTTTAATATAAGAACTGGTAAGACTGTGTTACGAAAGGCTATTGTCTATTGGAGAGGAATATCAGAAGTATCTAAGTGTTTCATGCTCTGGAAAATGATACTTTTTTTGATAATATCAGCTAAGCTATTTATTTTCCTCTGTGCATTAGATCTCCAGTTTCACGGACTCTGTCTTTCTTACTCAGGACTCTACCTGCCGTAAATGCATTTTCACCTATTTTATGGCATGGAGGCATTTTTGTTAATATATAACTTTGAAATGTACAGAAATCAGCATTTTTAAAAGAAATGTAATTTCATTTGAATAGTCAAGAGATACCTCCTAAACATGCACGTAACGTGAATAAAATTGCACATAATGTCTAATTTGATCTAGTTGCTGAATACTTTTACAGATGGAACATTCAGAAGGAACAGTAATGCAAATAGGGGCTCTTTCTCAAGGCATAAACAATCTTACGGTATGTACCAATTTGCTCTCGTTTCTAAGTCACAAACATGTTCTGCTAGAATCTTTCCGCAAGAGTTAATTGTTACTGGTGGTGCTTAAGAAAGAGTTAAGTAGGTCAGCATTCTTTTTGCATTCCTTGTTATATCTTAGCTACACTGCCACAGTCAAAAAAAAATTCACTTCTAATTTGCAGAAAGGTCAGGTAAATTTAGGCTTATTTTAATTGTTCATGAATGCCACTCATCTCTTAGACTCAGTGACAGATCTTATCCACTTTAACACTTATAACCAAATGCAAACAACACTAAAATGCTTGAAAAATTACATATTAGTAATAGACTAGATGATACTTTGTATGAGCCAAAGTATCATGAAAGAAAAATCACTACATTGATTTCTGAATCAAGAGCAGCTGTTTTTTGAAGTTAATTCACCAAAAGACATAATGAACATAACATAGCTGAGTCACATGTAACAAAAATCTCTGTGAGAATTTCCTCAAGCTAAGAATAGTTTTGCTATTTTAGGCTGCATTCAAGAGATTTCCTTTAATTTGACATCTGTTGCGAATCGTATCTCATTACAACTAATTTTTTTAACAAAACAGCAGGTATTTTAGCTGAATGTTCTTATTTGTTCCCATCTTTTTGTGTTTTCTCAGAATATGTTAAGCCAAGATGAAATGCTGAATGACAACAGATTTTTAACACCTACCTTTGAAGACTGGAGATGATGCTTCATCATGACCAACAACGCTATTACCTCATGCCTGTCCAGAGGGGTGGCCTGGAGAAGCTTGATGCTGTGCTGCAGAAAAGCTTTAGCTCTTTTCTGCCCTTGAGACTTACCAGAGAGCATCTAATATTGCTAACGTAGCAACACTTTACAGGTACCTTTCCTCCACACATTTTTCCATATTATGTAATCTGAAATGGGTAGTAGGAAAGAAAAGTGGTGCAAAATTCTTTCCTATCCAGAGTCTGGAAAGCCAAGTAAAATACTCTTTTATTCCATCTTCTTTTACATGGTATGTTTATGTACAGTTATAGGAAGGTCTTTTATAATTTTGTATTTTTATAATTAACTTTCAATGCAGGAATCAGTAGTATTGTATCATGCAGGCTATCACAATGCTACTCAAATTCAGACAGGTGCTAGGGAGTACAGTTGTAATGGCTACTGCAGTCTGGCCAGAGACTCTTCCCATAAAAGGATTTTAATTTTGCATCCCTTTTTTTATTAGCACATGTCCTGCCCTCTTTTTCTTTCTGAGTATAGTTTACAGAATATTTATCAAGCCTTTAATTTTTATAAAGAAGAGGATGACTGTCATGTTCACAGATTGTTACCCAAACAAATGAAACAGGAAGTGTAATGTTAACTTTAGTACTACTTGGAAAACTGATGGACTGCAAAACTGGCTCTTCCTTGAAAATAAATTTTTAATGTGGTTTTTTTTTTTTTTTTTGGTATTTTTTTTTTCAATGAATACTAATATATCTGTGAGGAATAAGCAGCTACTCAAATAGTCAGCTACCATAAAATGTACATTTATAATATCGGAATGGTGTTTGCCCCTCTCCTGTGCGGTGAGCACAACAGAATTTGCAGCACCATTAATTAGTTAACTAATAATAATTCCTTCTTTAACCGGAATAACTGAATAGGTTCTTTCTATATTTAAACATTTTGTCTAAAATGGCTTCTACTAAGGCACATGTACCAATATCAGGAGGCTCCTATGAGCCTTCCAAAGAGTCAAAGCAGTTAAAAAAAAAAAAAAAAAAAAAGTCTCTGAGCCTAATATTTAGCTGGTATGAAACTGCACAGGTTCTTGGGAAGACTGGGATGATAATCAGCCTGCTGTTTTTCCATAGTTATTACAAATTAAACGTGACTACGAACCACCTTTGGGACTGGAGATAGCAGTTAAAATGCTCCACGACTTTTGTATGAGAACTGGAGCTTATTATAAATAATACTGCTGGTACACTTCCAGTTCTCTTTTTAACTCCAGCTAGAGGTAGAGGTAGCTGTTCATAGAATACTGCTTTATTTAGCAATACGACAAAAATACTATTGTGCTGTGATGTGTAAAATGTGACTAGGAAATGTCAGGCTTAATGAAACAAAAGATTATATTCTTAAAACACCTGCAAACTAGATCTGCTGCTTTTCTAGTGAGCTGGGCAGCACCGCAGTTCTGCAATATAAGGAAGCAGAGCCAGTGACTACTTACTTACTTGGAGGAGCTTTTCAAGAGTGAAGTGATTCCTTTCTGGCATCAATCACTCATGCCCTTGCTTTATCAGTGCCTATCAAAGCGTACTAATAAGGTACCAACAGTGTTATCTCAGTAAGTAGGAAAAAAAGTCAGAAAATAAATCAGCCTGACTGTACAGTAAAGAATAAGCACATATAGAGCTGCTTTGCATTGAATTCTCCTTTCTGGCTGGAGAGTATCAATATACACATTAAAATGGGCCGAGGGCACATGGACTGCTAGCCACAATCCCTTCCAGTAGGCGGGCAATCTCAGGTAGTGTTCAGGGTACGCAGCAGGGGCTATCAGGGGGACACTTTCAAGACATTTACCACACACTCTATAAATCTTTCATGACAGACCTTGCACTATAAGATCAGATTTTAAAAGTTAAAACATTATTTTTTTGTGTGATTTTTATTGTCCAAAGAGTTAAAATTAAGACTATTTTTTCACTGGAAGATGAAACAATAATTGAAAATCCAAAGGAATCAGTCTATACATCAGCAGACTAAAAACATTTACTAAAAGGTACTAAACACACAGCAATTACATCTCTAATCCATCAGTGCAATCACCACTAGAGAGCAGATCACATACCTTGGGCATTTGAAATAACCTGTCAGGTTAATTTAGCAGCAGACTGATTTGGAGTATGATAAACAGAATGAGTTGCCTTTGTACCATGGGGATATTCTGAGCAGATTTGCAATTTCATTTGATGTATTTATAACTCATTGTAATTGTGCTAACTTGGTTGTAAATATTCAATCTACACAATTTTTGAGTTCTTACTTGTTATGTAGTAGGAAATCTTAGTTAGCATAACACAAGAATAAAAAGTTTAATTTTTTAATTGTTAAAAATAAATTCTGGATGTTCCTCCATCTCTTGGCTGACTGTGTAATGATTCTAATGCAAAATGACTGGTTTCTTATGGCAGACAGAATCAGACTGAACCTAAGCAGAAGCTGAATGTCACTGTTTGTCTTTACATTTTTGCTACACATGTACTTGATGAAATACCAAACTATACACCAAATTTTAACTGGTAAATTGTGTTGGTTTTGCTTCAGATAAATAAACATATTTAGTAAATGTGTGCTTTAGCATCTGACCAAACAAACTTCCTCTCACAGGAGATTTTTTTTCAGATCTAAGGCAAATGTAGTATAAAATAATCCCCATGTATGACTGTGCTGGTACTCAATGTGCACAATCAACTGCTATATGAAAAAAACACTGAGATGAGGTGTTAGCACTTTGACTCACCATAACTGACAAAAAGCAAGAAGAAGCCCTGTTTTCTCTTAAGCAAAGGAAATTTCCGAAACTGCCAAAAGAGCAAACACTAGCCTTGTAAAGGGAACCTTTCAAATGATGCAACATCCTTGGATATTTATGCCTGTAAATGCAGCCCAAATGTTCCATATTTAAGAAGAAGGGATTATTTAACTAAATCTGTCAAAAGATAGCATGAAATTATATAGGCCACCTAAATAAATTCCACACTAAAATAAAATACCGTCACACTAACAATACAATTTGCACGTCTGACACAAATTTTGCTCAGCCACTTTTCAATTATATACTGCAGCATCTTAGTCCCTAGCAAAGACCTGCAAATAGCATTAAAAGAAAAAAAAATTTTGTTCTTACTTTCACAGGGATGCAGTAAAGAATTATCTGTAGTCCACCCTCCTATTGTCCCAGGGTACTTCTACAGCTCTAATGGTTTTATCTGTCCCTACCTCTAGAATTCTACTTACAAGTTATCACAGAATTAGGGATGTAACATTTCATACTACCTTACAAAGTCAAAGTCACTTGTACATATTCCAACATGATTTCTGATTAATTAGTACTAAAATACTCAAAAGTTAAAATCCCGTATTTTAGCTGCATAATTAACTGAGGAAAAAAATGCACAGTTGTCCATGCTGTCCATGCTGAAAATATGTAGTACTTACTTATGGAAAAGTAGCACATGACATCAGTGTTAATAAGCAAATGTGCTGCTCTTGGGATAGCCTAGTTTGTCCAGGTTGGGCTGACATGCAAACTGAATCATAGGTGGTGGCCCACACATCAGGATGAGCGTGTCGTTGCCAGGGGGAGGCAGGTGGGTTCTAATCATGTCCGCAGTGATGAAGCCCGAACTGTACTTCCAATCTGAAGCAAAGAAATTAAACTATTACTTTAAAACTTTGTACAGTCTGAAGCTTATTCTTAAATGCGTGTATTGCATTCAAGAAGCGGGTGAAGAATCAGTACAGCTCTGCCACATCACTGTAAGCAGAAGGTTAAATCTCTCGCTGAGCTTCTCCTTCCATTTCCAGTTCAGTCAACACTGAACTGTATGAACATAGTGCTTTAACCCATATACATGACAACTGTGTCTCATCAGAATCTAATCTAGCCTGTGGAAAAGCACAAAGCTGTGCATGTGACATTTTTCAAATATTAAGCAATTTAATTAAAATGTTGGTACAACTTGATTCAGCTTTAGGAAGGTGAAAATCTGGGCTCTGGAAAGTCCAGGGCAGTACTGCAATGATATGCATCCAAAGATCCACAGAGTATCATGGGCCTCCTTCCCCCCGGAAAAGTTAATCATTAGGACTTCTTCTTTTAACCTTTTGGTGGCAGTATGGAGGATCTTTCTGTTTTTAAAGATGGCATAAGACTAGGATATGTTATAGTAATAGCCGCTTGAACAAGAGGGACACTGGCTTTCCCAGAGTGAGGAGCGGTAGCCTACCCTGTGGGGGTCTGTCCAGGGTGTACCACAGTGTGAGCTGATCAGGATGCATCTTAGCGATGTCCTCTAGTTCACCTCTCAGTAATATGTCTTTTTCTGTCTGAAAAAGAGAGACAGTTATTTAGCTTCAAACTCCCTTGGGATGATGTCCTGTAACATAAGCTCATCTAGTAGTCAGCAAGAACAAATTCAGTGATCCAAAGTGCGGGTTTTTTTCCCCCATTACACAATATGCTATAAAACTTGCTTGAAAATTCAGATTATGAGCATTCTTCCCTCTGACGGAGTAAGATGAATGGATGATAAGGATCTGTTCACATTATCTCTTCCAATAGAGCATTTAGGGGGAATACATGAAACCATGATAAGCAATACTCAACATAAATGAAAGAAGATGGTGAAAAACTACACTATTTATAAAGGGTCTGAAAGATAATGTTACAATTCAGTTACTCCTTCTTAAATCATTTTACCCAAGACAACATAGTAAGTACTTACATGATAACCATTTCTTAACTTTCACCAATAACAATCATTTTAACTATACCATCTCAGGTCATAAATGAGTGGTTGAATACAGAGCTAGGGACTCTTGAAGAGTGCACTGCAAACAGAGCAGTATTTTTTTTCTGGAGTTCAATGTGATATCAGTTTCAAAAGAAGTAAAGCAAGTAGCAAAAAAAAAAGGCATCCATTAAAGAAGGACAAACAAAAGATTCAGCATAATTACCTGATTAGCAAAAAGAAGGCAACATTTTGTGGAGTCCTTAGGATCCTTTGTGATCTGTCGGATCAGCTGCAACATAGGTGTTATTCCTGTTCAGAGTAAAGCAGTTCAAAAACAACCATTTGCTTTGGCTCACATAAGGTTACAGTTTCAAAGCTTACTGCTTCCTTCCTTCAGTGGGTGCCCAGCACTAAGCTCAGGCCACTAGAGTGCCCCAATATCACTAAAGACTTGTGAACAGAAATAAAAGCTCCACCTCAATTAGCTTTGAATTAAAGGAGGAGGAAATCCACTGGGAAATCAACTAACTCTTAAGCAATTTGACTGACTTAAACATCAAATTCATTCAGCAGTGCAGGCAGTGATAGGGAGCAGCTTAGTACCCAGAAAGGTGCTTGATGCTCCTCACAAGTATCTATGAAGATCTTTTAATTCTCTAGTCACTCTACATATGATGAGCATAGTATTACCTGTTCCTCCAGCTATCATCCCAAGACGCTTTACAAACTTCTTCTGTGCTTCAGACTTCTTATCAGGCTTGATAAAAAACGTACCTGGAGGAAATATTCAAAAACCTCTAAGTAAATTACCACGTAAAGAAAAAGTGGAAAAAAAAAAATGAAAGCATCCACTGGAATTAAACACTATAGCCTACCAATCAGCTCATTAGGATGGATCTTCTGCAAGAGCCGAAAGCGCTCAGCACAGTGTACTTAAAGCAAAAGGTAGAAACCACTTTATGCCTCTGTATGCACCAATCCTAGCTTTTAACAACCAAATTACTCTTTCCCTGTTACCCACTTATAATAAGCTCAAGAACTGGGTATGCTATTGCTTCAAAATGCTATGAAATCAGTCTGTAATTCAGTTGTTAATCTCCAGGAACCAAACCAAGTGGCAAGCTCCATGAAATGCGTTCTACGTGGAACACAATCATCTTTTAAGAGCCCTGTAACTAATAACAAGCTTCCCTAGCTACTTCATAGCAACCAAAGCAGGAGAGAAAGGAATAGCTGTAAAATATGGATCACTGGTTTCCTCTGAAATGTAGAGGATTCAGTATATTATTTATCATAAAAGCTCTCAGTTCAAAAGCACTTAAAAGCACTTAAGTGCATTTAAGCACTCAAAATTCCTACCTCAGGGGATTAAGTGCAAAATCCTTCTTAAAAGATCAGTGCAAAACTTTGGTCTTTTACATGTACCTTGAAAGAGGATTACTCCTCCAAACTTACCACTCCCTCCCAGTCAACAAAAACTAGATTTAGTAATGAAATCGAGCTGGCTCACAAGCAGCAGGTTATTTAGTAACAAGGATGAGACTCCCAAAGGGACATTTTAGGCCACAATTTCCCTAGATTAAAGTGCATCTGAAACATCTCTCTCCATTTAGCTATATCTGAGCTATTTCCAATGTGGTCTTCTCAGTGATATGCAACAATTGATTGTTCAGATTTAATGGAAATATAATTCATTTCCCATGAACTATATAAACGAATTATATAATTCATTTCCCATGAATTATATTTCACAGGAGTGAAAGAACTAAGAGTACTTGTATTCTTAGTACAAGTATGTACTACAAGCACTCTTTCTCATCATAACCAGTTGGTCACTGGGATGATGTCACAGTCAAGAGCTATGGATTTTCTCCTTTGCATTTTGCCCCCCCAAAAATATCTATGAAGTTGTCAAGTTTTAAAAACACCTCTGAAAATAACCAGTACTACTTCCTCCCCTTTGCTCTTCCATCATTCAAATTTATGTCACAATACCTGCCCCTTCATAGACAAGGAGCCCATTTGGTCCTCTGAAGTCAATAACATCCCCAATCTTCATGTTGTCTAAGTACTGGGACATCTTCCCACCTTCTGGGAACTTGGGATTCACATTTTTGTAGTACACCTGTAAAATACGTAAATCATGTAAAATCATGTAAAAATAATGATTTCTATGATGTCATCTGTTACTGATCCAGCAATACTGCAAATACTGCAAATTACAAAACAAACTACAACAAACAAAAGTACTTTGCAGGTCTAAAATTTGGGATTGAGATGATTCTCAGGTCTGTTATCTGTTTGTGCCTTGCAACAGGAAGGAACCAAAATAAGTAAAATGCTCTTTCGTGGCATGTTTCTATGCTCTTTGCTAATAGCTAAGCTAATAGGAGTAAGTGGGAGGCAGATTATGTAGAGATTATGCCCTCATTTCACTATTCTTCCAGCGATAACTTTGTGTTATGCCATTTCTGTAATCTCTCCTTCTGAAAATGGCATTGCTGCATCATGTAATACCCTTTACGCATTTCAAACCATACTGGAAATACTAGTTCCTATAACATGAGGAACACAGAACACAAAAAGAGGATGGAGAAAAAAAAAAAAACAGAAACAATCAAAAAACAAAAACACACAGATACTGTTGGGGGAAAGAAAAAAGCCTAAGGACAAACTCCATCCTACAAAAGGATTAGGAAATCCATAAATCCTGGGATCTGATCACCCCACCTTCTCTAGCTTAAAAGATTTCCCCTGTATCTGTACTGCAGAGCATATTATTTATATTTTTTATTTATATACAAGAAATCATATTGAATTTATATTGCACCATTACTATCAATTACTATCAATAATGGCATGAGCAGAACTTCTGGAGCTTAGATATACAACTGTAACCTGCCTAGTGTCAGGAAGATAGCAGGTCTCACTGCTCTGTTTCCCACTTACATCAGCCTAGCTCCTTGTGGCATGCAGCAGATTTACAAGACACAATTTGTTTTTCAAGTTCATGTATACCATGAAGCCATATGTGAAAGAAGATCAATCAAAAAATCTCTGCATTTCACAGAAATAATATGCTTCCCTTCTCATGCAAAAATTATTTTGTACCTTTATACAGTCATCGAATCTAGCAATTTATCTGTATTAAAGGAAACAAAAATTTACCTTTATAATTAAATCAACATAACCTTTTGTCTCATCACTGGAAACCGGGGTATAGGCTCGGATCACCAGATTACCATTGATTTTTGCAGAGAGGTAAACGTGTTGGCCTAGCGAGAAAGAATTAAAATCTGATTATCTATTTTTCATCCCCTGGTTTCAAGCTTTTTCAGACCTAGAGGATAAGACAGAGCTGAAAAAGGACAGAAAAACAAGTATTTTAACACCTTAAACACAAGCAATGACGGAAAAATTCTTTACAATATAAAAGTTGTGTCAAATACCTATTTTATTAGCCTCTGAATCTGCACAGAAAAAAAAAATATTTATGCAAATAGTTACACAATCCACGATTTATGAAAATCATCATAATCATAGTATATATCACACATGCATGTACATGGTCCCCCCTTCAAATAAGAATCAAAGAGCTGATTCTTTTCTTCAGTCATAATAAACTACTGAACTACATAGTCTATCTCCCTTATATTTGCCCTAAGAGATATTAGTTGTGATCCAAAGGCTCCTATAGCTAACAATAATAATAAAAAGAATATGCCTGGCATGATAAGTTTGGCTTTTCCCTACTGAGGTAGTCATATTGTTTTGTGTTTCCTTACTGTGTATGATGTATCAACACCAGATACGTATTGTTGAAAAAGTAATCTATTAATAACCATAATTTCTATGTGTTTTTCCAGTTTAAACAACCAGTCAGTAGAAAGCACAAAACTTTCTAGAAATTCAACCATGTAACAACCTTATAGCACCTACTTTGTGGGATTTTCTATTCTATAAATAGATTTTGTATTTAACTAATGAAAATGCAGGATTGGATTAGTGCTGCAACCCAGACTGCTCAGTATCAGTCCAGTTCTTGTTCTTTTTAAGAAATACTTTGATTTCTGTAACATGGGAAAACAGAAGAGCACTAGTATGTTACAGAATCATGGATAAGACACTAGAAAGTAGGAAATTTACAATAAAATAGTGATACAAAAAGTTTGTTATTCATTAACAAGCACTGTCTACACTTTGATCCTGGTAAAAAGCAGAAGGCTAAAATCCCCAGAGACTAATCCAGCCTGTGTAAAGTTTCAGCATCTTATTCCTACATTCGTAAGAATAAGCCTGGGACAAGTGCGAACACGCACTACGGAGCGCTTCTTATATTCATTTACTATTTATCTGTTTACACAGGCAGCCCAATCACACTTTCTCTTGCAAGCCAGGAGGAAAGCCAGGCAGCATGCAAAATGCCCTCTCAGGATAGAAACAGGAAAAGCTGGATACTTGCAATACAGCAAGCCAAGCTGTCAAGCACAGTAAACAGACCTACGTTATCTGCCTGATCCAGAGATCAAAAAGAGAGACTTGCCCCTACATAGATACGTAGTTAATTTGAGGTCCAAGGTTCAGTGCCACCTGTTTTTCAGGACACAGGAAAGAAAACTCTGAGAATCCTAGTCTGAAATGAACTTAATGCTATAGAAAGCAAGCCAAAGTACGAAGAATATATATAAATATATATATATATATATTTATACACACACACACAAGCATGAAAGGATTAAATGCATACACATAAAATGCTTTGAATATTGCAAGACGTTTTGCATAGAGTAATTATATTTTCCCCATTGCTCTGCATACATTATTTATAGGCTTTCAAGGCAGAAGAATTGCTCTTTCTCATCTAAGGGTGCACAGCTCACTATTGTAAGCACCTGCCAGGCATTTTAATTACTACAGCTAAGCTACAAAACAACGGAGGGCACCAGAGACCAAAAATGGAATACAAATAAGCAGCATTAAAAACCTGAACAGACACCATCCCATTTGTGTCCTGACTAGCTAGTAATTCAGGTCCCAGCTCAGCTTCACCACTCTGACTCCAAAACTATATCACTCAATTTAGCACAAGTATAAAGTGCATGCAGAAGATAACATGATCACAGTGAAATTTAGCATTTCCCTCTGCCTCAGTAGCTTTCTGATACAGTTTTTAACTCCCTACTTTGCTGAGCCCTAAATTCCCATCTTGCTTGGAGAAGGAAGTTAGAAGAACCAGACCTATTAAAAGTGGTAATAAATCCTGAAATCATAAGCAGACACATGGTTCAGTACCTACCTACAGGCAACCCCAATACATTATCTGAGGAAGGGAGCCCAAAACGGAACTTCTTAGTATCATGACTGATTTCCTATTAAAAAAAAAAAGAGAGAAGGAGACACCGCATGGGGTCACTTCAAAGATCACACGTGCTTTTCTCTTCCCCCGTGCCTACAGAAGTCCAGCGCAGACCTACCTGCTCGCAGGGTCCCCAACGCCCCGCGGGGCAGCCGCCTTGAGGGCGAGGCGGCTTTCCCCTCGCCCCCGAGAGCCTGCGACCAACGGCCGCCAACGGTCACCTGCCTCAGCCAACGGCCGCGCGAGAGACCCCGCCAACCGCCGCGGCCAACGGTCGGCGCACGCGACCCCCCCGCCCCCCCCCCTCCCCGACCAACCGCCGCCCGCCCGGGCCAAC
>JAWLRI010000355.1:4373951-4437761 GCA_034781795.1 Crypturellus tataupa | reverse complement strand
CCCGGCGGCGCAGAAAGGCGCCAAAGCGGCGTCCCCGAGGCGGCCGCGCCGCGGCCTCCCTCCTCAGCGCCCGCCGCCTTCCCGCCCGGGCAGCTGGAGAGCTCCGACGCGGCAGCGCAGCTCCAGGTACAACCGCGCGGCCGCCGCGAGTGGCACAGCACCGCTCACGAGCGCAAGGAACAGGCCTGCATTCACGCCGCAAGCGTGCTCAGGTGACACGGATTTTCAGGCACAGACACGCTCCCTCCAGACTGCAGAGCCTCATGATAGACCACGAAGCATGCACAAAAAGCGAGACTAAGGAAGGCATGGATGGCAAAGCCTGGGCACCCCGGGAGAGGCAGCACTCGCTGCCCTTTGGTTTCCTGTATTCTCCTGGATTGCATATTGCAGCACAGTCCACGTTGCCAAATACTGGCAAACGGCCATTTGACAGTAAAATCAACTAGGAAAGGGGGTAAGAAATTATTTCCTATTTTCTTCATCTCCTGGGCAAAAATTTTACACAGCAATAAAGCATCGTACTAACATAACATTTGGTATCTATGGATTCCTGATTGCTTTCCCCACCGAATTATAAGACTAAATATCACTATGACATCTACAGGCTGCAGAACAGGAGTCCAGAGTTGGTGACACACAGAAGCCAAGCACAAGTCTCTGACACTCAAGTCCACAACACCAGGTTCACATTAGTTTATCTAAAACAAAAGGATACTTGCAGGATGCAAATTTCTTTATAAAGAGGAGAAAGCAAACAAACAATCAAATAAAGAAACACAAACCCGATCAAATCTACACGGAAAGAATACCAGGAGTAGTTTCTCAGCTTGCCAAGTTAAAGACTGGTTCAAAACGGAAGTAAAATAATATATTTGCTGCATAAATTTTTGGAATGTTCATATTATAACTCCTATTTGACTCCTATTATGACTGGGAAGAATTGACATAAAAACATAATCACTCTTCTGTGTTACTGATTATGGAAGTCCAGAAGGTTTACAAGCTCCATGCTTTTTTAATTGCTCTTTCAGATCACTGTTTTTTCTCACCTGACTTTAAAAGCAAGAGAATCAATACCAAAATGTAATGCAATCCTGTATTATGCAGGCTGTAGAAAAGAGAGGGGCTGAGGGGTGTGTTATACCTCTGTTGAAGTAAATTAACTCTTTAAGTGTTACAGGTGGCCACTACCCTCAGAATATGAAAGCTGAGGAACTGCAGGCCTGAACAACCCATTTTCCATGATTTCAGGTATTACCCTCTCCCACCAAGGTGCTATGACCTTGTATTTTCTTACAATAAGGTAACAGTACAGCTGACGGCAGCTTTCCACGGTGATGCCACCATATATCCACACGGCAAAAAGCCACTGGGCCTCTCTGAAAACTAAGGAGCATAAGAACAAAAGCAATAGAAACAAGAAACATTCTTACTTCTCATAGTTCATCTCAAAGCCCACACTATTTTGGAATTTTAGTCTGCTTTTAAACCATTTTTAAAATGGGCTTTTAAGGCATTTAGTAATATGACAAATAATTGCCCAGCTGGGCAATTAACAGCAGCACTTTTGATAAGAAGTCTTAATCTACCCTCATGTCCACAGATCACTCTTGGAGTAATAAAAAGACAAGTAAGGTTGCAGAACCCGGGAAACACATGGCGCACATGCCTTGAGGCCCAGTCCACTCGAAAGAGGCTACAAACCTGCTCTGCTATTGCTCCTCTGGCTTCACTGGAACGCCACCAGCGCGCAAGCTACCAGGGGCAGGGCGATGCACACTGCAGTCAGGAAAAGGACATGACGATCCAAAGGAATTATGAATTATTAGGGACTCCACTAAGACAATGCCATCAAGCCCTAAATCAACAGGGTTTTCAACATCCCATGTCAGGCTATATGGTCAGAATTCATATTTCAGGCAACAGTTAGTTGCTTTTCAGTCCTATTCCGGGACCCACCTTAATAATGAACATGTATTGTTTTTGTGATGAAGATCTCCCCTTTCCAACAGAGGTTACAAAAAATGTAGCCTGCAAATGCCATCTAAAAGGTCTATCACTGGCCATGTGTTTGGAGTGCACGTGTGTACAGAGCAGGCCAACCATTCCTCAGTAGGAAAGCTATTGCTCACAAATGCTTGTGTTGACCAAGGGTCAAAATATAAACACAAAATATTAACAAAATATTTAGAATAATTTTTTTTAAGCGCAGTGCCAGTACACAATGCAGTAAATCTTCATTTGCTTCCACACATTACAAAAAAAGACATTTCAATATTGCATGCCAAGAGAAGATTTTTATCCAGATTTTAAGCACTTGGGGAACCTGATTTGCTTTTGCAACTAGTACCACACCTTTTGACTGTGGGGTTAACAAATACCTCACGCAACTGCCAAGTAATTCAAGTGAGTTGGAGTGGGGATAACTTTGTGTATATAGGAATCAGGCTCATTGAGTACAAAAAGTTTTAGTTGTATACACATATTTTTTAAAGTTTTCCTGAGTATTTTTTCACATAACTTCTTTTAGTCTAGCAGCACTTCCCTAGCGTCCATTCAAATAAATCACATCCATAATCCACTGTGGTATATGTCAAATGCCCTTCTTACACAAAGAACAGCTATGCAATACACTGTAAGGTGTAAGAAGCTGCCTTACAACTTTCCAATCCTTGCACACTTTGCACAGAAAAAGAACTACATTTGCAAAACATCATGGTATGTAAACGTCATGGTATGTAGATTGATTAGCTGTGTGAACACACACTACTAATGCCAACTTCTTAGTCCCAAATTACTTCCTTTTATTTTCCCAAAGTCTTGTAAATCACATGCATAAATAATAAGCTGTAGAAGTATATGGAATCTGCTGTGCTCTCAAGCCTGAGCAGTAAAGACCAGGTTTGCTCTAGCAGTAGCAAATAGGTATCTAGGTCTCCCAGCCCACTCATATTCCAGCAGAGATTATTTATTTTTCCTGAAAGACAGTAACAAGACACATTTGGTTTTGTAAATACTAAAATACAATTCCATTATATGGACTCTACTGGAAGTATTTTTTTAGTTTTTAATCAGGATTGCATCTGCATCACAAAACATTTCACATTTGCATTACTGAAAGGTTCTGGCATCTTATAAAGATTAGCAAGGCGTACAACAAACAAAATTAGACTACTTGAAAAGCCATAGTAGGAGAAATATGAAAAGCCAACATGATATAGTCAAGCAAAAAGTATCTTAACAATCAAATCACATATAAATAATCTAAGAGAGTCGCCCAACTGATACACCTGTGTGGCTCCCATCCTGCTCCTTTTTTAAAATCTTTGAGTCAAATGGCCATTGAGTCAAAAGGCCCCGTTGAGTTTTTAAACACTAAGACCCAGCACAGCACCATTTGCAAAGGTAACTGGAAGAAATCATCACAACCTCTTGTGTAAGCAACCATTTTGGCCTTAAACAAACTGCTATTTGCCTTTAAGTGTGCTCAGTTTACAGTGCCTGCATTACACAGTACCTGCTTAACTATAGCTACAGTTTAATTAGAATATGTCTCAGTTCTTGCATGGTACCAGAGGCTTTTGGCCTGGAATGCTTGTATTTTCAAACACTTATCCATTTGAACAACAAAGGATTTAATGAAAGCCTGAGCAGCTTTGGAGGTGCCATCTCTGCAACTACTGCTTCATCTTGTTGTAGTAGTAATGCCTTCTCTGCATTTGCTAACTTTTATGAAAAGTACAAATTACAAAAAAGAGAGCCAGAAAAATGAGTATTTCACACTGCACTGCAATTCAGCCTCCTTACTGGAACAGCTGTTCCCATATCATCACAGACATCAGTGGCCAGGTTTCTCAGTGCTAGAGTATTGCAACAATTAAATTAGTGAAATCAGGCCCACGAGGACTATCATTTAGATGCATTAAAAAATACCCTTTTCCCAGTGATTGGGTTGATTCACATCACCGATCTCTACACAATATCCTCCTGTTCCTCAGTGATTCACTACTACCACCACTGCCCAGGTCCTGTCAGAGGTAATGCTCCCATTGACCTTAATGGTCGTCAGTCCTGTTTTACATGAGTTCTTATTTCATCCTGTGCCTGCAGAATTTTATACCCTCGTGTACTGTGTTCAGGAACATGCTTGAGTGTGGTAGTTCATCTTTCCCTTCTTTTAAACATTCAGACTTTCAGAAGATTTCAAGTAACTTAACATCTGCTCCAAGAACATGCATTTAAGGCCGAAGTCTCAATTCAGGTAAATCAGTTACTTCACTGAAGCAAGGATGAGTTACTTTGGAATCTGTTCACCAAGCATGAACTAATACACTCTCACCAAGTTCCGCTTGCAATGATACTTGTGCTTTGGAAGTGTCTTGCAACATTGTCCAGCAGAACTGCTGCTTTGACAGTTACACCACGAAAATGGGAAGATCTACAACAATGAAAAAGAACCGGGTAAGCTTCACAAAGATCATCAAACAAAAGCAGTCAGGAAGCTTGTCAAAATGGACTTGACTATCATGTATCGGTTCACTCTTCCCTACCTCTTCCTAATCATGCAAAATGAGGCAGCAAAGTAGCAGTGAGACAATATACTATTAATCAGTAAGAGAAATGTAGTAAAGACAGGAAAAATGCATCCCGGAGAAATGAGATTTTCAGAAATGACTACTGATTTGGATTCCTTTCTTTCTGGGCACTCAGCTAGGATATTTTTAAGAAGCAGGATTTCAGGAAGTATTAGACTCTGGAAAAGGCCTCCCAAAATCATCTATCAGTAGCAAAAGGATTCTCTTAACTGTTTTTTCCATACTTACCACTACTATTAACAGTCTGCTTGATCCAGTCAACAAAAACACTAATATTGGTGTATACTCCTGGGTAGCTTTTCTTTCCACAGCCCAGGCCCCAGCTAGTGATTCCATTAAGGGTGTAAAGTCCCGAGCCATCTTCTGAAGGACAAACTAATGGGCCACCAGAATCACCCTATACAAGGACAAAGGGCTCTTGTTACAAGCTAACATCACTCCTTATGTTTTTAAAGCATCATTTCAGCTATGACAGGCTGCAACTGTTCATGTGTTTGGATATGAAGGCAGAAAAAGGTAGAAAAAGATAGAAGCTAACCATTTTTCAAGAAATGCACCTTTTTATGTAATACGAGTAACTGTTTTCTCTGTGCATCAGATACAGCCTGTTTTGAAGGCAATGGCTCTTGCTAAGGTTTTAACATTCCCCATTCCAGAACCTATCCAGAACCATACCTCAAGGGGCAGAAAATCAAGCTGATGAGCACAACTTACTGTGCATGAATCCTTGCCTTCTTCCAGAGGGAACCCAGCACAGATCATCTTCTGGGTCACTTTACTGGGAAGGTTTATGTAATAGCTCTGACAGGTGTCAAGCACCAGTACGGGGACCTCAAGCTGATGCAGTTTTTTCCCCTTTTCTCTGTCTTGGAACAGACACAGAGACATCTCAGAAGCCAGCAAAAGCATGAATTCAAAATACAATACCTGCCTCACTTGCCACCACAAACATAAAGGATGAAAAATACCTGCGGGGTCCCTTCACCTTTCTCAGTGGTCTACTTGCTTTACTCCCACTCATTTATTACCCACACGCCTATCTCGGCTTATACAGGCAAAGACTTAACACATCAGCTCTGCAGGAACCAAAGCACAGACAAGGCCAACGTTACGACACCCAACACATTTTCAAGGCGCAGCTACAAGGGCTGCTCGGCTGCCTACCTCCTGCGTGCGCGCCCCATCCCGTGACGACGCACACCCTCGAGGGCTGCAGCGCCTCGCCGCCCGCGGGCAGGCACACCGGGCGCACGTGGTGGTTGAAGTCTAGGGGCTTGGCCAGCCGCAGGAGGGCAATGTCACAGTCCATGGTGGTCTCATTAAAACTTGGATGGATAATAAGCTCCTTTACTGTCCTTTTCTAGGAAAGCAAGGATATTGGGATTTTCTGAATGTCTATGAAATCTGAGGTTTGATGAATGTTAGTTTTATGTTTTCAAGCTATATACATGATGCTTTAAGAGGCAGAAATATTTAAACGTTTAAATTTCCAGGATTCTGAGCTTTGGACATAACTGCAGGTAAAGGCACAGATCTGTGCTGATACAATTGGCAATTATAGAAAAATTGCTATTATTAAGCACAACTTACAGTACCTGTCTGTATTCTTGCTCTGTAAGATCGTGAAGTCCTGCGACCACCGTCCATAAGTCTCTGTATGGTTCCCTCAAAACAAAGAAAAATAAAAAAAAAGAAAATAGAAAGTGGGGGGACGTACCTTCTCAGGCTGGCAGAACAGCTTTCACGGAACTTGAGAATCTTATAATCATGAGGGCCAGTCCTGGCTGAATGACTAACGTCCTACAGCCAATAACCATGTAAGGCCATATTGCCTTCAGCAACATCTAATGACATTTTAGAAATTATTTTAGAGCCCAAATTATTTACAGATTGAATACCTTGCCAATCTTTTCTGAATTTGCAAACTTAAACATTTGCTTTTAAAACTGACCTTTTAAAATCTGATCAATCCTACAGGTTCCTACAACAAAACTTACTTTGATTTAAAGCAGTGAGAAGCTGTGACAACCCATTCTTTGGCAAGAACTGCTCCTCCACAGATATGCTCATCTGAAATTTGCACGCTGACTTGCCAAGGCCATGAGTATGGTACAGCTTCTTCACCTCCAATTACCCTACTGAAGAGGAACCGGGGCTGATTTGAAGGTATTCCACAAATATCATCTAAAACAGAAAGGATTTATATTTCAAAGAAATCTTCAGAGGATGAGATTTAGAAAAGCAAAGAATCGCCCATCTACAAGGAAATCTGCAAGCTATCCTACATTTTTTTTAACCTTCCTTTTTTCCCTAAATCCCACAACTTTCCACATTGCAAAAGATCCAAATATTCAGAGATAGAAAGAGGAGGTGATCTTTGCAAAAACACAACTTTACCAAGGAGAAAACAATTGCTTACAAAAGAGTATTTTTTGGTCCTACGCTATTTCAAAAGCTTTACCATCAGGTGTCCAATGAATACGTAGTCAAGCTATTCTCCATTACATCCCAGAATTACAAAGGCAAGTTCAAAAATTCTCGACATTATTTTCAATCACCCCATACTCTGCATTTTTTTTTCACTGCAGCAGGTAGGTGTAAGCTGACATACAAGCTGAAATAATGTTAGTGCACTGTTGCAAATGACTTTACAAGCTAAGGAAACAAAAAAAATAGGTTCTACTATTTTAAAGCTAAAACACAAGGGTTATCTTTTATCCTCTTATTTCCTCAACATCTCTTAACTAAAGGCCTAGACAGACATCTCAGAGTGCATTTATTAGAAAATCGGAGAAAAGAGCATTTTTGTTATGCATTCTCACAAATAAAACTTACCCTGTACTGGCTTACCTGTCTCAATCTGTAGGTCTTCTGCAGTCATATCCATATCTTTAAGTTCTTCTTCACTATTTGAATCCAAAGTATTTAAATCTAGCAAACAAATATAGAAAACATACTAATAGAGTGTCTCGAGTGATATTTTTATATTAACCACTCTTATTTATTTTCATTGCTGTGGGAGGATTAGACTCCTACAGTAGGAATCTATACTGTTACATCTTCAGATGTATGCACCGAATGCACCAAAATGTCCTTACACAAACAAATCTCTGAGGTTTAGGGGACAACCATTACTTCTCTCTACCCACTCACTAGATCCTCAGTAGGTTCACAAAGTTCTTTCACTGAAAAGTTTCCTAGATGAGAATCTCCTAGAGCAAAATTCAGATTCACCGAAAAACCCAGTGTGCTGCCTCAGAGTGGCAAACTCTCAAATTACTTCTATTACCTGCTACAGGAACAAAAGAGATTGTAGCTCTGAATCCTCCAAAGGTCTCTGTTTCGTCAGAGTGAAAAACGATCAGCATCATATCAGAGGAGCTCAGAACAGGTGCTGGTAGAGCAAATCCACAAGACTTAGCTAAAGATGAAAAAATAAAAATAAAAAAACAAGAACCACTGCAGAGTAAAATGCACTTTTACATGATTTTATCTTCCAGTAGCAGGCAACCAATATTCACTGTATTCCAGCTGTCATACAGGAGAGTAAAAAACAACTATGCATAACAGAGGAGCAGATAAAAAGACTGAGGCTGAAGGACTGTTTTCTATTTTTCAGATAGAATTTACATATATCATATTTACAAATGCACGAAGTTGTTCTGTTAGATGTGTATTTGCTTCAGTAAGTGGAACAGAAAAAGAAGTGCATGCAAGTATTTTTCAAGGTATTCAGACTCAGTATCTATAATATCATCTGAGATTCTGAAGAGAAATTACTTAATTTTACACTGCAAAATAGAGTTAGTGGAAATAATGAGTAATGGGTCATTCCCACATCAGCATATTAGGTTGAAAAATCAAAAGCCAAACCAATTTCCTCCTCTTTTCCTACATCTTCATACACAGTCACAGCATCATAAGAGCAATCTTCATTCTCTTCTACTTCAAAAGACTGATAGGTAAGCTTCAAAGAAAAAAAAAGATTCTGTTTGTGAAGCTTGCAAAGAGAAATTCAAAGACCTTTTATCAGTCTTTACTATTTTCAATTATTCCTTTAGAATCTGGGGTTTGTGTCATTCAGACCTCTCACAGATGATATGCAGTACACTATGTTTGCCAGAAAAATTTGTCATAATAAAATTTAAACTAAGAAATCCTATTTTACTATAATCTAAAGGAGAAACCAAAACTCATCTGTCTTTCAGCATGAAAAGCATTTTCTCCTAATTACATCCACCAGTGTTATTCAAGGTTATGTTGTTAGACCTTGTTTTCCTTTGCTGCACAATTTGCATGTTGTTAACTAAAGAGTACCCCGTTCCATTCTGTAAATAAAAGAAGAGCTCATAATATACCTTGATTACATGGTCTTCTGGGGCAAAAACAACCCACTGACAGTTTGCCAGGTTGCTGTAGTGCTCTGGATAGTGCATACTTTGTAGTACTCCTTCTACAAAAAGGACAGCTAAAGACTCACAGCCAGAATCTGTAAATCCAAAGGCAAACAAAAATGGAGATAGGGTCTCTGTCTTTGGGGATAGGAAAGGAGATAGAATCTGACAAAAAACAGACAAGTAGCCTACAAGTAGGACAAGTAATACAAGAGGGCTTTCCTCAAAGGCATCTAATATAACGCCCAACTCTTTCTGGCATTCCAGTCTCTCCATTACATCTCCATTTAGAGCTTCCTCTAATTCATTTTCTTAAGAACCCTTTTCTCAGGTCACCACCCAGGAGCGCAGTACGGCAGACAGGTATATTGCTTACACTTAGACTTACCAGGAAGAGTATCTGGGGCGAGAGATCTGTAGGTCATGGAAAACCCAGTTCCATAATTCCTGCTGTCAGACACAAATTTCAGTCTTACACTATTGGAGCCAACCAAAATAGGTAATGGAAGATCTCCTCCACAGAATTTCCCTGAAATACGTTAATAGAGAATAACCACTGCTCAAAGTCTTTAGGCATTTGAGAAATCTACAAGTACTATTTTTGTAAATCTTTAGACATTGTACTTGGTTATAAAAGTTCAAGAATGAAAAGGAAATTGCCTGTCCTTTCCTCTACACTCTTTATTAATCCATCAGCCAAAATGGATAGTATTAAAAATTTTAAATCCTTGACACCAGCAAGCCACGCACTGAGGAAGTTCCCTACGAGGCATTTTTCCATTCTTTTTCCTTCTATCCTCTTGTCTCTTACTATAGATCACATGCTACAATGCATTCAAGATGAAAATGAGAGTAACACAAGATAAAATGCAGTGTTCTCACTGGGTTTAGCAGTAGCAAATCATTTCAGCAACTCACCAACAAGCCTGTCATCTTTTGCATAGACTGATAAAGAATCATAGTCACAAAATGTTTCTGACTCTATATCGAAGTGGGAAAAACGAAGCAATATATAATTCCCTTCTGGTGCAGACAGAGTCCAAAGACACAATCTGGAATGACAGAAGAATTCCTGTTCAAAAAACTGCAACAAAAGAAGAGCTCACAGTTACCATGAATTGTGTCTTTGAGTGACGGCATTTTGTCTACTTACTGGTGGTTTTGATAGAAATGCTCAGGACTTCCAGGAAAATGTAATTCTCCTTCGCTGCCGGGGAGTTTGCCACTCTGCGCACTACAAAATGCTGCATTGTGGAGTTAAAATGAAATAGCAGAAATCAGATTTGACGCCTATGAAATCGTCTGTTACACCAAAAAGAAAATGTGCATTTTTTTAAAACATACATTTGATGTGTTTTGATGTATCATGCTATAAATGTTTCTCACTTCATAGATTA
This sequence comes from Crypturellus tataupa, assembly GCA_034781795.1. NCBI lineage: Eukaryota > Metazoa > Chordata > Aves > Tinamiformes > Tinamidae > Crypturellus > Crypturellus tataupa. The sequence continues at coordinate 4,427,372 of JAWLRI010000355.1, read as the reverse complement.
TACAACAGTCCTTTTGAAAATTATTATTCAAGTTCTGATGCATGTGGAAACACAAAAATACTGTACTCACCTGTGGAACTTTTCATTTTCAGATCTAAAGTAAGCAGGAAAGAGAAGGGGTGGAAAAGAATGAATTACTTTGCTTTTGTATTCACAACAGACTTCATTTTTATCAGTGTGAAATGGCAATTTCATACTGCTAGCAATTCAAATGCTTGTTGGATGCACTGTGTGCACAATAAGCTACGCTTGCACTTAAACCAGTTCCGACAACACCGGCCTTGGAAAAATCAGCTCTGGAGCATCCGCTGCTGAAATTAACGGTGCATTTCCAGGCCATGCCTAGCATGAGCAGCACCATCCTCTCCGGGCACTTGCTGAGTAAAGGCCACACAGGGCAGCAGAACACCAGGGCGTGCGTCACATCATTTTTTTTTCATGGACTAAAAGCATTCCTTGGAAATTCTCAATAAAAAGAATTTCCTTTCATTTTTTTTTTACACTGAGAACAAGTTGAAGTTTGCTAATGGGAAGTTTTGTTATTTTTTCCCTCCAAACTTTTCTTTTTGAGCTCTCCTCAGTTTTCCATTATTCTGCAGAAATGTTAATGCAATTTCCAATATCTTTTAAAGAAAATAACCCTTCAACAGATGCTCATTTATATCTCCAGCTCCACAACTTTGGAAATTACAGAGAATCCTCATCCTGTTCCCCTACATAGGCAGCATGTAACCCTCAAGGCACAGTGAGTAAAATTACTTCTCAAAGCATCACTTTTCCCTGCCCGGTTTAATGTCCGATCCAAGACATTTTAGACGAGAAAAATACCAAATGGCTTCCAAGTGCTGCGTATGCATTTCCAAACACTTTCAACCAGTGAAATTTCAATTTAAAAACTAAGTTCTAGGCTAGCTAGCTGGCTGGATAAAAGGACTCCTTAAATATTAAAATATATATGTGCAGATATAGTCCAGATAGAAATCAGAGTATAACATTTACAATATTTGATTGTTATTGACAATTACCAGTCATACCATATATTTAAAGGCATTGTGAGAAGCTATAATACTTTTCCAGGAAGTATGGGGAAAATATAAGTACAAGCCTTGAAGAACCTAAATTTAAAAGAAATACTATTATGAGACAGAAGAGTTGACCACATAGAAGACAAATTATTTTGGAGACTTATTACCAGTACTCATATTTTCTTGAATCCAGGGCAGCACTGCACTGAGGTCTGTAAATATTCCTGGAGATCCTCTTCTGTAATGCAGCTTCTTCTCATTACTCACCCAGCCACGAGCACATCCCATGCCCCACGAGATGACACCGGCTAGAACCCAGGCACCGTGCCTGCGGCGGCACAGAAGAGGACCCCCGGAGTCGCCCTGTGCAAAACGAGCAGACACCTAGAACCAACAGGGCTCTCCTCACAAAAGCATGTGCGTAACACTGAGCAAGCCTCCAGGAGCTCATCGAGCTTTCTTTTGGACCATAGGGTCAAAACTACCAAATTAGGGAAGTCATTAAAAAAAAAGTGAAGAAAGACTTGTGTTTAGTCAGGATTTTTTAAAAAGGGAGACACAGACTAATTGCCTCAAAGGTATATATCTGCTTTGTTTCAGCACGAAAGAGGGAGCAAGGAGGTTTTTTCTTCCATTTCATTTTTCATTTCATAATGCATGATGAACAATCACTTCACTTTCAACTCACTTCTTTTCCTTCCTGTAATCCAAGACAATGCTTTCTTACCTTCCACCTGAGATCATTAGCAACATTCTGACGTTAAAAAGCCATAAATACTATTGCACTGGGATACACTGCAAAAGACAGAGTCTTCAAATCACAATTACTCTCAGGACCCTCTTGTACAATGTATGCAATAATTAAAATAGGATCATCTAATAAGCAGATTCTCCCTACAGATCTTCTTAGAAGAATCTGCACACAAAATGAATGCATTCTGAATATTGCAATATTCAGCACATCTATTCATTCGGGCACACAGCATCTTGAGCGTCTGAGAAACACTTGTACATACACAAGGCCCTCTCCTCAGCTGACCTGGCAGGCATCTTTTCCTCCATCTGGAAATCCAGCACATATAATAGTGTCATCTCGGATAGGTTTCCTTAAAGTTGACAGTACTCTTGAACACTCCCTACTGTTTAGGATTGGTAGATTGACCTCATATAATACCTGGGGCAGTAATCCATCTGAAACACATACACACAAAAAAGATTTGCTCAAAAGCAATATTGAAAGGTGAAATTAATTTTTCAATACTGGCATGCAAAAAAATATGATCTGTAGTCCTGCTCAGGGACATTTTAATGGTCACAAACATGTTTTGATACACAGCCAGTTCTGTGTACATTTGAAAGTAAGCAGTTTTACTTGAGTAAATTTAAAAGTCTCTTCAATGTTAAATAGAGGTCCAGATATTTTAGTGACTTATTTTGAGGTAATACACACATAAACAATTCCTGTGCCCAGTCGATGGTTTCTTCTTGTCCATAGCCCATGCATTTAAGGCTTTAGTTTCAGAAATAAGCTGAAACAATGCGTTTTGGAGCAATTTTCAAGAAAATATCTAAAAGTGAATATGTAAAACTGGCAAGAGAACTTCACTAAGCTGTAAACATCTGCCTGCTACAGAGAGATGCGGGTGTTGTAGAGATCATTGTCCATTACAAAAGAAGGAAGAAAGAAAGAAAAGAAGATTGTTGCAGATACTATTCAAAGAACAACTCCAGTAGCTTACTCTCGTGCAAACGGCCCCAACCACAAGCAGTGCAGATATATCCTGCTTCAAACTTTTCACCGGGATCAGGAAGACATGCTGGCAAAACTGATGTACCTGCGGCACACAGACATGGAGGTGCTTAATAAATATTGGGAAGAAAAACAAAAAGCTCATCCAGTTCTTCAAAGCTAAAGAATATTCTCGTTTATGTGGCATCTGAAGAATGCTACAAAAACCAGGAAGCCTGGCCTTGGACAATTTTTCTGTGCTGTTACTTCATAGTGTATTAGAAAACAGAACCATAGGTCTCAGTATCCTTGTGATGTGAAGCAGAATGTACAGAAAAGAAACATATTATTTCAATAGGCTGAACTTTTCTCTGCACCTCAAGAGCATGTAAACCTGAGGAGGAATAGTATTTAAAAAAAAAAAGAAGGAAAGAAAAAAAATGCCTGCAAGACAAAGCTACTCTACAGCTGAGGAACAGCTGGGAAATAGGTTGGGAAACAGAAATAATGTCTCTCCTTCTGTCATTTTTCTCTTTCTTTAGAACTTCCAGATGGACCTTTCAGACAGTACTAAAGCTAATCCCATGCAATCTTCAGGAGTGAAAAAAGAGAACGAACAGCAGAGGGTACAGAGACAGGGAGCACTGCGATACGCTCTGAGCTCTGGCCTGCCTTTGACCAGCTCTACTGTCCTCTGAAGCAGAAATCTCCATGTGCACCTCTAGATCAACAGCAAACAGAAACATCCCACACTGTTATTTGGCCTAATATTAATATTCTACATACAAAGAACAATACCTTTTTCTTCAAGGGTGTATTAAGTCTTCATAAGATCATCAAATACAACTGATACATCTTTCCAACTTACCTCCAGTATTTTAAACACTCCAGGTGCAAACTACTCGGGAGATTTGAATTATATAATCTGGTACCTGAGAAACTGGTATATACTCAGTGTCAAGACATTACACAGCATCTGGGAGAAAGGGAGGCTTTACCTTCTTCACTGTAAAAGATCACAGGTAACTATGGCCTTACTGAAGTTGAAGGCTCCATCCAGCTTTAGAAGGGCAATATCATAATTCATTGGTCTCCTGGGGTCAAACTTCGGATGCTTAATGACATATTTCACAGGAAGCGTCTGCTCTCCAGGCTCCCTGATCCTCAAATCATGCTCTCCTGCAATGACCCTCAAATCCTGGAGTAAATTCCTATAGAATGACAAAACAAAATTTCAAGTAAATAATTTTCAAAATGAAAGGAAAATATAATTGGTTTTCAATGGAAACATTATTACTATTGATACATAATACCTTTCATCTTAAGATTTTAAAGCATTTAATGTTTACAGTTAGCACAAGCTGACTCTGCCCCCTACAGCAGAAACTGAGAAACGAAAAACCCTCAGAAGAAACGTAATTCAGCTACACTCCTCTGACAGTGCTCTGTGGAAGAAACCGCTCATGGTCTCATATTTAAAAATATTCACTCATACTGCTTTGTGCGTGGAGGAGGGAAGATTTGGAAACAACAGAACATAGGGAGGAAAAAAAAAAAAAAGGGGGATGCCACCTCTGTAGCATTTTTTAGTTTATGCCTTTAAACACAACGAATCTCCCTTGCAGGTTCCTAGTACAAATCAAAATGTGAAGTCATGGAAAACAAAAGCAATCCATGTAAATTTGCCATTTCAAATATATTTACCAAATTTGATTAATCACTTTTGTGCCAAGAGACCTTAGGATGATTTAGATATTGCCTGTCCTCCTGTAGTTAATATAAACTCTGCACATGTTACCTAATTTGACCAAGACGTGGTCGCCTACCATACCTGATACAGATCTAATTTATGATTAGAAGTACAGTTTGGAAATTATAATCCCGACAACTGGACAATAATAACAACTGGAATTTATAATCCCAACTGCATTAGTACAGGGATTCAGTGTTAACGATAATAGAATTGGAATCTCTGTGAAACCATAGCAGAATCAGGACAACAATATTGACGACAATATTCCCAGTCCTGTATTTTTCTTCTTTTAGCACTGATGTTACACTTGCCAAAAATGAGTCTCCATCTCATCTAGGAAGTCTATTTTACCCATCATCACTTTTGAAATACTTAACAGTTTTGCTTTTTCTCTCCCTTTCTGTTAATATATGGAAAATGTTGGTTACAAATGACAGAGCAGCACCTCTAGCAACCTCCCACAAAAAGGATGCTGTCACACACGCACTTTTACAACCCACACACTTTTCCTGCACCTGCAGCTCCTGGAGCATCACGTACCTGTCCAAGACACAGTGAGCTGCCGTGACCACCCACTGAGCAGAAACAATGGTGCCTCCGCAGAAATGCTTTTCCCTTCGCTTTAAGGAAACCTGCATTGTAAAAAAAAGGCAAGTCAAGTAAAGAATATCTGTTAATCTGCTTTGACTGCATTTGAGGAAGGAAGAAAAGAGAACTTGCATGAACTCTTGCACAGTTCACACAGTTAAAACTCATGCTGCACTTCAAGAAAACACCTTTTTTGTGGCATTCTTGGAGTTCTTGAGCCTAACTGGTCCCTTGCTATCCCCTTAATCATGACTTGGGGGCATAGATGGAAACTATATATATGTAATAAATGCCAAATCACTGAGGACTCAACAAACCGGAACGGTTACTAGTTCATTCAGCATTTCTCCTTCGCAGGGCGCTGGGAGCACCGCAGAGCAGGAGAGCCCCTCATGCCTGTGCCTAGGCTGCTGCCCAAGTCGTTTGTAATCCTGAGCCACCCGGCAGCACGCGGTGCCCTGTCCTCCAAACTGCAACCTCACAGTGCTGGGCAACGGTCTGGGGTGGCAGCAGTGGGCAGGTCTTTTTGGAAAAGGGTCACCCCTGCCTCTTTACAGAAGACTAATCTACAGATGCCCTTCCAGAAACAAGGAAAAACATAAAGGCTTCCTCTGCGGGTAGAAAGGGTCGCTGTCCTGTCTGCTTCACTGCCTTTGATAAAGCAGGATGGAGCTCAACAATTTTGATATATACCAAAAGTGTCAGCAAGCACAAAGTACACCTGCTTTTTCCTTTTGTTATTTCTAGGAAAAGTCAGGGCTCTGTTCTGACAATAAAATCACACTGGCTTGTGCAAACCTGCCATGGATGTGAGCCTCGTTGCACCTGGTTTCCCCCAACAATGCGTGTGAAAAGGTTAAAGTAACTCCATGGCTTTGTCTCATGAAATCTCTGCCCACACTTAGGATCTGAGGAGTAAAAAGAAAGAGACGATTATTCTGGATTTATTTTTTCTATTTTTTTTAGGAACATAAAATTGGCAGGTACATTCTGAGGCAGAGGTAAGTCCAGTCCCTCTGTCCTTGCAGAAGCCACATTTTTTGTCCAAGCTAAGGACATGAATCTAGAATTTAATCTTTTTTTTTTTCCCCTAATCATCAGTGCCTCCATCTTTTTTACCATTTGCAAAGATTCATCAAAGAGAGTGGAAAAAGACACAGACACAAAATAAAAAACTAGGATTTAGCTCTTATCAAAGGAATTTGGCATTAAGTTGGAGAACAGATCAGATCCACAAACTAGATTTTTTTGTTTTTTAAACATTGAATCTATTCTCTCTTGTGCATGAACACAAGATTTATATTTTGAGTAACACTAAAATCTTCTGTGGATTACATCTTTAATGCCAAAGGACTCCACACCAGTTTACAGACTGGTCTGGACAGTTACAGGACCAATTTCTAAGTCTCTGGTTAGACGAGAGGTTTGTATATAAACCTCAATCACATTTATCTGCAGGGCAGAACAGTGAAGAAAAGAATACCAACCTATAGAACATCATACCTTGGAGCACTTGAGATCACAACTTATTGTTAGGCTTTAGATACCAAGCTTCTTTTGACAGCCCAAGTAGATCTAAATGAAAACAAGTTTGTTTTCCTAGATACTGCAAATCACTAGAATTTCCCTTTTTAGGAGTGCAAATTTAAAATAGAAGGAAAAAGAATATTCTGCATTTTAAAATATAAGACACTGTATTCTTGCAGGACTTGCTGCAGTTTGTTTGAAGCCCACAAGCAAAATGCAAACCAGGATCTTCATTAACTTACTGTAAATCTGTCAGAATTTAATTTATATAGGTAATTATAAATTAGGCTTATGCAATTTTATTTTGGATTTCATAAGAATTTCTCATCAAAGGATAGCTGTCAATTCCAGACTTGGAACAAAGCAAAGAATTAAAAGCAGATAAATTATTTTAATGCTATCTGTATCTAGGTCTACAAGCCCTCAGGGTCAAATTCTCGGGGGTTTAACTAGTCCCTTCCTTTCAACACGGGCTTCCATATTTGTCTCTGCCTAAAAACAAAAACGGGACTAGTTAGAAAACTGCTAAAGGTAGATGTCAAATTTGGATCCTACCTTTCTGAAGAGGGGATGGTAGAGCAAGAATCTCTGTGACACAAGCTACGCTCGTCAGGAGGAACAGCAGCTTACTGGGGGCAATGGACATCTTGGGTGGAAGTGACTGAGTGAAAACAAGAAGAGTTTTTATAGGAAAAAAGAAGCCCATAGATTATACCACCGGAGAACAGCGGTTGACTAATCGAAGTAGAGGTTACTCATTAATCCACCCAGAAAGCACTTACCTGCCCCTATGATCTCTACAACTTCTGATGAAGGGGTATTTTATGCTGCCTGCGTGCTTTATATTTAGCTGATTTCTCAGACCTGAGGAACACAACTGAAGGCGATCACTGTGCCGGCAGGGTGCTCGGTGTTGTACAGGACAGAGCGAGTGCTCTGCGGCACTTCAAAGGAGCAGAGTCAGACCCCGTTTTTGAGAAGCGACCGAGAGCAGGGCCCAGCTTCTTGAAAGGATTTCAGTATCGCTGCCCTCAGCGGGGCCAGTTCCAAGTCACCTTCACGGCCAAGTCCCATTTCTAAGTCTCCTATAAAGCTATCTGAACCCTAAATAAGGAACATTGCAGCTGAATTAAGAGATTCAACAAAACAGCATGCTTGAACTACCCTGCCTTCACTGCTGAAGGCTTCTCTATCATCAGTTTTGGCAACTGTGGCTTAACTGGTTGAGAATCTCAGTCTCCCTTGTCTCTGTAGAAAATAATTGAACATTCCCAGCCTTGACAATGCCAAAAAATATATTTTCTACTTGAGAAATACATCAAAAATTTAAGGCAAAAGAAAATGCCATAAATAATATGCGCATATCAACATAGGTTTAAGTTTTGAACAACTTCTTATACTTGGCCTATAGGAAAATATGTTTTTTTAAATGCCAACAGGCATCAGCCTCTCTATTGTTATCAATACAAGAGAGAAGATTTATGGGGTTTAATTCTGCTCAGGCTTATAACCAGACCCATTAGCCCCAGTTTATTGAATGCACTCTAATATTTGATCAGGGACTTAATAGTATCCCCTGATCCACCAGCAGCCAACAGCCCAAAAAGCATTTATGTATCCTATTCAGTTGCAGGGATTGTTGCTCTTTTCTTCTGAGGACAACACCAACCAGTCCTTACTCTGAAACCACATTATCAAAACTAACAGCTGAATATCGTCCCCATCCCAGAAACGCTGAGCTGCTGGGTTTTGTTACAAAAATACAGAACTTGTGAAAACTGCAGCTTTCTTACTGTCTTGTGGCAATCCCCAGTTCCACAATCCTGATTTATCACTCTCGCTAAGAGCGGCTGTATTCAAACCCCCTGAACACCACTGTCTTTGAGCACCTCCTCTGTATTTTGCAGGGACAAAACGTCCCCCTCCCGGACATGTCCTCGTTCCCCTGACTTCCCTGACCACCCACACGACGACACCCCCTGGAGCGATGCCATCCAAGAGGCTGATTTAAAATCAAGAGCGATCAGCGATTAGGAGGGACACTGTGCAAACAGCACCTGTCACATTAACGATGAGAAACAGACACTTCCAGCCCACAGGCAAAATGGAGCCGCAATCGGCTCGCTCCAATTCACGGCAGTGAGGCAGCACTTACTGCGCAGCGGCCAAAGGGCTCCAAGATGGGAAGCAGGGAAGAGCACGTCCCGTACGACCTGTCCCGGCCCGCGATGATGAAGGAGCAGTGCAGGTTTTCTCCTCCAGCTGCTCTCGGTTCCCCTCCTTTGCTACCTGTTGCTCTCTTGCCTCTGTGCGCAGTCAATAAGGGTAACGGCTTCGGAGGCATGGATGACCTCAGCTTCTCTCCCCGCCGCATAGCTGCTCTTGCTCCTGGAGCTCGCAGCTCTGGCAACCAGCTCCTCCAGCATCGCTCCTCAGGGAGAGGCAAAGATCAAATTCTGGGAGCCGCTCTCTGCTCACACACGTGCTCAGAATCCAAATGCAGAGCTGGCTTCGTGTCACCCCACTAGGGCCCTGCTGCTTTCTAACAGCACAAGCCAAAGTCACTAAATCACAAAGTGTCCAAAACGACCGCGCGCCTGAAATCCAGACTTGTTCACAGGGCCACACGTTACACCAGTTCCAGCGCAGGGGCGCAGATCAAAGCGAGGCAGTCTGGCCCATCTCCTCTTGCGCCACGCAGCTGATTTACAGACTTTTTAGACTCCACAATGCCCGATGCTATAGGATGCACATAAGTGCTTCTTCCTCTACGCCTATTACAGATGTACGCGTTTTGCAAATGTGAAGTTTAAGAGAAGAGGGGATGAAGAGTACAGGATGGGGGGTAGGAATGATAAGGCAAGCAGCAAACGGTATTTAATAATTAGGTTGCTGGAAGATCAGTGGGAGAGAGATATTTAAATGGGAAGGTTTTCTTCTTGTTTTTGAACAAAATGAGCTTTGCTTTTAAAGGTCACTAGTCACATCTGAACCACGTGCAAGGTCACTGCTAGAAAGCTGGAAAACCTGTTAGTACAATAAGATGAATTTTATATATTCTAAACGTGATATAATGTCTTGAAAAATTCATAAAATACTAAACTATCAGCTTTAGCCTCGTGCAGTGCGTCCATCAATCCAAGAGTCCTTAGCTGAAAGCAGTGTAAGTTTAATAGGGTTTTAATGTTTTCAGATTTTAATAGAGTTGCACATGAATTTCAATTTTCTTTCAAACCTCTTTTTTCTTTTTTTTTTTTAAACACAATTTTTGCCTTCAATCCATTGATCCCTAATTTGATTAAAATTATGCCCCATTTTGACTTGGCCCATTATTGACTAGTGTTTGCCCAAATGAACAAGACATTGAGAGGTTCAGCCGACTGTTGTTTTGCTAAACAACAGCAAAACAAAAATCACTTCAATGTTAAGGATATCCTGGTTGTTTTTGTTTGTTTGTTTTTAAGGGCAGGGTACAGGGAAAAAAAACCCTCAGACTGGGAAAGGTTGAGCTTTCATTCACCTCCTTAGGGGGAAGCTGTTATCTCACATTTCACAGAACGATATTCAAAAGCTGAGGGAATTCCTCTGCTTGAAAGCATCCATTCCTAGAATGAAAACGATAAATAACTCTCCAATTCACAACCCTTTTCCCCTCTAACTATCTATAAATATAGGCTCGTGTCAGAGCAAAAGCATTATGTTCTGCCAGGTCACTCCTACAGATGGGATTCACATAGTTGTGATTTATTACTTTTAGACTAGCAGAGATCATCTGCCATCTATCAAAAAAGCAGTGGTGACAATTGATTGTCAGTGTACCAAACACAAGACAAAAATAAAACGAAATAAAACAAATATTTCTGAAGGATCCAAAAGCTCAAGCATGCTCCTACAGTTAGCTCCTAATTTCTTTAAGCCAAACAAGTTTTGGCTGCTGCCAGAAGAGCAGTTGGGCACCTCTCCCATGAAGGTGCTTCTTGCTGCCCTTCCCCTTGTGCTGGCCCCAATTCTGGCCAGGCTGTGGGGAAAGCTAAATATTAATTTGTATTTGTCTACCTGGGTTTGCTCGAAGCTGGATTGCTTTCCCGATCAAAGCTATTACTTTGAACTTGGAAAACCCGAATGCCGGTGTCCATGCAAAGGAGAAGGCATGAACGCAGGCACTGGAGACAGATCAGTTGTTTCCTTTTTGTTTGCAGCCTCCGCCTACAACTTTACAGTCTAAAGCGATCGCCAAATTGCACCCAGACTGCAGCTGGCCTTTAGACACAGCATCGTCCTAAAAACAGGCTCAGAGTTTTCAGTTCAATCCTATCCTATCTGGTTCTGGTTAGTGAACATGCACCTTGGCCAAATGTTCTGCAATATTCAAGCATTATCAGCAAGACTGTGGGGCTACAAAGTTCAGTTTCTTAAGGCATGAAGATGCTCGAAAGGCCAAAGCATCCCTAGGAGCTTTCGGCAGCACAAGATGCATTTAGAGACCTGCTCACCTTGTGTCTCCACAGCTCAAGCAGGCACGTGGCTGCCACCCCTGTGTAACTTGCAGCCAGCCCCCGGGTTTCCGAGCACGACGCCGGGCACCGTGTCAGATCCCGTGGACGTGGACTGCCCTCCAAGACTCTGCTCTTTCAGCATCTCCTCCCCCGCCACCACTGTGCTCCCATTAGAGGCCTGGGCGTAACTGCAAGAGCCAGCGAGTTTGCCTCGCTGAGGGACATTTAGTTATGTTTTATTGCTTCTAATTAACTCAAGCGGGGATTCAAAGGCGGCAGCAAAACAAGACGGGTTGCCTTCTGACAGTGTTTTTAGTCCGACTTGCCTCATCCTCCTAAATTCTTAGGCTGACCTTTCAGGGCACGTACAATAGCAGGAACATTTTCAAAAGCGCCCTTGGGGCAGCGAGAAGCCGCCGAAATCCCCCCCAAGACCTTTATCCCCAAACATTTGGACTGTAACTCAAACTTCTGGATTCGCATCAAGCTCTGCTGGAGTTTCCTGTGCGAAAAGCAGTGCAATTTCAGAGGAAAAACCCATCGTGTTCTTTGCCATTATGCCAAGGGGCATTAGCTGCTCCGCTAGCCAAAAGTAATTGGAAACCAACGGGAAGAAACAGCACCTGTCGCCTTCCCCGCTTTTCACAAAAGCTCCATTGTTCCCGCTCTCCGCTCGCCAGCACCCAGGCAGCTCGCACACAGGCTCGCTAACTCGCACCTGCAGCAGACGGTGCCGCGAAACACGGTCTGCACTCCTAGCTGGGTCTCCTCACAGTTATTTTCCCTTTCAAGGTAAATGAGACCGAACCGAGATAACAATATCAATAAACAGACAGATACTGCAGGCTACGAGAAGAACAGCATGTCAAGCTAGAGAGGCCAAAGCTTTCCCTAGATAGTTATACACTAGATGTAGGGCTGGATTCTGATTCATTGGGAAAGGACAGGGGAAGGAAGGGAAAAAGGCAGCTTCTCTGCTCTTTGGGATGCATCCTGAGGAGCTGTGACTGGACACGCTGAATTCTCAAGGTCTAAACATCTGTTCCAATGGCACTTTTCTGTGATGGCTAAATGATCATTTTATCATGAATCCCAAACAATTCCCGAATATAACAGCTAAATTAAGACAGACCTTTGAGTATATCCTTTTGATGATGGATTTTTTCTACTGGATATTCGGAGTTTTATGTTGACAAGTGACAGATAAAACAACATCAGGTGGCAGAAGGAGCCATACAGTCTCTTCCTGTCATTGGTATGAAACAAGGAAGAGTGGGAAGACAGTCTAACCCTGCTTTCTCTAACTTTAGGTTCTCTTGCCCCAGAAAGACATTAGCAGCAGGCTTAGATTACACTCGCCTGCAGTAAGACACAAAATACTGCAACAATATAATGCATAAAAAAAAAAAATCAATTATCTACTACATAGAAGATATGCAAAATAATTTCATCAAATAAGCTGCACACCTCAAACTAATGCATAAGAGACTCATGGTCCGAAATAAATCTAACAAGGTAAATTTTCTAATTTTTTGGAAAGCACAGTGAATGCATTTTAACATGCAACTTGAACATGGGAAAAAGCATTGACAGTGTTGCAGTGCTCAAAATACAAACCTGCTACATCTCCAGCAAACAGCACTCAGATGAATTCTTGCATGTTTGCTCAGAAAGATACTAACGACAAATCCCTGGGTATTTTGTTAGCGTGCCTACACCGCACGTATCGCTCCACCTCAACAAGGGGATATAAAAGAGCAGGCTCCACGTGCTGCTCAGCTCAGCAAGGGCAGCCCAAAGCCCTTGGCATCCCCGCACAGCTGATTTCACAGAGGTCACCCCTGCCTGACAGAGACCAAGTGAGCTGGAACCAAGTTCAAATGCTGGGGGATCAGAAACAAACGATATGTCAAACTAGCTCAATGCTCCAGGAAGTCCCAAAGCTAATCCAAGTATTTGCTTTTGGTCAGTCAACAGAGACCAGCTTCCACTACTGAAGAAACCTGGCGTGTACCCTGGGTCTGTGCGCTCTTGGCCAGGCTTGGTCTCCACGGCTAAATAACTTACCAGTGGGAAAGGCATTTAGCAATGAAAAGAGTAAGAGAGCAGGTTCACAGGCCTTAACAGTTAGGTCGAGAGGTTGAGCCAGAAAAGAGGAAGAAAAGTGACATTTTACAGACAAAGTAGCATGCTCATACAGCTACTGAACATTACACCAGCCCTCGATATAGGTGCATTTCAAATGTTGGGTGGTACTTTCCAGACTGAAATCTGGTAAGGGTTTTTCTGGGGGAAAATTGCAAATGTCCCAGTTTCCATCCTTAAAGAGGGAAGCAGAGACACAAAGTTCTCTGCACCGAGAGAGGAAGCTTCCAACACAGCTTTTGCCTAATACCTTGTATTATCACATTAGGAGTGCAATGTAGGAGTGCAGAAAGCAGGAGGGAAAGCAGCCTGCCCCCCCCACCTCCAAACCAGGTCATTTAAAGGAGACGGGAAATGTGAAATCATACAGATTTATAGAACAAGGATGGGACAAAACAATAAATTCTGAGTTATTTGTTCCTTTGTTTTTAATTAAAAAAACAATCAATGTTAGAAGCAACAGCGTCCATGTAACTTTCTAGGCAGCCCATAGTAACATGCGCCCAGTAAATCTCATTAATGAATAGGGAAGTGTTGCATTTTGTTTTCAGCTCTGCCATAAGAGGGCAGAGCAAGACCAGTTCTGTCACCCTGTTGAGCGCCTATTAGCATATGACATTTCCATATTGTCTGGAAAGGCAAACATCCAGCTGTGCAAATATCTGGAGAAACAACTATTACTATTTGTCTTTTCCTTCCTCAGAAGGAATTCAGACCCATACGCAAAAAAAAATGCATTCTGAAAAAAAAAAAAAAAAAATCTATTCTGCACTGTCATTTGCCATGCAAGAAACCTCATTCAGGCTCGGAGAGATTCCTCAACTCATGTTAACAGATTGAGAGCCTAGCTCATAAGCCTCTTAAAAGATTTTTCAGGTAAAAATCTTAAAATTGTTATCATGCCAGTTTATGTGTCCTCAGGAATCCCAGGAGATGACACTCCCAGGGTAACATCGGTGATGTTATCTAACTGTAAGACCCTCACTAGGAGTAATGGTGACACACGGTCAGCACAGCGCTCCCTACATTTGTGTCTTTCCAGTTTTGCAGTTTATTCTCAGTGCTGTTTGTAAGGTATACAGAAAACCTTTCCTCCCCCTGGCAAGTCAGGTTCATCCTAGCATGGTTACCTGCACTGATATAGAACAGCCCAGGTTTTCTGGAAGTGTTTCAGTCTTTTATACGTTAAAATTGAAAAGCTGAAGTAATCTGTCTGTTCTCCTTACGAGAGCCAGCAGGCAGCTTGTAACAACGCAATCACCTGCAATATCTTCTGCCACAGGAGACTCATGCCTTAGGCTTCAGCAGCAGCAAGAAAATAACTCATTTTTCTCTCTGGGGAAGAGATATAACATATGTTACTGTGCTACAGTAAAACACCACAGACAGAACAACAGAATGAAACAGATGAAGGAAAAGATAATCTGATGAAACCGAAGTGATTACCACCTCTGTCCAAGTAGATGGGGTGAAATTATTAGTACTGAGAGGGGGGAAAAGAAGTCTGTCCTACAAAATATTCAGTATTTGGAATGTGCAAACACAGCATTGAAGTTTCTGCAAGTGATTGTGGAGAGAAAAGATAAAAAGAGGCAGCAGTGAGAACCGATGCCTTGGATGCAGTCCAGAGCGCTACTCCAAAAATCAGGCAGAGCTGAGACCTAGGTGAATCAAAGTGATTTGCAGGGAAACAAGCAGTCTTCCTTTGGGCAGGAGAGCTTTACAGCACTCCTAGAGCTGAAGAAGCTGTTGAACTGTCATTAAATACTCCTTTCAATACATTTGGTCCACTCTACAGAGGCAGAAGAAAGAATCAGCTAGAAACTTCATCAGTAGTGTGAGGAATGTGCTATTTTTTATCCCAAATACTGTGAAGACAGGACATGAACACCTTACCCTCTTGTCAACACTTCTGCTTTGGAAGGGACAGATTTCTACCATCTCAGCAGGTTTCGGTAGAAGTGCCAGAGTTGTAGGGTTTAGCTCACTGCTCCCATATCCGCAGTGATGGGACAGAACGTGGTCCAAGAACATTTGGCAACAAAATGACCATGGGAGAGTCTTAATAGCTTAAGAAAGGTAATTTCAAGAAGGTCCTATCCCAATATGTAACCTCAGCAGACGGAAAAGCAGCCTACACTGCTGGTCATTTCTCTTGGGAGTAAGAGAGTCAAAAACTGGCAGTGTTTTTGACTCTTCAGAAGGCACTTCAGAAACCACATCACACTCTGAGACAGGAAGTGGCTTTGCCTTTAATCAGCAGATGCAAGATGTTCTACAAGAGCAGCTGCAAAGCTGCCCAATTCTTCGCCCACAACAGCTACGATAGAGTCCCCCCCACAGACTAAACGGGCAGTTTTGGAGCCAGCTCTATTTCTCCATGACGGGCTATTTCTGACAGAATGGTGCCTGGCACTGGCACACCGATCAGTGTATTTATTCTCTGCTCAGAAAAACATGCAATATCATCCACCTGATACAGATGTCAGATTAAACTAAAGGGAAAAGGTTTTATTTTTAAGTTTATGTAAGCAAGGGGCAGAATTAGAGCACCCTGGATTTCTGTACATACTTGACTTGGCCTGCATGGGGATCTGCCACATTTTTGTGAGCAGCACCGTGCTCATCATGCAGCGTCTCTGGTTGGTTCCACAAAGCAAACCAGCAAACCAACCAACCCCAGAACCCAAGATGGCAAATTCTAACTCCCTACAGATAAACAGCTGAAAAAAGGAAAGAAAAACAAACCAGCAACAACAAAAAAAAAAAACACACACTGACTGGCAGCATCTCCTTTCACAACTTTGTGCACAATACAATCTCTTTTTGAATCTAGGAAAGTGCCACGTCAAGCCCCCAGAACACTGCAGCTCACAAATCCTGCAGCGAGCTGTGGTTTTGTGCCACTCTGCGCTAGGTTATATTGAATTACCACACATCACTTGCTGCACTGTTCCTCAGAGCCTAATGCAATATGCATGGTGTTGCATCACTAATTCATGATTCAGGAACTTTCTGCCTTCTATAGAATTTAAACTCGGTAGTTTTTAATAACTCTTTATGAAAAAAAAAAAACCCAAAACACTGAGTGGTGCACGTATCTGTACGTACCAACAGACAGATGACAGGAAAGGCCAGATAAATTCGAAAGCAGAAGATCATGTGACAGGTACCAGGGACAATGGACTAACATCACAAGCCAGAAGCGCTGCTGCTGCTGTTCAACTCCTTCACCTTCAGCAGCTTCTATGGGCTTTTCTCCACTGAGCTGGGCACAGCAGTTTTACTTTCTGCATTGCAGCATATGGCTTGGGTTAAAAAGCAATGCCAGTGGGTCCCCCTCACTATGGACGTAGCCTATTCTTACCTGCTCCAAGGCAGCAAAAAAAGCAAACCACAAGATTCAGTTTCAGCCCCTCTCTCAGCTTGCAGGAAAGAGGGCAGATTTGAGCCACTTAGAATTAATGAATCATCAAGTCTCCAATATTTTCATTTGGGCTGTTAAAGTCAGGAACGAATCATGCAAGAAACTACTGTTTGCTTAACAGGTGTGTTCAGAGTGAAGATTTTTTAAGTGCCATTTAAACTGCAGTGCCATAAAGCCTGTGCTATGTACCTGGATTCAACCCTGAATACAAGAGGCTCCCAGTTACCTTCTGGATTTTCTGTGCTTTCGCAGCCTTTGTCACTTGTGAGCCATGCTTAGGCTAGGTTCGTCATCTACTTCCTAGAATAAATAATTTAAAGATAACAAAGTTGAAATGCACAAAGCAGCTGTCTAAACCTCACAACGTGGGGAAAAAAATGAAAACAGAATCTGGGTAAACTTTGACTTAAAACTTCTAAAAACAAAACAAAAAGGCTGTTTGTTTGTGTTTTGAAGTTACATTCACTCAGTCCTCACCCACTCATTTTGGATTACCTTAAGTTTGCTGTACAGGCTTCCATCATTAAGAGACAAAATAAAACTAACACAGAACTTCATCTCTCAAAATGAACTTTGCATGAGTGGCTATTGCAAAGGTCCTAAATGCAAAATGACTGAATATACTTTAAATCAGAGAGCAGGAAAAAAAGACATTCAGAATCTGTATAATGCCATCTTCCGTTGCATATTATCTTCCACATTTATTCCTGACCAGCTGGACACCCACACAACCTCAGTGTCTAACACACCGAACGGAGCTCCAAACAGGCCAAGTCTCAACTCTCAGCAGAACGACTGAGCCCAGGTCACGGCCACGTCGCTAACGGCACCCAAGCCCCAGCGGGAAACGCAGTTGTCACAAGGTTTTCTATAGTAAAGAACTTGGAAACACCGTAGTCAAAGAGCTAGTTGTACACTTTGAAGTTTTCTAGGGGTCGAAATCATCTGCTCCAATGTGGCTTTAACTGGCTACTGACCTCAGCCAGCATTTGCTTGGGTTGCTTGCTTGTTAGATTATCTTCCCTCTCCCCAGCAAATTCTCTTTATTCAGAGCAATTGTTTCTCCAACAACATAGAAGAGTCCTTGAAAGGAGGCATTTTTATGGTGTAAAGAATCCTTAGTGCATTATTTGTTTCACACCCCCAGGAGACTCACTTGCCTCCCTTAGTTTGCGATCCTGCAGTTGAAATTAACGGCAGCAAAATCAGGCCTGGCCTGTTTGCCAAGTTCCACCCTGAAGGATTTAAGGCAGGAGATCTCGAGTTTACTATGGAAACAGTGACAGTTTCCTAACAACAGGCGCTGTAAGCGATGTCACAGGAATGCAGGCAACTTGGAGCTAGTCGTCAGAATTCCCTGCCTCTGCCCGGCAGAGCTCTCAGGGCCGTGCCAACCGTTCAAGTGCAGTATTACCATGCGAGAAGCGAGATTAACAGGGGTGTGAAACAAGATTAAATAGCTGCCTCAAACAGGTAACAACTATAACACGTCAGTGAAGTTAAACACCATCAACGGCCCTGCAGTAGCAAAGCTTCATTTGCCAGGGCACACAGTTTTCAAAACAGAGCACCCAGTTGTCACCAACGCACACTCTTGCCTGCTTATCACTGCTTACCTAACAGTTTGTGTGGAACAGTCCATTGTATGATCCCTGGTTAAAACCTCCTCCTTTGGCTCGTTCTGTCAGTTCACACGAACTTGTCAGTCCATAAGCTCCATGAAACAATGAAGCAGCATCTGCAATATTGTAATCAATGGCGTATCAGCACTTTCACTCAACCACTACTTTGCCAGGCGTTCAGCTCTGCTCTAAAACTAATTCCAGAACACAGCTCATACATGTCTCACCAAGGAAGAAAAACAGAAGCCAAAGCTAAAACATTTCACTCCTTATGTGCACTCAAAAATTCCCACATTGGTCTCATTTAAGTGGTGAGAGCAAAGGGCTATTCCTGGAATGCAACAGAACTTGCTGCTCTTGTCTTCCCCTTTTGCTTTTGCACTATCCCTTCAGACATAGGCAGAGGGCTAGTTTTTAAAATACCAAAAAGAGTACTCCATTTTTTTTATTTCACTCCATAAATATATAATCTGTGTAGTGATTATGACTGGAGGAACATTTTATATTGTTATGTTTACCCTCTGAAAACTGCAGTTTTCACATAACCCACCTGCCTAACAATGGCAGAGGTTAAGTATTTAGCCTTCTTGTAAATAGTGGCGTTGAGAACAATGATGGTTAACTGTTTCCCTTAATTCCCAAAGAAGTCATTGTTAAAGACAGTTAATGAGAAGCTGTGAATGAAAACAGAATAAAGGAGAAAAACTGGTGATAGCTCTTTGTACACGTACCTGCACGTATATGTAGGATTGAGACATACATATTCAGCACTCCCTGGAAACTTTTCAAACTGTAATACAACTATGTTTGCAAATAACTATTGTCATAACACGATTAACATAAGTAACAACACTTTTCTACACAAGGGCTCAAATATGTTATGAACATGCCACTTCTAAACAGAATTCCGTCAAGGAAAGACGATTTCCAGGGAACATAAACAGGAGGCTGGACAGCAGAAGCCATATGTATTGTGCACATAATCTGAGATGTCCATAAAAAAGTCCAAGGGTAAAGGGATAAAATTTTACATATAGCTTAGAGTAAAACCAACTAAACCAGAACAATCCATAGTGGTTTTCCCCCATCACTTCATATGTTTCATATTATTAAAAAAAAAAAATCAAATTATGTTGCCACTTTGCAAATAAGCTTTACATATAAGAGAACTGATGACCTCCACAGGAAGCCACATCAGTATCTCCCTGATGAACTGTCTAGGAACTTTCACTAGGCACCTGAACTAGCCAGGCTAAGCACGTCTTGGTATCAAGAAGACATGAAACTCTGCACAAAAGCCATATGCAGTGTAGAAGGCATAAAGCTCTGCAAAAAAGTCGTATGCAGTGTGTTTAGTAGCAAATTCAAGAAATGCAACAAAACCCAGAAACTGCAATACGTGCCTGAAGGCCAGCCAACTCCATGAGAAAGCAGAAAAACTGATGCCCGAGATCAGAAGAGCTAAGGCCTGAGGCTGAGGACAAAAGCTTTAATCAAAGGCAGTGAGGCGGAGGAAGCAAGCAGACACGGGGAGCAAGCGCTGGCACGGCAGCACAGAGGGGCACACACATGATGCTGGGGAGATGAACAGGCAGTGCAGCAAGGAAGTTCACCGAGGGTCAGTTCTAACAAGCTGCTATTCAGAGAGCAGCCTGTGAATCGTCTCTGTTCTCTCATTAGGGAAGTCACTGCAATCTGTTTCTGCCTTACCTGAAATCTGTATACAAGCTTCCATGCAAGCTTCCTTCTGAAACCGTATGAAATAGCTGCTGAAGAGACTGCAAAAGCTTCGACAGGAGTGACAGAAAAGGCAAAGCAGCAATCAGCTCCGACTGAAGAGACTGGGAGCACACTGAGAGCGAGAAGAGGAGGAATTGCTCTCGGTTTCATGTGGTGGCAGTCCATTCTGCCAGCACTGCCCAAGTGCCAGGGCTCCCAGCACCCACAGGTGCAGCACCTGCATCTTGGTGCAACACCACGTGCTAGCTACCATTTCCTAAGCTCTCCCACCCGGGTTTCTAAGCACATCATCCTACTCAAAACAGTAGCAACATAACACTTCATAGGTAGGAAAAGGATAACATGTACAGAGGTTTCAGGCTTTAAATACTATAATCATTCATCACATAACTCATCTCCTTCACTTGATATGTTTTAATAGCTTTTGGATAAAAACTGGGAAAAAAAGCATATGGAAGCGGTGCTAAAACAGTACTTATGAAGGGTATCACTTTCAAGTATGCAGCTGACCGGCAGTGAACCTAACAGGGTATTTCTGGGGCTTTTTTTTTTTTTTTTTTTTTTAATTTTTTAAATGCCTGAAGAGATGGGGCCTTTCAGACAACCTATCAGCAGGTCCCTGCGTATCCGACTTGCCCTAAGAGATGCCTCATGTAAAAGGTTAATTACTGGACCTGCATGCCAAGCACCTGCAAAGCCACTGTGAGTGAAGGGAGCATCTGTTTGCAGATTCTCCATTCGGCTTCTATGCCAGCTACGCCGAGCGCTGCTGGCACCCGGAGTGGTAACTTCTGACATTTCAGCGAGATAAGAAGCACAAAACCCAAAAGTTTTCTTTGATCTTTTCAAGAGAAGGATTAAGATGTCAAGATTGAATTTAATTCTAACCAAAAATTTAAAGAGCTGCCAAGTACAAGTGAATGATTTTAACACTTGCTCTCTGGTCTTAGCATTTCTTCTTTACAAAAGACAGTACAGACCTAACTGGAAGCAAGGTTATCCAATACGTAGTGCTACAGCCTTCAAGGAGAAAAGCACCCGCTGCTTCTGTGTTCTGCAGCCCTGGGTTCTTCCGTACTTATTTCCTTCCTCTGAAATAGTTAAACTTTCTTTTAAGCTCACTAGACATAGCTGCTAGTATTTACTAGTGGTTTAAAAATCACACGAACACTTTCTCCATTCTCTACAGACTAACGCTGAAAACAAGTCTAAAAGTCAGACCACTTAAAAAAAAAAAACAAAAAAAAAACCCAACAACAACAACAACAAAACACACCTTTGCCTCTCTAACGCAAGTTCAGACTGTTACCACAAAAGCCTTCACAGAATACTATGGCTATAAAAAACCCCAAAACATCCTCTGCAATTTAATACTCTCTATAACCTGAAGTCACATTTCCTGCTCTCCGAACTCATGTACAGGCACAGGTTGCCAAGTACCTAACATTTGCTCTGGAATGCAGAAACCAGCATGGAAATTGCTAATTTACCCAGAAACTGACTTAGAAGGCAGAGTGCAGTATGTTCCTATCAAAAATGAATAACTTGGTTTTAGAGTCACAAAGAGCGGAAGTCACCTCACATGTTTTTCTTCCCAAATGAAATATTTAGCAGAGGAAAACCACAGGTGCCAGTGACAAGGAAAGATTAGTGGTAGCTGAAAACCACAAACATGGATTGAAAAGTTTGGAGATTTGCTCTGCTCAAGAGTCACCTTACAAGGTCATAATTTAGACTGTTTTGTTACAGAAGAAATAAAGTCCTTCATTTGTCCTGAAAACCGTAATTTTTAATACACTTTTTGAAGAAGACGAAGTGGCTGCTTGCCAGTTAGGTTCAAATATGTAGCATTAATGAAGTGTTTACAACTGAAAGGGGATGATCTTTTCATGGCAAGAGACCCAACACTCCGATTGAAGTCAATCAGTCAGCTGAAGGGGTGATAATAGAGAGGAACCAAGCGTAGGTAGGATCTAGTTGGGGAGGAAAACAAAGGAGCCAGTTTTTAAAAGCTCGCTTGCTCAGTGCAATCTAAACCACCACAAAACACTCTTGTTTTGGTAGAGCAGAGCTAGGTCCAGAGCACTGACCTTTCTGCTGATAAAATGCTCTTTCAGCAAGGGGACATTAAGCTGAGGATTGAACGTGGAGGAAGCCTCCTGGACTGTTACTCTTGCAATATAATTTGGAGAAGACAGATTATGAGTCCTATGCTACCCAGTGCTTAATAGTCAGCTGGATTTGGAAGAGAACCATTTTACTTACAGGCTTCAACAACCCACATTAGCATTAAGAATAGCATCTGTTGTCAACTCACAGTTATTAAGTAAAAGCTCATTAGTTGCAGGACGATCGTGCTGCTTTGTCCTGTAGCAGACTTGAATCTTGTGCCTAATTGCCAGACACAGGACTCCGAAAATACATAGTGTGTTTCATGTAACAGAAAAAGACCTAAATTGGGTAGCCAAAATAGATTTGAAAGACATAAGCAAACAAATAAAAACAGTGTTTTTCAGATGGTAAAAACAGTTTCACGCAACTGGAGAATTGTATTTCCATCTTAGATACAATTTAAAAATTAAGCACGCTGAATAAAAAGCCCTCCTGAAAAAATTCGTATTGAGAAACCTTGTGTGCCTGTGGGCCACAGCAAGTGCACGAGGCAACTGTCACATTCCTCCTGCTAAGCACTTACAGTAGCTATCAAATCCTCTTGTTTCAGCTTACAAAAACTTGTTCAGAACTAGCGAGCCCCTTGAGATCAAGTTTCAAAAAACTTGAAAAATCTTGTATGGGAGCAATTACCAGTACTTTTGCAGGACCAGAAGCTGCCCTTAACATCACATTAAATAGCTGACTTGCAAGAAGATTCCTGCCTTGGAAATTACAAATAAATCCTCTCATTTTCACAGAAAATCAGGGAAAGATCTGGTGGATCTGGCAGCAGACTCTACAGACTTTTAGAGGCTTTCAAAAATATTCCAAAACAAGCATCTCTTTGGCTGTTGTCCCCCTCCAATCTGAATCATCTTTCAATTGCAGGGAACACTCTTGGAGGATGGAACATGGAGTGAGAAATATGGGAAGATGGACTTGCTCACTTAGATTCAGAATTAAATTAACTCCTGTTGCCCAATTTATACATTTTGACAGATAAGCTCTTTATATAATGCGGACGCAGAGCAGGAACCTCATAACACAATCAGCAGTTCCACTTACCTGCTGCATTGACAAAGCACACTGACAACATTACGTTTGCTCCTACCTTTTAACCCTTTCCTTTCATGCCCACAGACCCTTCTCCTCCTTCCATGTGACTGCTTTTGAGAAGTATTCCCTCCTTATTTTAAACTTCTGCCTTATGATTCTGAATCATACTGAGAAAACACCTGTAGTTTAGGAAACCAAGTCTGCTATATTTAGATATCTGAACTTCATCCAAGGTAGAAGACGATAATAGCAAGTGTAGCTATTTGTGTCCACAGGCAACCAGTTCTGAAATAATTCCACTGACAACAAACGAAGGGATAAAGTATGGAGTCCTAAAAAAACTCTGCCTGGTGGCAGACTGTACAGCTAATTCTACAGCACACACAAAGCTCTGCCAGAGGACGGAAAGAAAGCTCATACTACCCGAGATATGGGTAAGTAACCTTGAACCGGTGATGGTTCTATTTTTTCTTTTTTTCCATCTGAAAGTTGATTACAACTGAAAAATAAGTGGATACTTTATACCCCTTAAGAAACAAAAGGGGACCTAGTTCTGCATATCAAGACATTTGTTTTTCAGCAGTGATAGTGATGACCGACTTACCATCCTGAAAGGAATAGCAATTAAATTACAATGAAATTAAAGGTTTCTGGCAGCAACCCCTACTCTAAAAGTTAATGGATATAACTGACTTAAGAGGGAAAATAATCTGCACAGCCCACCCAGATCCCACAGCCTCAAGCACAAGAGTTCTGCTCAGTGCACTCATGTGCTGGAACTTGTTTTCACCAGTTTCTTCTGCTGCTGCTCACAGTATGAGTAAAAGCTACTCAAAGCCATCATTGTTTCATGCTTTTCATACTCCTGAAAAGACTGTTGCATAATCATTCATTATCTATCAGTGAGTCACAGAGGCAGCACAGTAGGGAAAGATAAAGTGAATGCCAAATCTATACTGAAAAGTAACACGACAACTTTAAGGAGGAAAGTGTTTATCTGTGAAGTGAAAGCAGGGTTAACTTTAGTTCAAGATGACAAAGAAATAGCTCACAGTTCAGTTAAGCAGGATTTTACTTGCAGGCCGATCTGCAGCCAGAAAGGAGGATAAAGTTATCTGAAGAAGCTCTGACGAATACCCTAAAAGAATATCAAGAAAAATTAGAAATCCAAAGTAATAAAAGTGAGACCTGTCAGTCTTCTCTTCCCTGTTAACTTCCCTTGAACGTTTATCCTACAGTACATGCTAAAAATAAGAGCACACAATCAATCCTTGCAACCTAGTGCTACCCTTACAGTTTCTAGGGATTTACTCAAAATTCAGTGAATGCTACTAAAACAAAACAAAACAAGTGTCATACTTCACAGAAAGAATGACAAGCAGTTAAGAACAACATTTTAAAGCAATTCACTTACATTTCTCCACAGCAGCCCCTCTCTTGTGGCTTGGTTTCCTTTCTGTTTCCAAGTCTGCCTGCTCAGCACTTTGGAAAGCGTGAAAAAGATAGTATTTTCAAAAATTATGCCTCACAGCTCTTTGCAGGATACTTCTTAGGTCCAAGTTACCTCTATCAGCCTGCTCATTGCTTTTTGAACAGCTATACTGTTCTATGAAAAAAACACTAAAATATTTAGTATTTTTAAATAATTAAAGTATTTAGTATAGAAAAGATTCAGGAAAAATATGACTTACATAAACTTCTTGGTTTTGTCTCTTGGTTCCAATTTAGAATAAACTAAGAAACTCAACAAAATCCACCCATGTTTGGTAGTTTAATTCTTTAAGAATCAAGGGAAAAAGATACTATGCTTTAAGCTTGTAGTTCCCAAATTAGAGTTTATAGCTCATGCATGAGCAGGTATTTATCTCCCTTTTAAATTAGGTGAGAAAGTCTTCATGCACTAATTAGGTTGCATCCATTGCAATTACAAAGAAAAAGAAAAAAAGCAATGACAGCGAGGTGAAAAACAGCTGAAGTTTAAAAAAGGCTGATGTTTAAAAATATACATACATAAGAACTCACCATGTTGTTGTGACACCACATATAAATTTACTCCCCCCCCCTTTTTTTTTTTTTTTTAATGCTGTACCACTTACAATAACTTGATTCTTCAAGTCGCAGATAAGGGGAAAAAAGCATGTTCATGTATATGCACATCAGGATGGAAATAATACTATCCAGTTAATTATTTTGCAAGAAACTATTTAAAAAAAAAAGGCCACATATGCACAATAAACACTGTAACAACATTTTAAAGGGATTTGTTTATTTTTGGTTTACAAACAAAGGCACCCAATATTTCTGTTTATGTCTTATAAAAGCTCACAGATTTAGCATTGTTGTTTCAGAATGTCTGTTCCTACAGCAGAAAAACCATTACAGGAAAACACAACTTCTCCTGGTCCCAAATTTAAATACCAACGTAACTGTTTAGTGAACACATGGTTTCAAACTGCTCATCGTCTAATTTTACCAGTCAAGAGTACCTCCTGTAACTTGCTAGTCAATTCAGTTAATCGAGCTGACTGTATCAAAACATAGTTCAAATATATTTTTGACCAAAATCTGTTATGTGCAAACACTGGTATGAAAGACTGCAATAGAACAGGATCTTGATACAGGAAAAAAAAGCAGTTTTAGATAGAATTTTACAGACGGACGACAGGAAGTGACAAAACTGATGTGAAAAGTGTGATACTGGATGTGCTGTCATTCAACAGAATGACCGATGAGTTTGTGGAAGATATCAAGAGTGCACAGATAAGCGTGGTCTCCAGACAGGGAAAAGTTAGGTTTCTAAAGTGGCAATATTGAAATGGTAGCTGTTAAATATCCTTATGCTTAAAGTAATTCTTTTCTTAATTATTCAATAAAATAAATTCCTAACCAATATTCCGGACCAGAAATAATCAATTTATTGGCTCTGCAGTCCTCAGTATTAAATCAACATAGAAATTATCATATATAACGTTTATAAACAACAAAAATTAAGTGAACTGTTTTGTGGAA
This sequence comes from Crypturellus tataupa, assembly GCA_034781795.1. Taxonomy (NCBI): domain Eukaryota; kingdom Metazoa; phylum Chordata; class Aves; order Tinamiformes; family Tinamidae; genus Crypturellus; species Crypturellus tataupa. Next base: position 4,401,101 of record JAWLRI010000355.1, on the reverse strand, counting down.
ATAAATTTCACAATGTTGATGTATTTGTTTCTTTTTTGTCAACTTCGGTTGCATGCCAGCACAGGAAGCAAGGGGTGTCATTGGATTGTAGGCACCTCTAGGGAAAAAAAAAAAAAAAGTCTACAGTGCAGGAATGCTTAAGCATAATTTTGGGTTGAGTAACAGGATGCTTGAGGAGGCAACTACAATGCAATATGCCTGAATGTATTTGTTAAAGTGTAACATCTTCAATCACAGAAGCCATAATTTATTTTCAGCCACAGTCTGAGGTCTCTCACACCAGGTGTGGTCCTAGACCATTCAGACTTTTAATCGCTAACTTTATATATACATAAGTAACTTTAAAAAAATAGAAAAAAAAAAAGAAAAAAAGAAATACAGTTTAACTACTTACTACAGAATATTTAGCTTCAGCAAGGAAGCCATCATCTTTTCAGAATGAGATATACACCTGCATGAAAGGTGTTCTCTTTAAAGAAAGGTGTTCACAAGAACTGCAAAATAAGTTCCTTACACAATCCAAACAGGAGAAAAAACTCACATGGGCAAGTGAAGTATAGTTCTTGTGTAATTGTCTTTTCAAGCAGATTCAAGAACATGTTATTCATGTAAAGTATAAACTGGTAATTTTAATGAGCAGACACTGGGCAAGGTCTATGCAGCAATAAAAGAAGCATTAAAATGTTTTTATCTAGATGCCTGTGCCACCAAAACGTAAAGGGAACTTTGTGTGTTGTTTTAAACAGGGATTTCGTCTTTTCTTGGAGTTGTTATTTTAAAAAATATTTTTGCTACTAAAAAAGACAGACATGCAGGAAAACAAATTTCCTCAGATTTTACCTTAAAAACTTAAAGTCAAATGGCAGATGGAAGAATTATTAACAAACTTGGTTTCAGAAGCAAGGTGCATCTCCCTCTTCTTGTCCAGTGAAAGGAGGGTGTTGTTGTGCCAGGGAGAAAAAAAAGTATGCTGTGTATTGGCATTTTCCATGCAAACTTCCTATCTTGGAGAGATTTTTTAAAAATTCCTAATTTACAAAGAATTTGCTATTTTTTCCTCAAAACATTAAAACATCTCTTAATAGCCTAAAGTCTGTCCAACTACAATCATCAGTATTATAAATAGCAATTAAGCACATTAAACTCCTTTCAAATACATTTACCTTTTAAAGTCAAGGGTAACATTCAAGTGCTGGCTCTGTGCTTCCAATAAGATCATTAAAGAACAGGGATGGTCAATGACGTGTATCTTCCTCAGGGTAACATTTCCTTTTACCTAGTCAATGACTGGACCACCTCTGCTTTCAGAAAAGCAAATTGCTCAGGCTGACATAAACACAAGCTGTATGAGGCCAATTCCAAGCACAGAATTGAATCACTGAGCATTCTGAAGATAAGATCAGGCAAAAGGTCTCTCAGTAATTAAGGAAGGACTTTTTTTTTCCTTTTTCTTTCTCTCTTTTTTTTTTTTTTTAAAGCAGTCACCCTTAACACCTTTACTTTGAGAGGATAGGAGAATGTAGCAAAAAGTAAAAACAAATTACAGAAGAGTCCTGCACATTTCTTCCAGGAGATCCACCATCATTTATACAGGTTTGCAACTTGATAAAACCCTTCGCAATTTAGAAGAATTTCAAATAAATATGTCTACAATAGCTAGCAACTAAGTCAGTATTTATCTTGCTCGATGTGGAGTAAAAAATAAAAGGAAAGAAAACCAACTTATGTTAAGGCAGATTTCAATCAAATGCATTCCAGATTGCACAGTTATGTTGGTCAGTGGTCTACAAATGTTTTCCCCAGGTTAAGGAGTTGTTAGAGCTATTTTAAATGTTTATCCAATGCCAATTCAACCTGGCACCTGACCATTTTATTTTCTGTTTTCATGGAAATACACAGTTAACATTACATATACCATACCGTATATTTTGCACTCCGATTTAAGATGAAATTATGCTTTTATAAAATATGAGATGACTACGTGTTACAGGCTTTGTGCAGTTAGACCACCATATGCATAGATGTCCTAATGCTAAATTCTCTTCTTCAATATCTCATAGTACTGGAGGCTCTGAAGTAGGAGAGGAACTTGTAACACAGACTAACCACAAAGTACCAGATGTTTCTCGCCATTTGTGATCTTGCAATAAAGATACGCCAGATCAGGATCACAAGAACGGTATTGAAGCCATAGCGTATGTTCCTTAACCTGGGTGGTGAAAACAAACAAAAAACACTGAGATTGTATGAAGACTTACAAGAAAAAGAACACTCTGGGTTGGTAACTTCTACTGTAAAATTTAATTTGCTGATCTGTTCATCTCTAGATAAACTGAGTGGTATTAAAAGTGTAACTAAGCAGAGCAAGGTTAAGCTGTCACTTTTCACCACTGAAAGAAGAAAACAGGAGAATCAAGGAACATTGCCAAGCTGTGAGGTGAAGGGACCATGCCTGCGTCAAGAGATCACATTCCCAGAATGAACAACTGTACTTCTTCTACTAAATCTCCCTAAATGAATGAGGCACTCTAGCTTTGTTCTGTTTCGTACCTTTCTGCTTTCCAAAAGGAACTCTGGATAAAACCAGAAACCTCTCCTTCAGTATATATTATTGATGAGAGCTATAATCATAACACTGGAATAATACTGTAAGTCTTAATACTGCAAACAGCTCAAGAAGCAACAACTGAAGAGGCAGATGATACTTGTTTGCTTTAGCAAGTGCTTCAGACAACTGGACTGGAGAAGAACTCTAGTGGATCTAAGCAGAACAATTGAATCCCAAAACAGAACTTACTTATTCAAGTGTTTCCTAGCTGCAGGGAGGCCAGACATTTCTTCATTCAGTACATACTTCTTTGTTCCCATGCAGTAATTTTCCATGTATTCTGCCCAATGCAGTTGTCGAACATCAAAATTAAACGTCTGCATAAAAAAAAAGCTTTCACTATTAGTTGCCTAAAGCTTCATCTATGCAGATAATTTAATGGAAATATTGAAATGGTAAACTCCTTTATACCAGATAATTTCCTTGCATAAGCAAACAAAACAAAACCAAACAAAACAAAAAAGGGAAGTACCTTGTTCTTAGGTATTAGGATGATGCGGATTCAGATCCCAATTTTGACTTGATTGTATACAACCTTATATGCTCTCTGGCAAATTTCAACCAGTTCACGCCTATTTTTTCTCATCAGTAACATTCTTCCCTCAGCTTCCAAGTAGATTAGTTTTCCATTTTCTCTATGTGCAAGGAATTCTACTCTAGATATTTAAAAACTCTTTTGCATTATGTTTTCTTCTAAGTAATAATACAGTTTTACTATGCTGCTGAATAAATACACTGCTCTGTACCAAGTTCATTGTTTGATAAATGCACAGTTTAACTGTGCTTATAGTTCTACAATTAGATTTTAAATATGAAACACACGGAAATATTCATTAGGAAAGGAATGCTGTGGTAAATTCACAAGTCAAGTTTTCCACTGGTGTCTTGATTTCCTCATCTCAAAAAGATTCCAAGACAGTGATAAAAGGTCCAGTGAAAGACCAAGAGTTTCCTAATGAAATGTTAACCCTGTAAGTGTTCTTTCATAAAAAAAGATTAAGCAAAATTATAGTAAGAACAACAGATAAATAAGCAGGTTTGTGCAGTGAAACTATTCTTTTTTTTTTGTGCATTGAAACAGTGCAGTAGTACAAAGTTATTTGAAAATACTAACAGCCTAAAGTTTTTCTGTTAAAAGAGACAGTTCTTTCAACTTTTTCCCCCCAGCTTGAGCGGAGTATTTCAGGAAAAAATCAAAACCACCACTCCACACAACAATATGCAGAATGGGCTACTGAAAGGCTACAGTACAGTTTTATTTTCAAAAATCTAACATGTTTCAAGACAGTTTAACAAATCTCCTTCAAGAAGACCTATGCCACCACCTCTAAGTCACTCATTTCTTCTCTCACTGGTTTAGTACCTTTATAAAAAGGGCTCTTAAAAACTCAAGTCAGGTCACTAACCCAGCTTAGAACATGGCTGCAGACAGATAACACTGGCACAACTGTGTCAGATCTACTGAGTTACAGCTAGGCTTAGCTCTGTATTACCATTCAAGTATTTCCAGTTCATTTCAAGTCCTAAACCAATAAGCTCCCTCTGCACCCACATCACCCAACTACTTGCCTTTTTGTCTTCAGGACTCAGCTGATTCATTAGCATAGTCATATTTTCAGTATTCCAGATCCAAGAATTGCTTGTAAAGTACTCTAGTAACATCATGGCCTTATGAAGACGTGTTATTGTTTTCATCATCCTATAGTCCAAGGAATAGTATATACAGGTTATAGCAGTATACATTAGTTTGACCAAGGAAAACAATTAGATGATAAATTTTATTACCCTCCAACCCTTCACCCTAAGTTGATACATCCCAACTTGCTCTGTACCCAAACATGAAAATTTAGATGAATATTTCTGCATAATACACAAGAAAGATGTTATTGAATTTTGCATATCCAAAGAGAATGGGACCCTACTTAAACAGCTCATTTTTTTTTTCATTATGGTGTAATAACTTTCTTCTCTAAAAAAAGGGACCATCATAGGACAACATTTTACCAGCTTTTCATTTTAGGACAGTAACACAGAAAGCCCTTCACTTGCTCTTTGCCTTAACTCCACTGCTTCTGCAGCAAATGGTAGGAAATAGTTAAGGGAACAACGAGACCACAGTATGTTTCAAAAGTTAACCAATCATTTCTGGGCTACTTCAAAATATGCAGAAATATTTTCTATCATCCTTTATTATGCAGAGAAGGAAACTCTGCAAAAACATCACTTGGAGTACAGAGAAATTATGCTATAAGGATCAAATTGAGCAAGTTTCCCTTTGTCTGACGGTGGATCCAAGAACGTAAATTATTCTGCTTCGCTGCAAAATTCTCCACTTTCCAACAAGAAAATTCCTAAATGTTACAGCACTGAAGTAAGTCTCTCTAATTGTGTAAGTATTAATAGTACCACATAAAACGCTGTTAAATTCTCATTCTTAAGGCTCAAAGATCTTTTTCCTGTTTTACAGAATTGCTTCCAATTTGATCCTTACAGTAAAATACATTGATTACTTTAAGCATAGAGGAAAGGAGGGGAACACAAAGCAGAACAACCCAGCACTAATAGGAAATGGCTTTCTGAAAGGAATGTTTATTCAAGAAGCATAGTTGCAATTCAAAACAAACAAAAACACACACCGATTTTTCTCTGGAAGCAACCCTGGTGCATTCATACTTGTAAGGAGGGATATAGTACATAGTCCCAGAAACTCTTCCAAAGAAAAATTATTTTGCATTGCACAAGTGTCTCCTACTATTATTAATGGCTAGCAATCTCAGTATCTAAGGGAACACTGAAATTACCTCTTTCTGTTTCTTCTCAAGAAATGGAAAATACAGTGTGCATTATGGAAAAAAAAACACCTACTTGAAGTGGAAAAGTACAAACTCTCCACCTCCATGGGTACCTATTTACAGATTAATGGAGTTGTACTGAGAACTTTAGACCACCATATAATTTCTTTAGTAGACATTCCTGAATGCTTCCAAACACCTGTTTATAGTTTTCTCCAATTAGGAAAAGTAGCCATGGTGAGAGATACATTGAATCAGAATTAATCTTCAAAATTAATCTTCAAAATTAATTAAGAATATTGAAGGACTGAACTGAACATCCAAAAAGGCAAAACAAGGCCCGGTCCTCAAGTGCGTTAAGAATTAAATGAATTAAAGAGGATTTTTTTGGAAATGAATTTGGAAGCACAAGGCAAAAAAAATCTCACTGATCAGGAAAGTATCTCACACAGACTTGTCTGGGATAAAGACAGTGCCAAACTAAAGAAAGGGGCTCAGTGTTCAGGCTCGTCTGTAGAGATCTGTCCACTGACAGACTAAGATGACTTACATGACTTGCACTAGTTGGCTTCCCCAGTTTGGCATATGCTTGCACTAAGCTGGAAGAGTGGTTGGGTTCTACTTTGACTAATTCGACTGCTACAGCCTAAGAAAACCTGCACCACTACAAAATGCTAAAGAGGACAAGGAAAAACTGAATAGGTAAGTGTAGATTTACAGTTTGCCACTAGCCACTGGTGTTGCTTTTAGATCCTCTTTTTCTGTAAAAAAAAGAATAAGTTAAGTTTAAATCTCTGCTGGGAATCTTGCCTCTGCTTGTGGAAGGGGTTTTAGAGCACGGCTAAGCTGATGAAACAGCAAGCTCCTACAAACAGTGCTACCCTACCTCAGCTGCAGATTTTCTCTCTCCCCCCAGCTCTCACACTGGATTTAGTGACTGAATGCAGAATCAGTTAATTCAGCTGATGAGTGGATTTTTTTCCTCCTCCTTTGCAAGATTAGTTTCTTGCTGAAGCAACCAAAAGAATCAAGTGACTCCACACTCTGTTACTAGACCTGACAAGGGTATGTAGCTCAGGGATGCAGGAAGAGGGACCAGTTTCCTTGTCATCTTGAACTAAATAAATATGAAATTGCACTCCAACTCTCTTTTGCTAAAGAAGAAAAAAGTATGGTGACATCCTCTCATATTCATAGATGTAAGAGGTTCAGTGGATGTTGTAGCTTTACCAGACTAAGGTTTAGTAGAGAGACTTCATAATTTCAAGAGCACCATATTCCTCTTGCAAGTGGGAATACACAGATGACTCCAAAAAGAATATAGACATACACAGTGAACTTTATCTCTTAAGCTGAAGGTTTGAAATATACACTGAACAGGTTGTTCCAGAGATAGCAATTAACTTCACGTAAGTAGTAAATATATCAAAACCACACAAAACCAGTTAATATAGTAGCAAACGTAGCACCACACTTTCTTCATAAGCTGATCAACAAGACTGATTTTTTTGTCTTAAAGAACTGAAGAGTTGCTATAGTCACCAAGTCAGTGTGACAACATGCAAAGCTTTCAGCTATTCTATGCAAAACTGTGCCATTAGCACAAAAAAAAAAAACTAAGCAGACCAAGAAGTACATCTCAGAAATTCAAAGTTTTAAGCAATAGTTAAAACAAATTAAGCATCCATAACTTCAGTGCTCGTGCTTCTACACGAGATGATAAAAAGCAGCCAGGCTGCATTCTGAAGTCTTACACGCAAGCTACTGTCTCCAGGCTAAAGATAGTTTTGATGCCAAATGCGAACTGATGCCTCGGTGTTTCTTTGGGTTGCCAATATGCAAGTCTCTACATAAACATTACAGGATTACTCTAAAACTCATTAGATTTGTCAAAGAGGAGAGATTTTCATTTCGCTATAAATGATGACATGTAAGACACTGAAACCCTTATCTTTCTGGCAACTGTGGTTCTTCTAAGTAGATGCAACTTAGAAGCGTGTTTCCACGACCAAACAAATCCTAATCTACTCAATAAAAGTCTACTCTTTCTTCATTACTGATTTGCAACAATAATTATGCGAAGGGTGCTTCACGTTGTAGTCTAACTTCAACTCAAATGGTATCTATGAAATGACCTCTTTGCACTTCTTCATACACATCAATCCCACTTTGACTTTAGCTTTTTAAGCAGTAATAACAGAAAGTTATTTGCTGGAGAAATATCCAAATTACTATCTTGACTTAATGTCACTTTCTGTTTTTCTAGAGTTACTGGAAAGATGTACTGAGTTAATATTTAAGGGCTTTAAGATTTCAGAGGCACTGAATTGCTTTTAATAAGATATGGTTCTGTTGTGCTAAGCCCAATGCAAGAGTGCTATTCCTCAAAATAATTAGATAATTAATAAGCTTTGCTATGCAAGATATTTCCGAGTACATATGGCAAGCTACTGATAACACTATCCTTAAACCTGGATGTTATTGATTATCACTGCTATTTATGTACTGCCCAACATCATAAAAATCTGTTAGGTGTAATGCACCAATTTTTCATTCTGCCCTTCAAGACTTATAACATGTTCTTTCTATGTATTTTTGCAAAAAATATTTCTTCATTTCTTTTCCTTAATACTGTTAATACTAACAGAATTTTAAAAAATTCTTATGAAAAATTCAAGTGTGTACCACGGTAGAAAACAGAAAATCCATCACACTGACACCTATTGTTTTAACTGCTTCCACAAGTAAGGTGCAAAAGAATTATTTGATATGACAGAAATATTTCAAATTATAAATTAAAGATAAAACATGAATAGAATTTCTTCATTATGAACATATTCTTTTAGTTCTGAAAGGTCATAGCCCAAAACCTAGTTCTTCCACTTGTTAGATGTTTCTCCTTCTCTGGCACAGTTGAATATCCTGATAGCATGACAACAGGGCAGTTGAATCAACACAGTCGTGTCACTGCTCAGACTCCTTCTCCTGGGTGTGCAATGAAGACATTAGGAAAGCATGTTCATACTGAGCACAGAGAAGGCAGGCTACCATCAGGTAAAGTCGAGTCAGCACAGCATTTAAAGTTGAACTGTGCACACCACACTCGTCAAGTTTTCTTGCTAAATTGTCATGGAAAAAAATAAGTCATTTTTTTAAAATAAGCCTGTCGTGCATCACGAGTCAGAATATCTAACAGTGTTTCCAGGGCTTCAGCAGTTTCGCAGTTGTGCTACCTGGTAATTAAAAACAGGAGCCAGCTGGACTGAACGACCATAGCCTGTAACACTTCACAGGCTATAGTAGTCAATGTCACTAACTGTACTAATACAATGTACTAATTGTATTACTGATTAGACTTCTCAATTTCATCTCTGGACATTAAATAGGAATTCCAGGAAAGACAAGTAAAATTTACATTAAAGCATTAGGAATGTCACAACTATGAAAGCTCCCTGAACAACCATCTAGTTATTCACAGGCTTGTTTTACTCCCACTGGCCAAAGCTGTACTCCTACTGGTCAAATAATTAAAAAATTAGACTCCTTTCTATGACTGACAAGATTCTGACACTATTCAACCTCTTCCTAATCATTTGAAAGACAGCAAGCCAGCATTTATAATGCAATTAAGTGATAAAGTTGTCATATCTGTCAGGGAATTTATATCAGTTTTTACTAATAACACAATCTATATGGCAAGAGAACGTAAATGCTGGCATCTCGTTTACATTCAGCAGCTTCTTTTGATCTAAAAACCTTTCATTGTTTTTATACGGGGATATTATTGCACAGACATGCCCTCCTACCAGTGCTGTTACTGTGAGCATTACACAATTATAGAGTAGGCTTGGAACAACAGAAGCCAGGGCAGTTTAGAAGAGTTCTCCTACAAACTCATTCAGACAAATCATTCATTTTCCTTCCTTCTTTTTAGCAATCCAGTGCCAGGTCCACTACATAACTTTTTACCCTCCTTGTATGTCCGACCTAGACTGTGGGACAATGAATGAGCACTTGCTTGTGTCAATACACTGTCAACACAGTGGAGATTTGACACGGTCCAAAGACAAATGTTTTAGAAAACTTAGTCTATGTAACGAGTTAAGATCAGATCACTTGGCAAAGTCATCTGACATCTTGACATTTTATATTCCATCTACGTAATTTACTTTAGCCTGCTTGGAAGAGTTATGCCATTTTCCTACTTAAGAGGTTAGCCACATACTAATTTAAATATTATAAACTGAATGGAATGAGATGATACAAGACAACCAGATCAAGTTGTATCATCTAGAAAAACAACCAACATTTATCTTCCTTTCCCTTTCCATTTTCAGTTTATAATAGCAACAACAATCTTAGTGCAAGCCACTTCGCAGAGTTTAATGACTGACCAGGGTTCTGATCCGAGACGCATCTCGGTCAATACTGTTCAGCCAATCATTAATCTTAGAAACTCAGTCACTGTATTGTTATTGCTTATGGTTAGTAAATCTGGATAGTGCCCATGCCACGTCTTCTTCACAAGTCTCCACCACCTCATCAGCAAATATTTTTAGGCCTGTCCTTCTTACCATGGTTTATGACCTGTCAATCTGAGAAAGAGATCGTGCAATAATGCAGGTAATATATGGCTCACTGTAGTCCAATATTGACACAAGAGGGGGTTGGAACAGAAACTAACATTAGGGCGCCTTATTGCACGTTCTAACGGATTTGTCTTGAAATTCAAATTTATGTGGTGTTCTGTAGAAAAAAATAATGATCAACATATTTTGAATATTTATAATTCAGGAATGAACATCACAGATCTTGTATTCTGTTTGCCTTGGTTGCTCAAACCCCCAAACAAGTAAAATATTCAACCAAAACATCCTCATTTTTGCCAGAAAGTTTAAAGTCAGTTTCAATTCAAGGACCTATTTTCAGAAAAAAAAAAAGGCTGAATTTTAGTCACAAAGCATTCACGGGGAAAAAAAAAAAGTCAATATACATTATAGTGTAAGCATAGCTTTGTTTAAAAGTCAGAGGAACAGATAAGACAGAGCTAGTCACCATTACCTTGGGCTTCTTCCAGTAATCCTGAGGTAGATATCATACAGGAATGCTGGGGCCTTATGGCTTACAGCAATCCAGTAATGATATAAAAGGTGATTGGAAGTTAGATTTACATTGGGCCGTCTGAAGGCCTGTTCGAGAGGATTCCTCTTGAAAGTAGAAATTACATGGTATTCTGAGAAAGAAAAGTTGTGTAACAGCTTTGATAATAACCATGTAAAATTTAATGGTTTTCAAAGTACATTACAGTGTACAATATTCAGTACGTTATTTAAGTAACTATCCTAACTTTTCTACCATAAGACAGTCAAACTTTTAACCTGCAATACCGTTAAACTGGTTCTTAGTATATCAAGAGGTCTTTTATGCCTTCATTTTCAGTATCACATTTTACTGTAGCTTCTCTCTTTCTGTTCCTCTTCCCTACCTTAGGGGTGGTTGGTTTCAGAAACTCATAGGGGTTTCAGTTTATATAGCACATAGAGCTATATAGAACAAAATATTACACTACTTTTCACAGAAAAGGCTATTCTAATCTCTTACATAAAGAGTAATTTAAAAACAGACTTAGAACTTGACAAGTAAATGAAGTGCATTTCAAAAGGACATATTTAACAATTATTCATATCTAAATACTAAAAAAAAAAAAAAAAAAAAAAATCTCATTAGGACTGGACTTTACATTAAACTCCTGTTGAGGCCAAAAAATGCTGGTCATGGATGATATGCAGCTTTAAATTCTAAACAGGCGGAAATTCACTTCATCTTTCTAATCATCTGTTATAGTTTTGTTGTTTCTTACAGAAGTATTTAAATATCCCAATTAGAAGTGGGAAATAAATGAAGTCGGTAGTTTTCCCACTTGGCCTGAAATAACAGGTTTATAAGTGTAGGTACATATAAAATGGGCAAAAGTAAATAGCAAACATGAACAAAGTAGTCAAAAGAAATAAAATAGACTAAAGTATTTAAGTCAACTGAAAAAAAGAATTGATTTCAGTTTAACAAGTCTATTTCTGCAAAAAAAACAGACAGGTAATATACAACTTCATCATGCCAGCCAGCTTGCACTCTGACTTATAATAAAAACTATTACAAGGCTCTTGGCATGAGGGCTGCATTTTAGTTGGGATATTTAAGAGCTGAAAATAGGTGGCCATACTTTTTTCAAGATTACTTTTTCCTCTGCATGAACAGTTAATGTCTTATGTAACTATCTGAACACTAAAAAAAAAAAAAGATCCCAACAAGAATTCCTTTAAACTAAGAACAACAAGAAGCTACACAAGTGCAAAACTATAGTCATTCCTCTCAATTATGCAGTTGTACAAAATAAATTTAATTCGGAGCTGATTTTTCCAAATATATTTAGTCAACTTGGCACACAATGTTACTACTGTTCTTTTGAGCAATGCTTTTCCCTACAACCTTCCCACAAGTGGTAGGCAGATTAAATTGTAGCAGTACCAAGCCGAAAAATCAGTTTTCACATATTTTAAGCAATGACAGAACTCAAAATAAGTTAAATACTTGTAATGCTCAAAGAGAGAGAATTAATAGAAAAAAAAAAGGGGGGGCACAACACACTGCAAGATTGAGAGGTATGGCTTCTTTACTAGTTTCAACAATAAAAAGCAATATGTTCTAAGGACTATAGCCTATGCATTTATTATTTGACCTTATTCTTCTATTAAATCTTATGAAAAAAAAAATATGGCATACCAACTTCACCCCAGTGGAAAGGGTTGGTGCCACCTGTTGTACAGTTATATACCATGACATTTCTTGGTCTGTGAAGAAAAAATAAGAAAAAAAGAAAGAAGAAAAAATAAAGAGCAAGTGAGAGAAAAAAAAATTTCTAAAAACAATATACTCAAAGTGATTCTTTCCCTTAACAGCATCATTTAAATTAAATAATAATACTAATACAAATAAAGAATCAACAGTATAATCACTGTTTTCTGCTTCCTATTTCTTCCTTAACGGTCACATTTATTTTCTTTCGGAGGAGATTTTGCCCACATAACATGACTGTAACAAGGGCTAGGAGGAATTTTCAGGAGATGATGTCTTCCTCTTCACTTTCAACTGCTGGCTATTACCATTAGGAGATTACAGGTTGAGGGACTAATTGCTCTGAGTACCTTAGATTCCTTTATCCTGGGGGAATAGCAGGATATAGAGCAGCAATTAAATAGGAGACTACTTTAGCAAAATACACAGTATCATCCTTCAAAATACTAATACTCCATACTGTCACCTACTATACCTATTAACTCCAGAATACCAGGCTGCAGCCAGGGTTGTATTGACAACAACATCTACTGGAACAAGATCTGCTACTGCACTGTTCGAGGCTCTCATTGTTCGAAGAATTCCTTTTCCTGCCTTAAAGAACAAAAAAAAAAAAAAAAAAAAAAAAAAAAAAAAAAAAAAAAAAAAAACACGAAACATATGAAGCTTTGTTGTCTTCCAAAAACTTCAGGTGTGTTTGTGTGTGGAAATCTGTTAACTATAGTCAATCATTTACTTACAGCAATGAAAAGACCACTAGGTCCATTGAAGTTATCAATCCATCCCTAGCATGAAGGGAGAAGGAAAAAAAAAAAAAAAAAAAAAAAAAAAAGGTCAGAGTGCATTAAATTCAGCATTCTCAAGATAAAATTTGACAAGTTTTAAGAAATAAATTGGTAGGAGGGAGGAACTGGGGGCAGTAGTGACAGGAGGAATTCTAGTTTCCACATTTTGAAATAAATGTCTTCCACTGCAAAATGGTGGTATAACACATTACTACATCTCGCAGAAGAGATCTATCTGTCACTTCACTGATCCGTCAAAGTGAGTTGCTGGCTTTTTTATTCTTAGCAAATAAAATGCAAGTATTTTTTGCATAGTAAATTTATGTTAAAGATAATGGAATTCCTTCAATGGACTAACAAGTGTTTTTTGATATCAGTTATGAGATTTTTCCCTTGCATTTTATAAAACAAAGAATATTTTCTCTCCACTTTAATGTCAAACTGAATATGGACAATAATATAGATTTTAATAATTTGAGAAATAGTTCATCTTGAATTGGAAAAGTTTTTCCAGCATCAGTTTCCTATACTGCAGGAATCATAGAGCATGCACACTATAGACTTATATACCATATGGTATATAAAATTTAAGCTATTTCCCACAAAGTTTATAGGGCTTGACTAAAAGTAGAATCAAAACATTTCTATGTCCTGCATTCCCCACTTCCCTTTTGAACGTGGCACTATTGACATAGCAAAGTATCTTGAGGAGGAAAAAGCAGACAAATTAACAAAACATATCCATGCTCAGGAAGCAAAAAGGTGATAAATAATTATTTCATATGTGTTTTAACAAACTTTTTAATCTGTGCTTTGACAGAAATGTATTGCTTTATGTGATTACAAGTAATTTATCCTCTCCTCTTCCTGCATAAAAATACTCTATTTGTCAGCTTTTATACCAGAGTTGTTTGCTGGAAGCAACTAAGCCACAATTTCAAAGCTTGAAAAGTTTTCCTGCACCTGGGCCTCCACATTCCCAGGCAGTCAACACATACTACAGTTTACAAACAAGATACTCCACTGAAAATTCAGTGACTTACAGGAAAAGGCTCCTTCCAGCTAGCACCAACAATAGATGGCCTTATAATGGCTATGTTTAATTTTGCACCTTCTTGCTGTACTACATATTCGGCTAAGGCTTTTGTGTATGTGTAAGTATTGGGCCTGTCGCCTATCAGTTTAGGTGTAATATCATTCACTAGACCATCATCCATCCACCTAAAGAACAACAAAAAAAGAAGAGACAAGTGTAAATAACAGCACATTGTTCCATGACGAAGAATTTTTCTTTAAATGTAAAAAGGAAAGTCAAATAAAAATATTTCTGAAAGTCATTTAAAATTCTAATCTTTTCTTCAAAACACAAACATTCCCTAGAAGCTGAATAAGCCTAAGAAGAACAAGAGTTCTGCAAAGAAATTTAGGTAAAAATGTAGCAGCTCAGTTTAGCGTTTCACATTTCTGCAGCAACCACAGTATCCAACATTAAATTCTAACCACTAAATTTTAAAAGTCAGATTGATTTTCAGAACTTAAAAGCAAATCCCACTGAGGCTATCAAATCACATATCTCTTTCAACTTGAAAAGGTTAAAGGTTATGAAATATTTCTATAAGCATTTGAATACCAAACAGTGTGTCTGCAAGCAGCGTACCCTGAGCTAAGCTTTAAAACTATATAGCTTCCTAAAGTGCCATTCACATTGGTTGGGTTGTGTGGGTTGTGCGAGTGTGCGTGTGTGGAGGTTTAATCCTTTTAAATTGAAGGCTAACGCCTATAGAGGCCATGAAAAGGAGAAAAAAAAAAAAATCAAGTTTACCAAAATGAGTCTATTGCTCATTTTGAGTATATCTATAACTGCTCTGAAAAGAGAGCTTGAAGAAGAACGCTATGAACACTTGTATTTGTGTTCTGCAGCAGTGTAGTTAAGATGGACTAGTGACATAAGCAACATCCTGTGAAAACTATTTTTACAGTGACTTCACATTCACCTTGCTTCAAATTAAAGGATAAAAACTAAGGATTTAAAAGGAAATGCAAAAGAGAAGCCTTCCACCAGATTATCCGGCCAGTTCCAAAACCCTTTGGAAAACACTTCCTAGAAAATATTCTACAAAGCGAGCACTTTTAAGATAGGTTAGGTATCAGAGATTTTTTTTTTTTCCTTTCTTGTTAGATAGGATAAAAGTTACTAAGATTCTTTCCTCTTCTTAAAAAAAGGTATACAGTCTCAACTGCAAACAAAATGAATTTCTCAAACATCAACAAGAAAAAAAAAAAAGGAAAAAAAAAAATGAGAGCTTCATCTGAGTGTCCACTGGCATGCAAACCACAATGCAACAACTTTTTTTGCACAAGTAGTTAATTCATTACACACCTACCGTAGGGCAAATCCTGATTTCATCTGCAATAATCGTAATTCCATCAACTAAGTTATCAAATGCTGAACGCAGACTTAGCAACTCAATTATCTTTGGGACACAGGTAGTGAGGATTTTATTTACTTCAGTGACTCAATGTTTTAGTCACATAATTGGACTTTTACTCAACATACTTTTATTCTTATTAAGCAATGCTGTTATCTTAGAGAAAATGTGTATCACTATCCCTCATGATGCGAATTTGCAAAGTGTGGGGAAGACATATATGATGTGTTTATCAGCGTCTCAGCTTTTGGCTAGATGGATCTTTCACATATAAAGCTTTGCCTCTGTACACCACAACTTCGCAATGGGTTTTAAAATACAGACAGCTGTCCAAGGTCAAACATTTAAATTCTATTTACTCTGCCCATGAAAAGCAAGAACAGAAAATAAAACTACTTCAGAATATCTCAATTGAAAGACTGTTTCCTGTAAAACTCGTTTAAACAATTTATCACAGTGTGGAATAGTAGTAGTAGTATGTTTTTGTGTACTTCCATAGTAGCTCTCTCACCTATAACACCAAGATAAAAACATACTGTGTTTTAATTGATTGCTTTTCATTTCCTATTTACAAGAGATAGTATTTCTATGACAAGGGTGAAAGGAGGGAGCAATTTAGGGATAATCGAAATATTATCTGATTATTACATGCTTCACCTCATACTTGCCACTTGTTTCCTGTTTCTGTAAGGGGTTGACAGCTACCAAGTAAGACTTCAAGGCAAGATACACAGAAAATAAAATATAAAATGAATATTTCTCCTAGTGTTATCCAATTCAAGAGCAAAAAGTTAAAAAACAAAAACAAAACAAGAACATCTGTATTTTTCAGTACTAGTCCCACAGCTACACCAGCTTAAATGACCACAAAACTTTAGTCCATTTCCTTTTCTATAAGGGAAAATGCCAGACAAACATTAGATGTATATGGCAACATAAGCCATTTTCTTCATTTTTCAGCCAGTTAACTGTGTTTTGGTACTTTGTTACTAGGAAGGAAGGGGTTACGAATTGCTGAAGTAGTTCACAAAGTATCATCACATACTCTAGAGAATCCATCAGTTTCTTGGGATCAACAGGAGGTGGATAAACTATTTCCTCAATGTGTTTTCGATTGCAATATGCATACGCGGTCGAAACGTGCATGAACACTTCTAGGTACTTCATTCGTTGTGCCAAGAAAAGGAGCTGTTGTGTGGCAATCACATTTAACTGAACTGCATCTCTGTTGAATAAGCAGAAATCTGATTAGCAGAAAGCAGAAGTGAAAAGCACAAGTGAGAAGTAACTGCTCAACTTAACCCTAAGGCCTCACTAACTAATATATATTGTAAAAGTATTCATTAAAAAAAAGCTAAGTTATAGACAGTGTCCTAAGCTTCTGCTTGGAACTATAAGCCTCATTCTTAATCTCGAATTTCTCTTAATATTCAGTATAATTTTTCTAGGTTTTGCCCTGTTCTTACTTTCATCTTATGCTCCAATGCTAGCATGGACCCCTTGACTTACTAAAAGCTACTCTTCAGTTCTACTCCAATAAAAGGTTCTACACAAGAGGTGAAAGAAAACAAAAGAGGTCATCAAAGCTTTACCTGTATATCTGACCTTTTCAAAGTCATTTCCCCAAATCAGATACTCCATGTTTCAACACTAAAATAAGTGCCACAAGTGAATATAAGACTACTGATATCATCTTTCTTAATTTTAGTAGGTCTTACAAGTGCTACAGCTTCCCTCACATACAACTCTGCCTAAGTTACCCCCACTAGAAATGTATGTACACTTTCCAAAAAGGAAACCTGAAAGAATGGTTTATACTTCAGAAAGGCTGAATATTCACAAAATCCTGCAGACATCAGATTCACCTCTTCCCCTTGAAGGCCACAGGTTAATCAAATTACCACATAGAGAATTGTAGACTCACCTCAGTGTTTCATTAAATCTGATCGTAGCAGCACAATGAAATATAATATTAATGCATTCTATAAGCTTCTCCTTGATTGGTTCACTAAGATCCAGCTCAGGTTGTGTAAGTTCACTTGTAACCACTATTATTTTTGCTTTGAAGTCTGGTTGCTCCTCTCTCAACCTGTCAAAGAGCTGTCAGAAAACAGAAATAAAAATTCAAACTAATAGCCACTGAAAATAAGATACAAGTTTCATGAAAGCAAAGAAAACAAAACATAACAGACATTTTCTGCCTGGCAATCACATATCCTTGTTTCTCAAGTTAATCAGTGTAGTAAACACACTGAGAATTTTCTAATAGCACGTTACTAACTTCACATGAACATATTTGGTGAGGAAACTGCATACCTAGGTATATAATGTAATAGACACAGTTCAAGGCTGCTCACTGTATTGGAACATCTAATAAATTTTATCAAGCTGATGTTCAACTATTTTACTACCCACAAAAATTCTACCCACGGCTATGTTCATCACATATTTTCAATTTTCTTGATTTGATTAGCTGGATTCTAAACACTTGTGGCTTACTACACACAAATAAATTCTTCATTCATCTTATTCCCAATTATTAACAGCCAATCTTTCCTAAGGGAGTGGGAAGAGTATTGCGGGAACAAAATGCACTTCAAAGTGTCACCAGAGCAGCACCCTTTACAACTAAGCCAATACCACGACTGCTTTAGTGCAAGTCTTTTAGAACAGATTAAAGTACTTATTTGTTTTCGCTCTCCTATTTAAATGTGTGGTGATGCTAAAGGAAAATACCTAAAAGTCATTTTCTTACAGCATCAAAATAAACCAAGTCATTTTCAACTACAAATTAACCCAAAGGTGTGGTTTTGTGACTGTATTGAGGCAGTGCAACCTTGTACAGTGCCAAACAGATTGCTCCAATTTCCTAGCTCCTCACTGCCCTGTTGCTTCTCTTGCACTAGCAATAGTGGCTGGGAGAGTTTGTTTGTCCAGCTGAAAAATCCTTTTGCACACAGATTTTTCAGTTTGACTGCAGGACAGGAAACCTTCTATCATTTTGAAATTTTGTATTTGGAATGATATTGGTTGCCTCTAAGGACATGCAGAGGGGAAGCTACCGCCCTCTAACCATATTAAGCATTATCATACACAAGTGCAGCCCCACAGACAATGCACTAAAGTATAAAAACAACCACAAAAACAGGTTTGACATTTTTAATGATAGATATCTGCTTTTCACCCCTTCACATCCATAGGAAAACCTTCTTAGCACAATTCCATACTAGCAGATACACCACTACAAAGTGGTAGGAAGAACAAAAACCTAGAAGACAAACGATCCACATGCCAAACTACCACAGGAATCAGATGTCTCAAATCCAATGGAAATAGAAATCTCAAGATTTCTTGCTGTTTGTAGTCTGGTTTTGCTCTGAACCATCACCTTCACCCATTTAAATTATAAACTTTTCAAGAAACAGAATATCTAAACATCTGTAATGTGCTTAATATGATGGTCCAAACTCAGAAATTACTGGCAGGGCCCCCACAGCAGGACATATTAAGACAACAAATCTCAATAAATATTCTCATGCTTCTTTGGAGGCATCATGATCAAGTTAATACCAGTTAAACAATACACTTTGAACCTAATTTGTCCAACTATACGATAAAGTCAGAACAAATATCTTGATTCAGCTGTGTCTCTAAACAGATGCCCAGCCAACACTCATTTTATGTTCTTATTTCTAGGCACCGAGATATAGGACTACCTCAAGTAGTACTTTTGCTCATCGGAAGGGATTCATCTCTTGGACCTGTTCCAGCAATAAATGCTTAACGAGGTTCATAAAATACTTCGGATTGTTATTCATCAAGGCTGGCATAAAGCAGAAAGTTTGGGTCTTGCAAACTTAAGAGCCTCTTGCAACACATGAGCTTCCCAAATGCAATACTGAGGCCTAATCTCAGGGAAGTTCCGTCAGTCTACACAACCAGCTGCTCTTCCCTCTGCCTGAATACTCCCCACCTTTTTTATTTGGTTAGTAGCATACACAGAGAGTGAGAAACATTCCCTGCCCCTCGGCTTGGTGCTTAGTCTGAACATATGTTTTATTTGCTTTGGGGAGTGATTAACTATTTCATGTAAATAGGAAAGAGACAATTTATGGATGCATCTTAAAACTGAACCCCCACTGCAACTTTTTGCTGCGTGCTGTGGCAAGGTATTGAAATACAAGTAGAAGCTCTTGAGCAATGGGTTAAGAGTTTTGACACAACTACAGAAAAGGGGACAGTTTACTACGGACAAAGCTACCCTCATGCCTGATGTAACTTCAACTAGCCAGAATCAGAGTGGTGAGGAAATTCAGTTCTCTGCTTTAAAGGATTTCTGCTTAAATGCCTTCATATTCTTTTTACTGAATGCCTTTAAGACCCTTCTAAGCATACACTTTGTAAAGGCTGTTATATCCGAATATTTTACCAAGTCTGGAGTGCCAACTCCCACATTCCACAAGCGGGGAGACATAAACAGCCTCTGTTTCAAAAGTTTGTGTTCTCCCCTCACTCTTTATTCACATTATAAATGGAATACAGAGAGATGGGCAATACTGATGTGTGGTTCTACATATATTAAGAATTCCCAAGTTAGTCCACCAAACTATTAAGCAAATAAATCTTTTTCAGCAGGAAAGTACTTCACTCAAGCAGCATGACCAATATGTAATTAACTAGGCGTAGCCTGCACATCTACAGAGAAAAGTGACTTGGATATCTGCTTGATACTTCCGGAACAAAGAATGCCAGTGCCTTTCCTTTGTTGTCAGTCTTACAGTGATGGTAATGACTAATAAAAATCTGTAGTAAAATTTACTAAAGCAAACATTTTCATTCTGTTTAAGCATAACTCATTTAAAAAGCCTTTTGAGATCACACCTCTTTGATTACTGGTAAATCTGACAGTGCTTTCCAAAAAATGGAAGTGCCAATCCTCATTTTATATACAACAAAATGAGTTAAGGTACAAAGAGAAAAGGGACCTGATTAAAATCAAAGCAGCTCAGTAGTCAAACCAACTTCACATCTTACCACTCAAGAGTCCATGCTACCTCCTGCTCTCAATTATATATTCTCCTAAGAAGTTTTGTCAGATATTGGATGATTCAGTACATGGCTGGGTAAACACCTTCCTGAACTAAATAAAAGGAAGACTTTCTGCTACTGGCATTCATATAGAGTAACAAAGCCTTAGCTTCCATGTCCACTGAAAAAAAAAGACACTGAACAACAGTACCTAGCTTTAGATAAACCAAAGCTGTCCTCATAATGAAACGGAAACAAAAGATGACTGAAAATTTATTTTGTGAGCATATGGCACATACCTTACAGCTGGTTATTTCCTCTATTCGTGCTTCAGGTGTCTGCCCTGCTTTGTGTCTCACCAATACGTACACAGCTTTCACTTTAGGACAAGATCTGAGCAGCTTTTCCAGAAGTACTTTCCCCATAAAGCCAGTAGCTCCTGTCAGGAGGATATTCTTTCCTTCATAGTATTCAGGGATGGAAACCATTATGACCTGAAAAGAAGTTACAAAAAATATATATTAAAAATCTTCTGCAAATCTGAAATCCTAAATAAGTGAGACAGATGTGAAAATTCAGTTTCATACTAAAACAATATTACAGCTTGGTAAATGTAAAATGCTTCTAAAATAGCGTTTTTACTTTTACGGAATTAGACATCCACTTGGCCTAGAAAAAAGCTGAACTTTAGTATATTTTTTCTCCAAGTGCACAGTCCTTTAAAACTCTAAGGTTATGCGGCTGCTGCATGTACTCTAAAGGTCATACCATTAAAAAATAATCATAAGTGGAGGCTTCAAACATGTTGACTGAAAACAGGCAGCCAAGCGTATGCCAATTGCTGGTCCTGGAATTTTGCCCATGTCAGCAAATCCCCTGTTAGCATTAGGCCAAGTCTTCCTAGGAAGCATGGATGCTAGACCACAGAAATGTCAACTTAGTAGCTTGGTATCAGTACTACTCTTTTCATATCAATAATGAAAATTACACATTCAACAATAAAGGTTTGCCCCCGTTTCGGCAAATGAAGAATGTCCTCATATTCCGAACAAGATGTGCTCTCAGAACTCATACAAACTAAAGTCTTTCTAGTCAAAATATTCCTTCTAATGAAATGAAGGGGTAGGGATGGTAATAGAAACACAACAGACTACTCAGACATTGCTAGTTTGGCTTCAGTTCAAAAAGTTAATTTAACTATGAGAATCATTAATGCTTCTTCCTTTCCCAGTAAACTGTTTGGAGACTATGATCAATTCTAGATACTGGTAATAAGCTACCAGAAACTGGAAAATTATATCCACTCGTAGGCAGGTCTGTTTTTCCCACTAATCTTGTTTTTGGAACATGACTTTAATGCCCTCTGGAACTCAAGCTGTGCCTCAGGCTAACTGCAGATTATTATGAGACATTCCATATGCCAATGTCTTCACCATATCCCATTAAAACTGCCTACTTTTACTGCTAAAGACTATATAGCAGATGCCTACACTTACATCCTGGTTTACCAATCTTCTAAGTACTATTACCAAAATAACAAGCTTGCATAGTAGAATTTTAATTGTACTCTCTTACAGCACAAGCACCGTGCATACAACCACCGCAATCAAAAGACCACCAGAGAGTTTTTGCATCGCCCTGTAGAAGCACTGCACTCAAAAAAGTTAAGTCTCTTTGAAGACAGAGACTTTTACTTAAATAACAGTTGCAGTACTGAACAGCTAAATAGAATGACAGTCTTTCTGCACCTTCACCCAAGAATGTAGGGACTCAACCTATAAAAGTGCCTAGCTGTCTGAGTCAGCAGGCTGTTACAAGCGGGAACTTAACCAAAAAAAAAAAAAAAAAAACCACCCTGTACTCACCCTTTCAGTTTTGCCACCTACTTACAAATCTTTACACCAGTTTCAAAAAGTATGCCACCTGCAACAAAGCAAGATCCAAGTAGCTCACGCAAGTCATTTTTTTCTTGTTCAGTGACCTGTTGTCTTCACTGCTACTCCCACAACAGCAAAGAGGACTCCTTGTGATTTCAAGTATGCCCTCCCCTTAACCCAAGTTCTCCTTATATTTGCATATAACATTCATTTCTATTTCCTCCTAAAAATTTCCAGGCTTGCTCCCATGCATAAATTACGTCTTCCTCCTGTTCTCTCAAACGGAACAGGAAATTTGCGCAGCTATTGTAACAGCACTTAATTTTCAAGACAAAGTTGGTATGATTCCTACAGGATCTTGATAATGATTTACGTGCCAATACATATTGACACTGCAAGTGATTTGCCCAGAAGCATTGAAATTGAAGTAAAGGTAAACGTATTTACAGAACCTAAATGAAGAAAGCCTAACATAAGTAACCATCCCAGAAAGGACAACTCCAGAAAAAGGAAAGTGTGTTACTTCTTTTGAGAGGCACAAGAAAAAGTCTTCTTTTGAGAGGCTCTCTCCATGTCAGGTAACATAGCATTGTTGTCAACTCCTAACTTCAAGCTCAGAAAGGAATTACCACATACCTGCAATTATATTAGCTGTGTTACTGCCTGAAGTTAAGGGAGTAAATTACTGGAGAACATGTCAATCGTGCAAACAAATCAAAAAGAAAGTCACCCAGCCACACCACCCTAAAAAAACTAATCCAATTAAGAAACAAATTTTTGTTCCCATTGCAATTTCAGTTTGACCTCTAAAACATAACAGGCTGGAATAGATTCAACAAGATATCTACCTTGCAAGACAATATAAGACTCAAATCTGGCATTCACCACTGAAATGTCAGCACTCTTTCAGTGCAAAAGACAAAGACAGTGATAAAAAAAGGGGAAAAAAAACACAGCAGATGAGGCCCCCCACCCCCCTGTCAGAATCCAAGCCAACGCTGGCCATCTTTTAGCATCCAAGACTGAGCAAGTTCTATTATAGAACACACAACAGCAGCTCTGTTTGTCTTCAGAGCTGCTGCAGCAACATTTAACTCATTTCTTTAAACACACTGAGGTCTCTATGACTCTCAAAACAAGGACAATAAGTCCACATTCTGTTTTAAACAGGAAAAAAGACCGTTTCTCAAATTTGTCCAAACAGATCAAGATGCTTAAAATTTTGCTTTCCAAGTGCCAAGAAAGCCTGAAATAAGCTCCAGCTTTAATGAATGTTTAACTGTTAAATCCATCAACTAGCAAGGGGACAAGGTACGTCCTTATTCAAGACTAGCCTTTTTTCTAGTTTATCACAGACAAACCCTATGTCAGCAAAAGCCTCCCTTTAAATTCAATCATAATGAGTCTAATCAACCACTGGAAAAAAAAATGTGCATTTCCCAACCTCTCAAGCATCAGCAACCATCCACTGGAAATACTGCAAAACAGAGGCCAACACACTCTTTTCTCCCTTACCCACGTCAGCTTGAATTACTAACGACAATATTACTAATGACACTGCAACAGGAAACGGTCTAAAAATAAGATGGAAGAAACACTTGTGTATATTCAGAAACAAAGCCCATCTAGATATCAGGCCCGAATGCACGTGCGTGTATTTAAGTAAAGCACAGAAGTATCTGCATCACTTAAGAACTTCACAGAAGTTAAAGTCTCTCACAGAGAAAAAACTACTGCATTGCAAGGATGTGATAGCAAGCCAGAATAAAATTGAAGAACTGGATTCAGGTAGAAAGGAAGTAATATTTAACCCAGCTGAACAAGGTTATTGTCAGCAAGGCAAGCCTGGGTCATAACACAGTATCATGTCTCATTGCATCTGGTGCTTTGTTTCCATAAAAGTAAATCAATGAATGCTATCAGCAGAATGTCCACATTTTCAACAACCGCGAGGGTCAGTGATCTATCTTATTTAGACGATATCTGTCTAGCATATCACTACAGGAGGACAGTATGTTTGCCTTCTTGCTCCAAGGTTATATCCATTGAGAAACCTTATCTGTCAAAGATAACGGTCTCTACTCTCATCTTCTACAACAAATATGATAGAACAGAGTATTTCCTCTTCTGAACCACTTTTGGTGCAAATTAACCCAGGTTTGGAATAAGTACATCTTAACAGTTACATGCAAGATTTGGGACTCTTCCCACACCTAGCAAAAGACAAATTTATCCATGTTTTAGACTTATTATTAACATCCTTATCTATTCTCTGCAAGGTCATTCCTTTACTAGCTAGAAGCCACAGTACCCAGCAGGATAAGCCTGCCAAGAAAATACAACATACCCTTACACACAGGAAAACACACAGCCATCTGTGGAAGTTGACTAGAACTAGTTTTGAAGAGCTATCAAAAGGGCTCCACTACTTAATAATAACTAGCCAGTGTTTTATCTTTCGTTAGGCAGTACACTAGATTACAAGCATCTCACTACCCACTTTCCAGACTCCTAGCTGGAACAGGTTCAGGCTAACAGTAAGCCGTTTCATCTATATCGGCATCTGTATCTTATCCACAGAGATTTCAGGAAAACTTTGTCATCAGAGGTATTTGATGTGTGCGGTTCATGTGCACTTTCACATACTTTCTTTCAGCCAAAATTCTAATGCTGTTACAGATTTGTACTCACTTATGTCTCTATTCTCAGAGCACTTTGTACCAGCTGAATTAAAATAAATTTTGAGTAGTACAGTTTAACAGAGCACTGGAGAGGCCCTATGCTTTGCTGTAATTATATTTCATCTATAATAAAGCCCTCCTCTAAAGAGGGTTAAAAAAAAAAATTTTCTATCAGCTGCTTTAGTACAAACAAGTTTCATTATCACTTCATAATAAAATTATACTTGTGGACTAATGATTTTCTGAACTGATATACGAGTTGAGTTTAGTATTTAAGTGCATGTTAAAAGAAAATCTGTTTCAATGTACTTAATCTCATTTCTCTAGATCTGCACAAGAGGAACAGAAAGCTGAGAAATTATAAGCAATAAATCACAACACATAAAAGCATAAGACAGCTTACAATACTCCATCTCCAGTTTACGAGGAACCATTGTTACTGACACTTAAATCCAGACTGCTTTCAAACAAGGTTGTGGAAAGCAAAGAAGAAAATTCAGATTGTTTTCAAACAAATTTTAGGAAATCACATTCAAGGTTCACTGAACAGGATAATGGTTCCAGATCTCTCAATCTAAGTTACCTAAGAATCTACCTCAGAAGTCTTGGTTGTTCTTTTATTGTTCTGTTATGCACTCCAGATTGTTGATTGGAAAAGCTTAAGGAACTGCATGATTACTGCTCTAGCTGTTAACTGTGATACTGACATTTTGTGAACTTTCTCTCATGAATGGCTATTCAAGATACCTTGAAACAACAAAATATCAGACAAACTTGTGCAAGAAAATAAAACCTAGATTCAAATTCTTGATCTTAACAGGAAAAGAACCTTGAAGAATATCTTGACAGGATAAGAATGGTTGAATAAACATTGCATTCCCAATCACATTCCATTCAAAGCTTCAGGACAAGAAAGAAACATTATATCCAGCCTTTTTTCTTATAATTTCCTTGAAGCTTGTTAACAGAGGAGTTACTGTCAAAATCCTTAATTAATAAAACCTCTTGGTTTAAAATGTAAATTTAAACTTCAAGTCTTTCAAATCATGTATTACGGTGTTACAATACCTGCATTTACAGCAAAACTTGCACAAAAAAAATTTGCAATCCCACAACTCTTTCTCTACATCATCCCATGTTTTTGCAATAAAATAAATGTCAAACTTGCTGATCATCTAAGCTTCTCTTGACTGAAACAGCTTAATCAAGTATACTTATTGATTGCAGAACAGTTGTGAGAAGGGAGTCAAGATTTCAGAAACTGGGGCATTAAAATTACAGACAAGTCCTATGTATCATAACGGCAAGAAAGAACTTAATTTCTTAATGTCAAAGTGAACCACTTCAAAATTAGTCATACAAAAATGCAGTCAAATTGGATAACATTTCAATATAGTGCAATTCAATAGTCTTCAGTGCAAATCAGTGAAGGAATATCCCTCATGTTCCTACGAAAAGAAAAAAAAATTCTCTTTCTGAAACCTAAAATAACTCTTTTTGATCTGACAACTGTCAGTTTGTATTTAAGGCCTAATCACATATAAGGTTACTTTTTTCAGACACAGAAAAAAATGTCAGAACACTGTCAGAGAAATCCGAAGTCCTATTTCCACAACTTTTGCATCTTTTAAAATAGCCTAAAAAAAGTGTATGTCTGTGTTTATAGAGATGTAGATTAATAGTAAATTCTACTCACAAACTGCTGGCCTGTCCTACAACCAGGACAGATTCCCAATCAAAGTATTCCAAATTGAAGTACCTCAGCGCACAAAGCCTCTCTCCTTAGGATTGTTTATACGCAGAAAAGCAAGAGAGGTGCTGAGGTGCGTAGAGATCCCAGAAATTTCAGGAACTGTGGAAAATAATGGCATTTCCACTCCGTTACGAAGCGCGCGTCCCAGGTCACAGACCGCAGGAACCCTCGCCCGCTGCAGGGCAGGTGGATGTTCCAGGCGCTTAAATCCCCAGACGCCCCGCTCGTGCTGTACTGACCTGCGAGGCGGTTATTGAAGCACCGCGGGCCGCCGGGCGGCTCGGCCGCTCCAGCTCCGAGGCGGGCGCCGCGCCGCCACAGCTCGGCCGCCCGCGCTTGGCCACC
>JAWLRI010000355.1:4347140-4373851 GCA_034781795.1 Crypturellus tataupa | reverse complement strand
AAAAAAAAAAAAAAAAAAAAAAAAAAAAAAAAAAAAAAAAAAAAAAAAACCCAAAACAAAATCCACGCTTCTGGAAATAAAGTCACAAGTCAAACACTGCAAGCTGAGTTTCGAGTGCAGAATAGGGCTCAGGCTGACATGGCCTCCTCCTGTCGCCTGCTCTCACATCTTGGGTTCATGGCGCAAAGTATGAAGGCATTTGAAATGAAAAGCAACGTTCCCCTCCTGCTAATAAGGAAATCCATTTTATGGTGGCTTCCTCACGACTCACCACCTGCCCAGCTCTGCAGTGCGACTGAGCCACCACGTCAGGAGCCTCCAGGTCTCCTCAGAGCCACAGCCTCACACTCACAAAATGGTGGCTGTCCCCTCACAAAATGGCGGCTGTCTTCTCCCCCTACTCCCCCCTCCCACCGTCCCACCTGAGGCAGGGCAGCCATCTTGGCAGGTGGGGAAAAGCGGCCATTTTGTGAGTCGCTGCGGGGAGAATGCACCTTGGCACCTCTCTTTTTTGCCTTTACACCCCTGCATCGCAGGCCTTTTCTGCCCCTCCACAGCAGCAACAGTGCAGCTGGACACAAAGGAGCTGTTGGAGACACCCGGCTCAATCTGTTGATGGCTGCAGTCTTCATCCATCAGCATGGCAAGATGAGGAACAAGATGGCAGTGGCAGCCATGTGCTTCATCCTCTGCCGCGCAGCACGGGTAAAACCATTTACATTCAGTCACTATTTACATTCAAACAAAGAATAACTTGGGTGAGAGACATTTAATTGCTGTTTACAGTTGTTTTTTTCTCCCCCTTTCTCTTTTGGGGGCATTTCAACTTTCTAGGGAAGGAGGAATCAAACCTGTGATATAAGCAGTCGTTTAATGTGTAATTAATTTGGAGCATTTGGTCACCCAAACATTGCTGTCTATCTCCAACTTTTGATATTTATTAGTTTGGCTTCCTTTGATTAAATTGAATGGCAGAAAGTGCTGCAATCACCTGCTTATAAAGAAACATGGTTAACTGTCAATAAATCTGTGCATTTTAAAGACACAAATACTAATGCATATAAATATACACATTTTATAAAAATCTGTCTATATATAAACCTGCTTTTAGGAAAAAATAGAAAAGCAAATGAAAGCTTTCATTTCACTAAAGGCTGCTCACATTTCCAAATTGGAGTAAAAATAAGATTTCAAAGCAGATTCCAAAAATGTGGAGATTGCACCATGAGTTTTCATCCAAAAACAATCAAATATGAACAAATTGCTTGTGTTATTTTGTTCCTAAAGAGCAACCAGTATTTTTCCAAGCAACTCTATCAAGGGATTTATAAAATTACCATTTTCCTTTGCAGCTGCAGCCTTCTAATTAGACTTAGAGTTTTTAGAGTTTTTAAAGCATTCAGGCCTTCAACATTACACACGATCCCCTATAATCTCTTCCTGAGGAAATTATTGTATTATTTAATACTCTTCCTGTTTGTTGATTATACCAGGCTAGCTTGTTTCCTTATTTCCATGCGTTGTTCTCTTTGTTTACATTTGTGACATCATCATATGGCCAAGGTCTCTGTGATTCCCAGTAGGACAGTTTAAGATGATTCGGTGAGATGTATCTATCTAAATTAGAGAACAACCTGGGCTCAGTGAAATTATTTAGTACCTGAGGATTTGGCTCTTAGCACAGAAATTGCAATGTACTTTTCTTCAGGAAGTGTGGTGGAGATGAATACCGTGCAGTATCTTCTTCACAAGATCAGGTCCTAGGAGGAAGTGCATTGAGGAAGGGAAAAAAAAAATACCACAGAGGAAACAGTTTCTAGACGCTGAATGACAGAGCACACATCAGCAAACTTTCAAAATTATTGCAGATAGTGCTGCTCTTTACCCTTTCTGGCTAGAAATAGGAGATTTTCTCTCTCCAAAGCAAGACCCAATCGGCTGCATTTTGGCACTCTTCAAGCCTACATTTCTTAACTTGGACATTTTCCAAATTTATTGCCAACTAGGAGATAAAAGACACCGCTTCTTACTGATGCACCTTAAACAGGATACCAGCTCTCCCTAAACTGCACCTCAGAAGGTGTAGGCTTTGAGAATCAGCCATCCTCATTAACTTCCAAGTCATATTTTACTTTTGTAAATAGGCAACACTAAAAATAAAAACGTTTCTTGAACACAAGCAGCAGGGACACCACTTACAAGTCATTCTGAGAGGATATTTAGTGCAGTGCACAGCACGCTGGGCTGAGACTCTGCTGCTGTACACTGTTTCTGGCTGTCACAGATCGTCCACGACCTGCAGCAAATCACAGCACCTGTATTTACCCGTTTTTTTTTTCAGTACCTCACATTTCCCACATTCATGTGAGGCAGTTACTTCATTGTTATACCCATATGGGGCTCAAACTGACACCTGGTCATGGAGCTTTCTCCCAAGGCATTGTTCACAGAGGGAAATACATTCAGAGTTTAGTGGTGGAACCCTATTTGCTGGAATGGTGGATACAAATCACATATATATATATTTTTTCCACATTGTAATGTAATCACACTTCATGCTGAGTCAGTGGGAGCACTGTGTACTTGGAAAATCATAGTCATAAAAAGACAGATTCATCTTGGGAAAGAGCAAGCAACTTGTTTTCTAGAGATCAGCTTTGTTGCCTGAGTCCTGAGTACAGTAGCTCCTTTTTGCTCCCTGCCAGGGCTCTGTGAGTGCATGCTGTATTTTATTTCAGTCCAGAACCATTATGGCTTTTGTTTCATCTCTAGTGAAACAGCTCCATGAGCTGCTTCACACAGACTCAGGCTGCCGTAAGAGACAACCTTGCCTGCAAGCTGTGGGAAGCTTGCTCAAGGCTGCCTGAAAGATCTTTCAGGGAGGATTTGTCTTGTTAAAAGCCGTATTGTCTTTGTAAGGTACATCCTTTCCCCCTTTCCCCTACCTGCTTTTCTCTAAGCTGCAGAAACAATGCAGGGCTGTGTTGTGTTGCCTGGCTGCTGCTGTCAGGTCCCACCAATAGCCAAATCACAGGTGAGAAACAGCAACAGGGTAAGTTGACTTTTTAGCTGCTGGTCTTACAGTTTTACTAGTCCTGAAAAAAACATGAGCCCTTTCTGGAGACACTGCAGGGACAACAAACTGGTATCTTGAGGCATCACCACATTCAGTCACTGTGATTTAACACAGCATCCCTCATCAGCTGAGTCTTAGTAATCCTGCAGTTGTATAGCAGAACACATCAGCTCAGAGATGCTGGCACTTAGACTAAAAGCAGTCAATTTTCTTTATTCTGAGAATTTATTTGCTCTTTTTTTTCCTCCTTCCCTTTCTACTCCATTAACTAGATTCTTGGATGGTGTTAAGTAAAGGCAAGTATTGCAGGAAGCATCAAACCATCATATTTGTAGCCATATTGCAAAATTACTATTGTACTCATCACTTTCCTTTGCTGAGTAATTTTCAGATTATGCTCTACTTACAAGTCTGTAATTCAGAGTTTTACACATGCTTCCAGAATTAAGCTAGGTACTTTCCATCCCATGATTATCTGTAATAAGGGATCTATAGGATAAATGAGGTGCCTGAACAACACCTCTGCAAGCCCCAGTGCCCTTCAGGGGTTTCCAGACACAATCAGCTAGAACATTCATCTTAAGGGGAGAAACCCAGCTCCTGCCACTTGAGCTGTCGTGGTAGCTCAGCCAAGCCAATAGGAGAAAGAAGGATAAGTTCTTTCTGGTATTAGCAGATCTGAGATGCTCACAAAGATGAATGGGTGTGCAGGGTGCTGTTTCCAGATAACTGCTTTTCAGAATGCTGCACACACCTCGGAGCAGTTTCAAGGACAGCTGTCATACAGCCATGCTCAACTTTTCCTGCTACCACCTTCAGTACTGGAGAACAGATTTGCCAAGATAGTTTCTGTCCATTAAATAAGAAAGTCTAGCAGGGGAAAACCAAAGTAATTCAAGTAATATGTAAATACACTGCCATGGCAAGAAGCAACTGAGATAACCAAACAACTTTCCACCAAACACCTGAGTGTTGCACTGCACCAACAGAAAGGGTTTCTCACACTTTTTGCCACTGTCATTTCTTGCAGACTGTGCTCCCTGGTACCCCTTCCTCATAGATGATGAGCACCAAACATGTATAGGGAGGGAGAGACTGCCTCAGCTCCTACAAAGGCAGTACCTGCATACATGCACAATGCCTGTCCTTCAGCTGTGGGCCAAGAGCACATAGGAGATGAGTTGCCAGGTTCCTTTGTTTAACGTCTTTTATTGAATCTCTATCTATAGAATTAGTCTTTGCAAGCAGATACAGGCAAAGCATATATATGTGGCTTGTCTATAAATTCTCACAGCATTATTCACACAAAGTGTTTGATGCTCTCTCTTGTACTGGAATCACATCTGAGAAATTGCCTGCAGCTATAAAAAAAAGGCAACTGTCCCAACTATCCCAAGTCTTTCTTTCTGAAAGACTTCTCAAAAGTCATTTTGTAGTAAGGATTATTGAGCTATTAAGACATTAGAGCAAAAGAGAACTGTTAGTTTCTCACTTTGGCCTTGAAGAAGATCCAAGAAAAGCCATAGCAGATTTGCCTTCATGACCTTACATAGGTAACCAGAGACCAGAGCAAAGACTGCTACAGTAGAAACTCCCACCAAAAGCTGTTAACTTCCATATACATTCCACACTTGGCTAGATGAGCCTACATGAATACACAGGTGTGAATTACAGCTTACGTATCATGTCATACCACTTGGCCAAAATTGTATTAGCACTAGCATATATTTATGATACCAATTTTATAAGTCTACCCATGCAATACCAAAATAATAGACATTAAGACTGACGTCATACCTTTTTAGATGCTGTATCCTCATCTGTGCATTCAGCTCTAGCTGTGTCTCTGCTTCTTGCTGGGCCTTTCTCTGAGGCTGAAGTTTTGCTACCTCACAGCATCTCCCCTCTAGCAGAACAGGACTGGAAGTAAACTTTCACCAACTATCAAAGCAGAGCAATCCCTAGGATCTAGTTTCTTTCTATTCAGTGGTATCCTCACTACGAAAGACTAAAGTGGCAGTACTCATTAATTCATGTAATAGCATTTCATAAAAAAAATGCATTCTGCTGTCACCAAAAATGCCATTAAAATTTCACTTTTAGCTTAGAGAGAGAAGACATTGGCTCTGATATCGTGCTAAGACTGTTCCAACAGAGAGAGAGAGAAAAAAAAAAAAACTCTACAGCTCACTGTATTTAAGCCTTGAGCATTAAGATTTCATCTTAATCTAATTTACTGTAGAAGCTTTGGGTAGGTCCTACATACACAGTTTATCCACTGAACCACCTGCAAATCATCACTAAGATTCCTCAGTCTTAACTATCTTGTTAGACATGTGATTATCTTTAAAGATAACCTGTGTTTCTGTGCACAAGAATTCTCATTTTCACCAGTTAATCACAGATGCTTTTGCCAGTGTCTAGACTAGCAAGGTGATATGAATGCTGACAAAAATACAAATTCAGAGATACAAAACTCAGTAGTGTTCCAAGAAAAAGCTGAAGTAGCATTTTTCATATTAACTGAAAGGAAGATTAATCAGCAGTCTAAAAGTGACGCCGTTCAAGGCAAATCAGATTAACCATAACTACTTTGACATACAGAAGCAATTAGCCACATTTATGCGAAGTCCTAGGACTAGCTTTACAAGACAATACCCTGTTACAGAAGTGCTGTTACATTTAACTGCTTGGTCAGATTGCCACAGATTTAGTCACTGAGAGGATTGTGCTACAGTTCCTGGTCATTTGCAGTAAATAAATTAAAAAAAAAAAAAAAAAAAAAAAAATCACAGAACTTACCCTTGATAGGCAATCTACAGAAACTTGCACTGAGAACAGACTCAGCATTTGGCTTACCTCTGTCCCCCAAAACAACTGTGGTACCATAGGGCCCCTTTTGAAGACTGCATCCTCTTCAAAAATTAATTTACCTGAAGGAAAAAAAAAGGCAGACATTGGAACTGTTTTGAGGAACAGATGTGTGTTTTGCTTCCGTTAGGAACTTTCTTGCAGAAAATAAAGAGCAGTGCTTGAGCACAACTATCTCACTGGAAGCTACCTGAAGTAGTTTGCTAGAAGGACCATAGTCACTAAGTTTCCTCTGAGAAAACAGCTGGCAAACAGCCATCCCAGCAACAAGAAAGGCCTTCACTTCTGATGCAAGTATTATAGTTATGCTACAGGGAATGAGCCCCCTTCCCTTTTTGCTTCTGAGAAACAAGAAATACAATGGATAAATGCCACAGTTTCCATGGGATTCCCAAGAACTTAGGCGTACCATTGAAGAATAAATCAAAAGGCTTCCTACAAAACTAACACTCCTATTACATATCACAGTCCTCTAACTACACATGCAGCATCATCTTTTAAATGCTTTCAGCCCTTCTATTCCTCTTCATTCCCACTGGGTTTACTGCATACAGTAGGACCATTAAATGAAGCCTTCAATGAGCCCAAGTACATTACCTAAATATTTAGATGGCAAATGCCTTATGATGTGGCAGTAAAACTCAACATATACTGGTAACCTTTACCTTTGCTTTTAGGGTAGTTAACAGGATGTAGATACAGTCAAGTGTTTAAACCCAAATCCTTTCTTATGTCTATAAATGTACACTTTAAACAGTTTAGTCTTTCACCACTTGCTTGAACTGCATTTTTGCATCATGCTTTGTATTAGCATTCAGTTCCACACTAAATGTTAAAGATACATTTAAGTAGAGAGATGTCCTATAAAGAGAGCTCAGGTCAAAAGGTAAGAAAGTGTTTCTAGCATAGATTAAGGCTAGAAACAGCATCAGCTTTACCCTTCAGTTACAATGAAGACTTAAGGTGATCAGCTAGGATGTTTTAAGTGCTTTATATTTATTATAAAGTATTAAGAATTGAGTGTATGCAAAATGATTCTCTACACTAGAGAATAAAATGACAGTTTTTACAAGTTATGCTATACAGTACACAAAATGGTACACATTAACTGCTTGAAATAGTATTTGCTGTACAAATGAAAGGAGTAGACTTACAAGTTTATTATTTATAATACAGTGTGTTAGAAAGCACAAACAAAATAACGGTCAAAATAAACATGTTCCCAAAGAAAGTAAAGAAATCTTTAGATGACATGTACACAGATTATAGTCAAGTTTCAATATACACGTTATTGTTCCCCACAAGAGATTCCACTTTACTGGATTGCTGGAACATGAAGGTTGGAGGTACAAGAACAGCACCTCCCAAGCCACTTAAGCATTAGTTGGACAGAACAGCAGTTTCCTGAAGGGTTCTCCGCAGTCTTTGGCTCTGCTATTCGTTACAGCCATCTACTGTGGCAACACAATCAAGAAGAGATGGGCTCCATTTACAAGTATTGTCAATGCCAATCCAGTTATCAGGGGAGTAGCTAGAGCAATTCAAGGCACTCTTCCCAATGCTGCCAGCCCACAGATCCCCCTATTTGGGACACAGCATAGCAAGAGTCAGTCAGGCTAGGCAATAAAGCATGTTCTTGGTGAAGGATGCTGAATGAACAATTCAAGACAAAGCCCTACAGCATGTCCTGAGTTCATTCATACTTCACTTTACAGGCACACCTGCTTAAGAGACATTCATGTTTATGCAGATAACACGTTCAAGCATACTGCTTCAACGCACTTACTTGCTTTGTGGTTAAAGTGGTAGTATAAGATATCAGCAGCTATTTGAAGATAGTGTTCACAGAGCATGTTGAACCTAATCTCACAGTAAGATTTCAAGCCTACTTCACAGTTTAACAGTTGTCTCCCTTACAGTTGCTTTTCTCCTTCTCATTAGGAGGCAGTGTCTACAATGTATCATCTTTTACAACCCTTCCGCTTACAACATTCACCATTATGCCAAATCCCAGGAAATGTACTCTCACAGTAACACTGTTTGCTCTGATGCCTGTGGTATTGACACTTAATTGTAAGCTTCTCCCATAATATAAAATACCTTCTAGATTAAAAGGATTTAAAGATATTGCACTGTTGTATTTTTTCTTTTGCCTCCCAACCTCATTCCGAATAGTTATGAAACTGTAAACAAATCATTTTTATACAGTCTTCAGTATTGTACACCTGCCTTCCAAGAAACTGGAAGGCAGCGACACCTTCGTTACAGATACAGTAGCCTAAGCACAGTGAAAGTTCTGTCCAGCTGCCCTCTTCGTACAGTAACCAACAGTCCACTCCTCCAACATTCACACTTTCAGCTTCCTCTTCTGATCAAAGTACGCATCAAATCTGGACAATGCATACTCCTAGAGAAAAAAGGAATGTTACGAACTAGTTAAATACATCTGTAACTGTAAATACACTTGAGTTTTCACTTTCAGGACGGGATAGCATAATAAAGGTATTAACTGTACTACTCTCCTAAATCCATCCTCTTTATGAGTTAAATTAGCTCTTAATTTGGGAAAGGTAATCTCCCCAGAGGCATTTTGCCTCTACAGTTTCCTGCAGTGTTTTGCAACACTAGAGCATGCTAGAGAATCTTAACTAAGGTCAGACTTTCACCAGAAAAATTAGCTTCTACAACATTTTCTGTAAGATATCCAGTGTGTCTGAAAGTTACAGAGACAGCATACTGCTAAGTAATGTAAAAGTCTTAAAACTTTTGCAGTATCAAAAGTTAGGCTGAGCTATTTGAAAAGGTCAGCAAGTTGCCCAGTATAGATGTCTTGCTGAACAATGGATATTAACATGAAATATGTGCTTTTCTGACTATTGATTTTCCAATTTTGTACTTAATGCAAGTGCTAGCTTCCCTCTTGCATAGTCTTACTGAAAAAGAATCTCTTCACTGCATGTGAGGCAGTCATTCCATTGTGAGGTCTGACACGTAAAGCTACTCTTGCTGTATAGCAAGAGGAGAGAATACTCAAGATCTTTAGGCAGTATTTCACCTTTTTTTCCCCAATAGAGCACTACAAGTCATGCACGAGTATGCATTTAAGTGAAATTACATGTTTAAAAACATACCAGGTAACCAAACTCAATGGACGAAATCTTTGCTTGTATAATCGACCACAGACCCCAGAAGAAGTGTGATGCAAGGGCAAACCTGAAAATTACAAAGCAGTGTATGACATTACGGAAGCAATTCCATACAGTAATTACATTAGGTTCCCCACATTGTAGTATTTTGTTTCCTCCATTAGTACACTCTACAGCACATCTAGAACTTGGAATTAACAAACTTTATCACAGAAATATATTAGGTATCAGGGTAGAAGTTTCAGGAATATTGTTGGTTTACACTGGCATCAAAAGCAGTGTAAAGTAAATTACCTGTTAACTTCTATCATCACTTCTTCTTCTAGTTTGGACTTCTCTTCATTGCTCAGATTTTGAAAGCCATCTTGGAATGCACATAGGTAACTGGAGATGAAATGAAGCTAAAAGACAAATTATTAAAAGAGATTAATTACTCTTGAGCTCAAGACATGTTTATCTCTTTCAAAACAAGGCAGATCCTTTTACTAAGTTGCCATTTAAGACAAACTGTGACAGTCTTGAAGGTGGTTAAGTTCACTGGGGATTCTGCTAATTACTTGAAAGCTCATTTTATGCCTTTTTTTAATATTATAGTGACATTCTGCTATTGTCAACTAATATCACAGCGGCACTCATTCAAGAACAACTGAACTCTGTTTTTACTATAGATAGCTAAATGGCACAAATTAAGTGTTCTATGCTCAATGGCTGCAATGAAGTTTTAAGGTTTTTAAAGTAGAGGTAGTCACGATGAGAAACATTACATTTAAATTATGGAGCACAGTAGTACTTAGAAAGGACAGTTAAAATAAAAGCTAGTAGATAAAGGTATTAACAACTTTTATATGCCTACCTGTTGCTTCTTTGAAGGATATTTAAGAAAACTAGCTTTGAAGAATGGGTACTTCTCATAGGTATAATCATACATCCATTCACAGAAGTGATTTCCAATGTCAAATCCTCTGAAAAAAAAGAAAATGACCAAATTCCTCGATACTGCCATACTAGCCACCCATTCTTACTTAGGCAACCCTAAAACTGTTTAATTTTAGTAGCACAAGGCAGCTTAATATAGCTGACTGCACCTTGTGCTAGCAGAGGTAGAAAACTTACAGCCCCACTACATTTTTTTTTTTTAAGTACCATACTAAAGCAATTAGTATACTGCACAGTCAAAACTTCCCCAGCTACACAGAAACAGTAGACTTAGTTT
Organism: Crypturellus tataupa; assembly: GCA_034781795.1. NCBI lineage: Eukaryota > Metazoa > Chordata > Aves > Tinamiformes > Tinamidae > Crypturellus > Crypturellus tataupa. Next base: position 4,363,545 of record JAWLRI010000355.1, on the reverse strand, counting down.
TAAATCAAGGCAGACAGAACATTTAAGTATGCTTTTAATGCATCTCTAATAAAGTATCAACGTTGTTACAAACATAGAGGTCATCCTGCTCCAAAGTTTTATGCACCACACTGTTAGATGATTGAGATCCAGACTGGATCTGTTTCAGCTATGACAATATCTAATTGTTTCAAGGACTCTAAATGTTTAGATCAAACTTAAAACATAATCAGTAAATGACTGAATAACAGATAGCATTTTTGTTAACCATGTAGTGAAAAAGTAGAATTACTGGTAACATCTGCATATGAGAACTGTTTGAAAGGATTGTACAAGTGGGGAAGCAAAGATGCCCTATGTACCTCAGTTACCTCCCACCTCTCTCTGCTAGAGGAAAAATGTTGTTTAAAGAGCCATTTGTGTCTCAACATTTCTGGAGGACTAGGCAGCCCCCAACATTTTGGCCATGTTGTTTTTGAGACATGCTTATGCCCAAAGCCATCGTGGACAAACCAGTCTTGATTAGTTACATCCTGTTGCCCATCACTAATATAGTTGAATGCAACTCATTAGAATAGACAAATAATCAGCAATCCAACACTTGCTTCCACTGTAGCTTGTTGAATAAAAGGCTGAAGTGATTTACCGGTAATTATAGCTGCTGTATTCAAAGTCAATAAGCATCAACTTTTGTTTTTCCAAATTCTCTCTGCCCTCCAGAAGCAAAACATTACCTGAAAAAGGTTAAGATATTAAGGCATATTTAATAAATCACAGAGAAATTGCAGAACAATAATATTGCATGCAAGAAACACTGCTCAGACATCCTAGTCACCCCTTACTTCCAAGCAGGAAAGCAATATGAAAGCTGGGTTGTGGTTCAACATCTCACTTGAAGTTGTGATAGGCAATACAAACCTACTGGAGTGAGAGCATTTTCACCCCTGCACAAACTGAAAGTTACATTTGTTCTTCCAAAGGTCCTTCATTTTTTCCCCACTGCCTGCAGTTTTCAGCTAAATAACCAGCCTTAACAGCCCTTGTTGAGCTGTTTTTTTTTTTGTTTGTTTGTTAACTGCTTGAGATTTGAATTATGCAGCACCTCCTGTACCTGCACAGCACTCCTGCCAGTCAGGGCAGTGGGAATGAGAACTACTCTTTAACAGCCTAAAGCCGTGGACTGGCCACTTTGCTATTTCAGTGCACTGCTCACCAGCAGCTCAGATGCTCAGCTGAACAAATAAGGCAAGCTCCCCTCAGAGCCCTGCACATGGTCCATCCTCCCAAATCAGCCCAGCTTTCCCTCGACCCGCAAAAGGGAGCATGAACAGAGCCAAACTAGCACAAGACACCATTTTGAGCCCTGCTACTTGTTTCATTGAAGAACTGACTCAGAATAGATACTGTTCCCTCCATGACTTCTAGGGGATGAAGGGTAAATAAAGCTTCCCTGATGTTTCTTCTTAGTGTAAGTTTACTCATGCTCTCTAGTTACCACTTTTGCTGTTAGCTGTAGCATTTCAGCATCCTTCTTTCCACCATACCCTGCTTGTGTATGCTGCAGAAAGCTATGGGTATGATCAAAGAAGAGACACCTAGGGCTTCCCTTCATCAGCTGGCCTGCACTAACAGAGTCTGCCTGTGCGTATGTTTAGCTTAATCCAGTTACAACGCAACACAGCCTCCATTTTTGTGAAGCACTGCAGAAGCCACTGCATTTTGCTTGGCAACTGTTATGTGCTAGGAACATGCAGGCAATTATTTCAGATCAGCTGCCAGAGTACTACCTTGATTACCTGATTACCTATCAGAGAGCAAACAAGTGATCAGAAATGGCTTAAAACTGAATTGCTGAGCAAGGCACTGAAGTATTAGCAGCCTACCTTCTTGACAGTCATTGTGGCAAAATACAACTGGTGATGAAGTAGCTTCAAGCATAGCTCTGGAAAACAGCAATAAATCTCCAGTAAGTGACAGAAATCACTATGTTCCACTCACCGGTAAACATGGATTTTGCTGGAAGGATTTGAAGTGTTATTCATTTCTAGCAAAATTGTGTTCTCAGTTACAAATGCAAGATCAGAGCACAAGTTAGATTGCACTTATAGGCAAATCAACCAACTATATCCATTTGTAGTCAGTATAATGATAGGCTCAAGGTCGTTAGATAACCCCCAAAATCCCCCAAGTAAAATGCACTTTGCAATGCTTTAAATTAGTCATATTCATACTAAAACTGCAAACCTTAAGACAGTGGTATTGAAAAAACAGACCTGATGTCTTCAGACAACAGACTTACCTAAGATTTTTCATTTCCTGGGGCAGATTGTAACTGAGAAGTTTGTTCAGTTTTCTAGTTTTAGATTCCTTGGTAAACTTAATCCTCAGCACTTGATTTAGGTATCTGTTAGAAACAAAAGCAATGATACCACATTTATGGACAAAAGTACATTAATCTTTCCATACTAAGATAGCAATAACACTAAAATGAAGAAAGTTTAAACGGCAATGGCAAAAAGGGGCATTTTTCAAGACAAATGTCTTGGACATCAAGGAACTGGAAAGTTTTTAGCCACACTGAAAGCACACTCTATTCTCAGTCATTCTTATGACGTATGATTTGCTTATCAGGATTACAACAGGTCACCTTTTTCCATACTCTAGAGTAATGCATTGCGTAACTTACTTTTCCATTGTTCCAAACAGCCACTTAGGTTCCTTATTAAATGGCATTTTCATGCCATGAAATCTAGCCATCTTCTCAGCTATTTCAGCAGATATGTCAGGTAAACTGAGTTCTTCTGTATTTAATTTTCTGCTCTGTAACAAAAGACAGTATTTTTGAGAGACAGCTAATTGAGAAATAAGAATAACACAATAAAATAATACTCAAATAATAATTTTTCTCATGATTTTACAAAACAGTCATTTTTTGAAAAGCTGACTTCACTAGCCAAGCTTACTTAGGACTCTTGGTCAATACAATTCTATATTGAGACCTGAGAAATTATCATATCCCACACTAAGAATATCCTCAAAGCAGACAGTATAAGTGTTCAGTATCAAAAGCATTTGCTCTTGTCACTATTAATGGAAAGTGTTACTTACTCAATAGCTTCCCATGCTATGCTTGGTATCTAACAGGCTTTTTATCTTCATTTATTAGTGTGCCCTACAGCTAAAGAGTTTTTAGAACTGTCTTCCTGGCAAGAGCTTTAATTGGGCTCTCCAACACCCACTATGACTGTATCAAGTTACAGCTAGCAGTTACTGCCAACTGCCAAATCTGTCATTCCCACATCCCTGCTTTTCTGGGCAGTCCAGAGACTGTCTTGTCATGAGCAATTAAAACATCCTACTGTGTGAACCAGTAGCTGTAACTATGAGCAGAACTTACGGGAATGAACTCTTCCAGTCGCCCCTGTGGAAAGATTCCATACAGCTTTGGGCCAAGAGCTCTTTCTGCAAGAATGGCAAACATAACACTTTCCAGAACCATGGCTTCTGCTCCCTACAAAAGTTAAAAAAAAAGAAAAGAATTAAAACATTATTTGGTGCTGGTACAGAAATTAAGTATTCAAGACCTGAACTGTCTCAAAGAAAAAAGTTGATCGTTAGATTCAAAAATGACTCAGCTTTTATTAACCAAATTTTCTTGATTGCTAGCGATTTGTAGTTAGTATTTGAGCAATACAAACATTGTGCCTTACGATTCAAAATTGGAGGAGGAACATGTATGACTTCAGATACTGTTGCTAGGGCCAGCTTGAAAGGAAGACTGCAAAAAGCAAGCTACCCTCTCCTCCCTAGCCTGTGGAAACTGCAGATATTTTTCTAAAGCAGTTTATCCTAATGAAGTACAGCTCACACTACAAATATTATCCATAGATACTTGAGCACCCTTTGAAACATGACATCTTAGCTATGCAGCTGAACAAGGGATCTGCTTCAAGTGAAAAGTACAGGCTGTCCAAAGGCAGCATGATGAGAACATTCAAGTTTAAAGTATCAGAGCATTCAGAAGGTAAAAAAAGTTTTAAAAAGAGCACAAAAAGGGTCTCTTATTATAATGAAATTGTTCCCTTGAGAATAAACCCCAGTACAGCTCTGCTGTACTAACCTTAACACTAACCTAGATGTCTCAGATGCCAAGGTTTCTGCTTCGGTATAATACTATCTGATGGACCTTTAGTAAGTCTCTATTCCATACCACTACTTCTAAGTGCAGGTGGGAAAATAGGATTTATTATAATGACTAAAAATGACACGAGAAAATCCAAACCATTATCTAACTTGAGTAAATACACTGTTATCAAATTTGTAAAGTAGTAAAATGCATTTTGTCTCTTCCCAGATCACAGCCTATAGACACTTAGATTTAGACATTTAAGTCTTCAGTTAAGAGTTCATCTATAGTCTGATGCCTTTTTTTTAACAGGACAATGCCTAACTATGTATATCAGTGCCTTCAATATATAATTTAAACCGCCAAGATAATAATCTGCTAGTTTAAGCTCTGAAGCTTTTTTAACTTGGATCTCAGTTTTAAAATAACAAGAATAAGCGTCAGTATGTGCACTTAATGCCAGTTTTTAGAGAGAATAGGAGCACTCACTTGAAGTGAATACTTCATCCCAAATGCTGCATTTGAAAGTTATAAATTGTAATTGTTTCTGGTATGCTACTCCAATTTAGACAAGGACAGATAAAAACCTTTAATACTTCAGTTGGAAGACTAAGTATTTTATCAAATCTACCATGACAGAAACTCTTGAGTTAATTGATCCAGAAGTTACAGCACCATGAGATTCATACCATAAAACAGTCTGCAAGTATTTATCAGAAACTGAAATCACTGTTTTCAGGGAAGAAATCAGGACAGTTCTGAATTTCAAAACCTCATTTGTACTGCAAGTCCTCTGAGCTACTGGAATGAGGGTTGGGTTACATTTTCTTTTACAGCTTCAGAAATATTTATCTTAAACTGAAAGTTAAAAAAAAAACACATGCACACAAACACCACACTGCATTCTTAATCTCTGCACAAAACCTAATAATCAAACTAGAACATTTTTCAATTCAGTCTTAGTTCAACTGACTGAAGTTGTTCCAGCAAGCTTAACTGAAAGTTCAACAAAACTTCAAAAGCAGCAATTCAACAACCACAAAATCAGTTTATGCTCAGTTCAATTCCTGGACGCGCACACACACACTACTGTAACTGAGGAATTTCAGATGGCATTCTCAGAGGGCAGGAAATAAGAAGGGGAAGAAAAGGTAGCACTTGGCAATCTTTTGGTGTACTTTTGTTTCCTCACAGGTTCCATTTAATTATGGAATTAAAAAGGGTAGCCTTTACATAAGGCAAAAAATGCCAGGTTAAAAATCTGACCTACCAAATTTTGTTTTAATGACATTTCACATTAAATTACATTAAACTAGACATTATGCTGCGTGAGCAGAAATGGTTATGTAGTTGCTCCAAGCGCTGTGCTAATCAAAAACATATTCAGAAGTCTCTCTAGCTCCAAATACTTCAAACTTAAGATTCAAATTATATTATATAAAGTGGGCATGAGAAAGCAGATTAATGACTCCACTGAACAGCAGAAAGAAGCCTAACATCAAGAAAAGCAGTAGTAATATCAGTGTTAAGATTGTAAGAAACCATTAGGGCAGCCCTGGCAGGGGCAAAGTTCCTGTTAACTTTGGATGCTTAAATTTTTCAAAGGTATGGTTCTGCTATGAGCAAATAAATTATTTTCCTCATTACTCTTTATGGATTCTAAAAATGCAGTCCAGACTCCAGACTGAGTAGCTACTAGTCTGAGACACGCAGGACATTTGCAAAATTCTTTTAAGACAAGCAAATTACATTACTTACTTGCAAGTCATTTTCCTTCTGAGATTGTACAGACCCTCCTTTATTACAGGACCTCTATGAATGAGAAAAAGCAAACACAGTGAGAAGATGAAATTTAGCATGATTCATTTGCAACCACCAGAACAAGGGGAGTAGAAGTGCCAGCTATAATTAACTAGATGACCCAACATTCTCTTGATCTATGACAGCTACAGCACTAGTATCCATCTGACCTCTGACCACAACACTATTTCACTGATTCCAAAACCTTTCAAAAGGATGTGCCATTGAGACTAAGCCACTCCTATAAGTAGTCTGCAAGGAGGGATTTGATGATGTTATTTTTTTTCCTGTTATTTCAAAAAATAGAATCTCAATATATTGTAAGTTTAGGAGAATATTTTTAATTATGAGAACACTAAGTCCCTCTGAATGACATCTGGGAAGACACTCTTCCTACAACCATAGCATGCTAGACATACTATAGATTACAAACAAGCTTTAGAAGGACTACTAGCAGAGTTGCTTTTTGAAGCTTGTTCAGCACTTGCTTTTCCTATTACCTCATTTTTCCAAAAGTCTGTACGCTTTCTATGAACAGATTTTCATTCACATGTAATACACCGTCTAGGCCATTTGAACACATACTGCTGGCTGTGCAAATCCAAGGTTTTCTTCAAATGAACTACCAATGAGACATATCTAGCTTGCATGAAGAACTGCACTCTACAAGGAAAGCTAACCAATCCCATGCACAATGCATTATGCTAGGATTGTTAACTTCTTTATAAAGCAATTTTAGAATATTTCAGATATTTCAAAGTATTAGGCACCCTCAGCATCTCAACCCTCAATGGCACATACTTTTAGTAGAGCTACACATTTAAAATTCAAGATGTGATTAAAAGAAAAAAACTTGTTCCTTAAAGGGTCTTAAGGTAAGGAGAAGAGAAAGCAAGTATTTGCTTAGTGACAGTTTGTGGCTGCTATTTATGTTGCAATTCCACCATTGGCTGTTTAAACCAGGCAAGGTTTAGAGGCCCGTAAAGGTAGCCTGTATCTCCACCTTCTAAACAAAAGCATTTATTTCCTAGAACGTGTGCATATCTTTCTGTTCCAAAGCTTTAGCATGTCCAAAACAAGGGTGGAAATCCGAACTTAACAATACAATTAAGCAACACGAGCTGCCTTAAGTACAACAAACTAATGCTTTACACAAGCTATACAGTTACAGTATTTCAGAAGCTATAGAAGAAGTATAGTTAATATGAATCGATAGTCTTTCAGCAAGTACTTCCCATTCCACTATGATAGCAAGTTTAAAACAAGACAATATGAGAACTACTATTAGTTTATATTCCTTTCAAGGAAATTAATAAAGTCAAAACACATCCACTAAGGCTATATGTACAACTACACAATAATACTTAAGTCATTTACAGAGGGCTTCTCTGAACAAGCATGTCCTGCATCAATACCACTTGCATCTTACTGATTTTTCTGGAACAGTCAGAAAGTTACTCACCATCCAGGAGTCTTTCCTGATTAATGGTGCTCTCAGAATGGTTCAGTTCATCAGAAGGTAAGCAGATTAGACTTTTCCCTAGAACCTGAACTGGCATTCACCCTCCAAGTCATACGGTGTAAAGAGGCTAGCCAGTTGAGTGCACCTCAAATCAGTGTTGGAGATATCTTTATGGCATCTACAGTGCCATTAGAAAGAGACAGTTAGGGATGTGCGCTGCAGAGTCATCAGAAAAGCAGACTTCTGCAGCATCCCTTCCTCTTTTCTGTTCCCTCAGCACAGAACATTGTCGGTGTCAAGAGGAAAATGAATACCAAAAAATCTGTAAATAACTTGCTGAAATGAATGGGAGCTTGGAGAGGATCAGTCTTCACAAGTGGCCATACTTTCAGCCTAGAATTAGGTAAGTCTCCAGTAAGGGGGGGGGGGGTGGTGGTCAAGGAGAATATGAAGTAAGGAGGATGTAATTTAAAGTAACAGAAGCTTAAAAGCACAGATATTAAAGTACTGATTTGCTTATTCTGACAACACAATCCCCTATGAGAACAGTGGTTCAAAATGAAACATCTCATACCATGAGGTAGTTGATATGCACATTTAGTTAACAAGGTCTTGTCCAAAACGATGAAAAAAAATCAGTAACCTACACATTAAAGGGAACTATTGGAGCTTGCGTCCAATTTTGGGAGATACTTATTTCAACACCTGTTTCAACAGAACAGTTTAAAACTCCTGGATATTCTTAAAGTCCCTCTCTACAAATATCAGCTGGAAAGGACACAGGTGCTCTACATCTTTGAGAGGCTATCTCTTAGATGATTTTGTAGTGCTGTCGCACTGTTTTTGTGGGAACGCTTATTTTCAAAGTAGATTAAGAAGGTCCACTAAAATTTTAAGCAAGAGTCATCACTGAGGGCAGCTACTGTAACTGTACAGAAATCAAAAGTTATTTATAGCCTCTAATAGACTGATCACTTAAAATTCGTTTTAAGGCATTGTGTTTTCAGATATGAGATCAAAGTCCTAGAACTGAAAGGCATTCTACATTATCTGTTATGTCATCAAAAGATGACATGGGTTTATATTAGCCAGATGTGGCAGTCTGACAAGGCCCAACCAAGTTACTCATCATTCTCTCCCTAAGGCCCTATATTTATTTCTCTTGTAGTTGAAAGATGAGCTCTGAACCACAAAACCCCAAGTGAAGCTTGACAGCAGAAATCTGTATAAAGGAAGGAGGAACTTGCCACTCCCCCCGCTCCCCCCCAAATTAACCATTAGCTCTGTTTGCACATTTAAGGCACAAGAGCCTTGTAACTCCACTTTCCTACTGAGTTTACTCAGTAGCTTTCAGATGGACCTGAAACAAAGTACTGCAGTATTTTCAAATCCCAACAAATGACATTGCTACAAGAAACTGCTTGTGAAGTTACAGAAGTTACTGTGGTTAATCTACAGTGAAAGCTTTTCTTGGGAAGCTGCTGAAAACACTGATCTGAGAAATGCTAGGCATGGGGAAGGCAATAATTATAATCCAGCAAGGATTTTCTTTCTGCTGTGAAGAACTTGCCTTAGAGCACTCATCCATTCTAGACCTAAAGGAACTGAGACTAGTTTACTGAAGCCCTAGGATCTGGGATAAAGAATTTCCAGTGCAAGTCCTACAAAAGCCACGAGGACATCTCTAATCCTCTTCACTTCAAGTTACCATTCTCTTATGAGGGAGCAGAGGAAAGGAAGGGGAAATATTTTGATATTTCATTATTGCTGTAAACATTCAGATGCACCGACGGTAGCTAGTGCTACTTAAGTCTTACGTTTAAATAATGAAATCCAATACTAAAGAAAATGAAAGCTGTAGAGAATGCTCCAACTTCCGAGATCTCATACTATACCGTGAATCGTGTCTGTCACCTGGAAACCAGAGTGCTCTAGGCACGATCGCATGGGCAAGCCTGCAGCAGAGAACACATGCATATACAACTAAAGTGGTACATTACCCCCAGAACACCCTTAACGCCACCCAACATAAATATATCCCCGTAAGAGGTGCTTGGTTTCTTTCAAGCCGTCTGCCAGTGCCAGGGATTTGTAGTTACTCCATGCTACGAACAAACATGGACACCAACAATCACAGAAGACGTTGATAATTACAGTAACAACAGCAGTCTGCATTTTATTTAGTTACAAGAAATAAAAGGCAGCAAGGCAGGTATGGAAAAAAAAATGACCACAGGACTGTGGCAACAATAATTATTTGTGTCTGTTCACATGGAAACTGAGACACCAAAGGGGAATATTAGATATTACTGGTTTGGTTTTCCTCATTTATAAGCAAGAATTTGTTTTGGCTGTTGCAAAGTAACAGAGCCCCAAGTAAAGCAGAGTTCAAGGTTCTTTTGACATGTGTAAGAATGGGAATCAATCCCCAAGTTAACTTTGGATAGGTGAACTTCAGATATTTTTTTCTTAAATGATGCCAGCATATGTTGAAATCCTACTTGCATTTCTAATGTGTGAGAAGTTTTAGGTGCTATGAATTTAATGCTAGAAACACTGCTGTGATCTGTGTATGAAATCCAATCTTAAAGCCCAAAGATTAAATAGCATATTGTTGGCAAAGTTCTTCTTTCAGTGGTTATTCACTGATATAGCCAACAGTTTAAGGCATTTTTTAATGAGGAAGTTTTACTTTCAGTGCTCCCCTTAAATTTTAGTTACTGAACTGGAGCAAAAATGAGAAAAGCAGAGTAAGGCAATTCCCTTTATCCAATGTATGACATATCTGCATTGTGCCTCAAACATTTGAGTTTTAATGTGGTTAGTACTTTAACCTCTCACAAGCACAAATATTTGTCTTAAAAAATAATAATAATAAAAAAAATCTGTTCAAGGATATACTTGAGAAGTCCTTGATTTTTAAACATCCATGCCAGTGAGACCATTCATAATAATGGTCAAGACAGTTCAGTTCATCCCTCCAAGCCCTCCCACTCCCCACCAAAACATTCATGCACACAAAAAAATTTGCTTAAACATATCAGCTATGACAGAGGAAGGTATAGCACCTTCCCTGTGTGGCAGCTTAAGCCAACTGGCATGGTTTATACTGGATGAGTTTCATGTACTGACATTTGTGTCTTCCAAGATTCATAATAAGCAAACTGGGGTTATTTCCAAACTGCAAGAGTTCCTTTAAAAGGTGGCTCAAATAAAATCATAGTACCAGTATTATTCATTCTTAAGTTAGTATTTGATGTCTATTTTTCACTTCTATGCAAAGTTTCAACTTAAACATCAGGAAGGTCTACTTCAGTTTGGTGCAGGCTGTTATGGTATTTACAGTAAGAAATACAAGGAGCTGATGTCACTTGTTTTGTGCTCCAATATCAAAAGCGAGTAAAATAGACAAGGGTTAACACATGCTTCAAAGGCTCAAGCAAACAAGTGGTAACTACTAATACCCAGTGGCAGTTAGAAATGATTGAGAATGAAGTCTCAATTTTAGGATAAGGCCTCATAATTCTTAAATGATTTAAGCAGTGTCCCTGAATTGCTGTAGAGCTTTCAAGATTAGTGACATTATTGAAAGGGAGTAATTTGCCATTCCTTTGACAAAGATACTGCTTGTGCCACCCAGAAATTAATGAGACTAAGTGAGGTTTTCAAAATACCCCAATAAAAACAGTTTGCTTATGTTTTAGTTTGTATTTAACATATAGGAGCTGGAAGAGACAAATGTTATTGACAGAAATTGTGAACCTCAATGCAATCTGAAAGTTTTACCTTGGGACTTTCTCTGCTTACTTAACCTTTAGTGAACTGCACCAACAAGAGCAGTCATTTCACTGCCACTATGGAAATAAAGGAAGTTAGACATCTCAAAAGATCCTTCAACACCAAGAGTAGACAGGTTAGAAAGTTATGAACATACTTTCAATTTTAAAACCGAATTAGTTATTTGATTTTTAGAGTCCAAAATTTTAATTTTGATTTTTTCAGGTAATAGGGGCACAGGAAAGGGAAGTCAAGAAAAAAACCTAAGAGAAATAGGAGGGCAACCAAATTCTAGTTAAAAAAAAAAAAAAGTCAGAGAAAGACTACATTTTGTCACAGCAATTGGGCAGCAGAAGCTCTAGCACTACAGAAGTTTTACAGCCCATTTTCCTACTCAGGCCTTCTATGTATTAAATCAACATTAAAGTCATTCATAATTATAGGTAATTCTTATTATTCAAGGAATCATCTTGAAAAAAAGGATTGTGTTTCTCATCACTACTATCTACTTTATTTTTGATTTCTCTTAAGCAAAGGAAAGAGTAAACTTGAAATAATGAACTTCTGCATATTTGTCTTGTTTAAACGTTCAAACTTCCCAACACACATACAGTGAGGTAGCAAAGTGTTCCTTGTTATTTCAAACCAGTGGAATTTTTCACTCATTTGTGGTAAATTTGCTACCATGGGAAAGTTGATATTTATCATATATGTATATATATCTAACAAAAGAATAATTAAAAGCCAGATAAGGGACATAATCCAATTAGATTTTGAAAGCAAGTTTAGTCAAGGCAGCAAAAGCAGGAAGACTGGGCTGAAATTTCAAGAGCAGTCAACTTCCTGCAGATATTGGAGCTCTTGCAGTTATTCTAAGTGACCACGTATTTGAAAAATATCAGAAATTAATGGACAATAAAAACGGATTCTAAGTCAAATAGAAGCAATTGCCAACATCCAAACAGTTTTATGAAACTGTCATTTTTCATAAGGTAAAACACTCCTACATTAGGGCAATTCTTTGCAATACAGTCAAGGTCTAGCCATATGGGGTAAGAGAAGATCTGTTAAATAGCTGCACAGCAATAGCTTGTAAGCTTAAAAAGAGATACTTTTACAAAACATTCTGGACATTAAAGTTTAGAATTTGAAACAGATTTGCCAATCACTTCTCTTAAGGTTTAACAAATTGCAGTTAACATTTTACTTTTTCTTTAGTGGCCAATAAAAGGAAAAGGAACTCTGGCAGCGTGTTTAGCTCTTCCAGTGTTAAGATCTTAACAGTTCTGGAAAAGTCCTAACAACTCCAGAGTTGTCAAGATTCTATGCCAGCTATAAGGCATATTGCATGCTCTGTAAAGACATGTTTCAGAATGAAATGGCTGTTTGATATTGGATGTTTGCACTTCATTTTACTTACTGCAGATATTTTTTCCTGGTAACTGTTACACAAAAATCCATGAAGTCTCTAATAAAATGCCTAAGCACTGTATGAAGTACTTTTAACAAAAACTTCAGCATTAGTCTCAGAAGGATTCGTAAGTTATACCAAGATTAATATTTTAAGTGGTTTAGTCTTGCATTCTTGATAGTTATGCCAGAGTCCTACATATTGTACAGAAGCAAGTTTTAATAACTGTTCTGGAGCACCACAGTCCAAACTTAACACAAACAAAACATTACTGATCAATGGACAGCAAATGAGCCTTCAGCTGATACACGCCAGTCAGGATCTGTGTGGAAAGGAGCGTAAGTTCTAGACAAAAACTACAAGAACTAGCTTAACCTAAAAGTCTACCCCACTACTACACATTTCCAAGTGAATAAAGCAGCACAAACTTACAGTGTGTCACAGAAGATCTCCAAACATATTATGATTAAGCTACTGGAAAGCCTCCCACTCCCAAAGCACTGTACATACTCACCATCTGCAGGATTGCACCGTATAAGCGCAGGAGAACTTTTCGTGGTTCATCTGCAACCGTCTCAATGGTGTCAGGTAGTGAGCATTGAAACAACATGTTGCTGAGGCCACCTCTATGAAGGGAATAACGATGTTCTTTAGTATAGAAGCTGCATGCTCTGTCAAATTAGCTAAAACTGCATTTATATACTTCATATCCACTTACTGTAAATGATTAGATCAAGGTAGCACCGACAGAAAGCTTGGACTACAAAAACTAATTTCTACTGAGGAAAAAATGAGAGCAGATGCACCTGAGTTTTTGCACCTGCAATTTTTCCATTGCTAACTCAGCAGCAAACATCGTACTTGCGTGGTAGCTCTTAAATTAGCAAAGCAGGTACAACTGACCAATACACATCCTGAAAGTGATCCTTTGGCAAGGGGAACTTCCTGGAATTTACTTTCCAATTCGGAAACAAAAGTGGGCAGCTCATAAAACTCTTTCTGCTCATAAGGTTGAGACAACTGAGAAACTTGACCAAGTTCCCACTAAAGTCTTGTCAGATAGACTTGGTACAACACATAAGCAAGAAAACAGTAAAACCTGTTCAACACCTTTTGCAGTGAAGCTTATCTTAACTAGCAAAAAATAAGTTTTAGACTCACCACCTTCATATTTCATATTCCAGTTTGGGCTGGAGCCCCTGTGCTAACTTAACAAATAAGGTAAGGATCCACTTGAAATTAAGAAATACCTCAGACAGCCACTGGCTATTCAGTATAAAATTAAAACATACCCTAAGAGTATACATTCTCAAAATATTAAGCTCTACCATATTATCATACTTATCCTCATCCATTTCTCTTGTTATCCCGTTTACTAAGCTCTTGATAAGCTTGTTAAAGTTTCCCTTATTCGGTATTGCTGTCCTTCATTTGCAGCCCTATCAATATCGCTACTAAAAATCAAGTTTTCTTCTGCAAGCACCGTTTTAAAAAAAAAAAAAAAAAAAAAAAAAAAAAAAAGAAAAAAAAAAATGCAACTGCAGGACTAATTGGATCCATAAAAGCTCAGTAAAGATAAGTCTCAAAGGTAAAGATTAAAGCAAGACTGATTTTAGGCATTGGTTATACACATGATAAAGCCCCAAGTTTGAATTAAGATCAGGTTTCATGGGGGTCACAGCTGGAAAGACTTACTCTAACTATAAAACATATGCTACAGCATCACCATGAGAGTCATACTTACACTATTGTTCTTTGGTTTTAAAAAAATAAATTTTAAAAATCAGAACAATTTAAAATATTTATTCGGTAAGATCAAAATCATCATCAAAAATGTTATCAATCAAGACAAACTAGGGAGCCCTAGTGTGTCAGTTATTCCGGAATTATACAAGTACATTAGCTTTCCATATAATTACTGTTTTACTACTATTTCTTGACAGGAAAAATGAGGTAGCATGTTACTATCCTTGGGTCAACCTAGTAGATTATACTAGAGAAACTAACATTACTAACTTTGACTAGCCTTGTTAAGAAAACAGTTTTCTCTGTCTTTTATAGTTCTTCTGCATATTCTTCATTTTACTTGATACATGAACAATATTTCCTCTTTCTGTCCCTCAGTATAGCTTTTCCTCTATTGCTGCTGCTTCTACTGTCCAAAAAAAAGTACCGAAACCTGCTTCACTTGCAAAGCAAAAACGCAAATCAGTAGTACTGAAAAAATTCTGTCTCATTAAAAATAGACACCTTTCAAGAACAGATATAACCCAAGTGTAGTAGTTGGCAATAGCGAAAGGATGAAATACTATAGATTGAAAAGCTTTTTTTTTTTTTTTTTGTAGCATGCTACCTTCTCAACTTATTACAGTAATTCCGGGATTTAAGCACCCTCTGATATTTCTTGCCTTCACAAACTATCTAGTATTTCATAACACACAGGTGAGTCTTGATTCCAAGGAGCCATGAGAAATACAAATGGCTAAAATACAGCTCTTGCTCCTAACCTGGCACTAATCTCTGGTTTTTCAAATATTTTTTTTTTTTTCCTTACAAACCACAGGAGGAGTAAAGATTTTCTGCAGGAGAGAGGAGAGAAAGGAGAAAAAAAAGGGAAAAAAAAAAAAGCTGTCTGACCTACATTTATTTACTGGGAGATGCTATACAGAAAATACAGGTTGGCCTATGGATTCAGAGCCAATAATAGAGGAGGAATAATCAAGAAAACCTAGTAAAATAGCAGCTCCAAAGTGAGCTCAAAAAAAAGCAGACAGAGGAGCCAGGTGGCCTGGCAGGCAGCCAAACAATGATGTTAAGAGACAAGAGATATGAAGTAACTTTGAACCATGAAGGTGAACAGGTAGAGAAAGAAAACCAGAGCAGATGGAAAAGATATCAACTGCAGAGCAAAAACAGACTATTCAGAGACAGTCATAACGTGGGATGGTTTTACCAGCTACACTTTTGGTGCTAAACTGACCTTTTCGAGGCCTTTGCTCTAGAATTTGGTGTCAGTACAAATAGGTAAAGGACACCTAAGCAAGTCTAAATTCACTTCATAAAAAAATATCAGACTGGGAGCTAATGAATCCTGTAAAAACAGCTTGGTTACTTAAAGACAAGCCAAGTCTGTAAGAAAGCTCAGAAACCTTCTCCCCAGCCAGAGCACCTCGCTTCAGCTCCGCTCCATTACACAGGAGTTTAACTATGGTTTTATGCACCTAAGACTTTCAAAAGTTATCTCTAATCAGCATAATTCATAAAGGGTCAGTAAAGGCATTGCGCCCTATATAGGTCAACACGCTCGGCAGCTTGTTAAGGGTCAAGGGAGCATATCTCATCTGTGCACAGATAAAGCTATCAGTTAAATATCAACTACTAGAAATGTTTAAGGGAAGCCCTTCCAAGGAGTCACCTGTTTTAAAAGCTGTCCATAGCTTTCCCAAAGCCAGGGCCCCGGTGAAAGCGTCAGAGATGAAGCTGTTCTACAAAAGGCACTAAGGTGGAGCATGCTGAATTGCGCCCCATCTGCCCTTCCTCCCAACCCAGGGACTACCAAGCCGTTTTGAATGGGCATCTCAAGCAGAAAATTTTCAAGAAAAGCAGAAATAACTGTCCTAGAACGTAAGATTTCCTCAAATAAGTCAGCGGTGCACACTGGATGAAAAGAGAACTGAGCAAGTTGGGTTACAGGAACACAGTCAGACTCGCCTATTCAGCCTCCTTGTCCCTTCACGAGCTTACGAAGCCTCTGAGCAGAAATAGGAAAGCGAGCCCACAGCTTTCAAAGGGAGTCATTCTCATTCGGAGAAAAAAAAAAAAAAACAAAAAAAAAAAAAAAACAAACAAA
>JAWLRI010000355.1:4314433-4345780 GCA_034781795.1 Crypturellus tataupa | reverse complement strand
GCCGCGCTGAGGCGGGAGCGGGAGGGAGGGTGGCGGCCGGCGCCGCTCCCGGCCTCGGGGCTGCCCTCACCCCGGCGAAGCGCACCGCAACGGGCAGGAATAACGCTCCTTTGAAGCCCCTCGAGGCTGATTCATCCCCGGGTGGTAAAGCGGCCTTTGACAGCTCGGGAAAAAAAAACACAGCCGAACAGCACAGTAATGCACGAGAAGGAGAACGGGTGGCACACGCAGCCGCCTCCTCCCCGCTCGGTTAGTTGTGGTGGTGACGTTGTGCTCCGGTTTGCAGCAGGGCCGCGGCTGCCACGTGAAGGGGGGCAGAGCGGAGGTGTCGGAGCCGCCTGGAAGGAGCCGCCGCGGCCCGGGCCCCGCTGCAGCCCCGAGGGCTGGGAAAGTTGCCCAATAGGTAGTGTCATCTCATCATAAATGAGCAGTAAATGCATAAACCACCTTTCATCTTTGCCCTCACGTGCTTCCTCCCCCTTCCCCCCCGTTATCTTACCCTTGCTGGTCTTCTGCGCTATGTATGAGTACAGCGTGGGCTCTTCTAATAATAATCTCTGCAACAACAGCGACTATTACGAAGGTGGGCTGTGAGGGAGCTCCCAACATGCTCCTTCCCGCCTCTCCCCCTCCCGCCATAAATATTTCACTGCAGGGGCTGCTCCCTTTCTCCCATCTGTTCATTCCACTTTGGCACTCCAGAGCTGGAAAACTCCCAAATTACCCAAGGATTTTTTGAGACGCAGCAGGGAAGTTCCAGGTCTGGCATCAGAACGGCTCTGCGCTGGCGTATTGGCTTTTAGCGCGACTGAAACGGTCATGGCTGAGGCAGGGCAGACCCTGGCGTGCAGGAAGGGTAAGGTAGGCCTTAGGACGGCAAGCTGGAACAGGAGAGACACAGGTTTCCTTTTCTCTCCTTTTGTGCCTCAGCTTTTCATTTGCAAAATGCTGCAGCTTTTCATTTGCAAAATAGCTTTTCATTTGTAAAATTTGCCTTTTGCGTTAAGGCTTCAATGGAAGGAGCACAAACTTCCAGTGCGGTTCCCTTCACCTGTTAGGAGGACTGGGAGTTGTTCCAGGTTAGAGTATTGCAGCCCTGTTCCTACCTAGACCATCTGAGGGCTGCCGCTTGGGATGAGAGTCCAGAAGGGACCAAAGCTGCTGGCTCATATGTTGCGGCATTAAGCAGCCACAAAACATGTTTTCCCACATGAGCACTTGAACGGAAAAAAATCCAAGTTGTGACCTCCTCCCCCAGTCCAATCCTGCAACAAATAGTTAGCATTTCAAGGAGAGTAAACCAGGGAGCTTGCAACTGGTTCCACTCTTAAGGATTCCTTTTTGTTTTGCAGGTCCCTGCAGAAGAAACTGAAGACATTGCTGATACGTAAGTACCAAACCCCAATTCTACAGCCAGAAACATCATTCTGCATAAATATTGATGTTGCATTGTACCGGAAAGAGAACCAGGGAAAACACCAGAAAAATCTGGCTTTCAAAGTGGTACTCTGCTTTTTCATAGCATTGCTAACAGAAACTTATTTCTGACTAGAGTTACATGACATTTTTTTTCTAGGCTGCCATTTGCATTGCAAGGGAAGGCAGTAAAGTCAGCGAAGAAAATGGTTTGTTTCTCCCAGGTAAAGAGGTTTGTTCCCCTTCTATTGGGTAGTTACCTAATACCAACTTTTTGCTACTGCCCATTTCGCTGACATTTCTTCTCACACCAAAGCATAAAATCGGACTCAAAACCTTAAATAATCTCTCTTAAACTCTCCAGATAATTTAGGAGGCGACATGCAAATTAGGGCTATTTGTTTTATAGCCTTTGGATTGCAACACACTCTCCCTTTCTTAATATCAGTCTAACTTGGGCCTCAGTGCTGTAATGGTTTCCTTTTTGATTAACATCCTGGATCCACGTGGAGCCCCGCACTTATTTTCTTCAGACGTTTGTTTGGCTGATTACTTCATTTATTATTTTAACACTTGATTAGTAATTAGTAACTCATTCTGATTTACTGTTAAGTTTACAAAAAGGGTGTATCTTATTTTACAACGGTTCCAAATGTTTTTACAACAAACAGAGTCTATCTTCAGGGGAGCCACAAGTGTGTACAGTGCAATAAAGGCAAAGAACAAAGAGGTAGAGGAACTCACAACAGAAATAAAGCGAATAAGCAGGCTTCCATGCTTACTTCATGTAAAGGTATAGAGATATGATACTTGTGAAAATATTTTTTTCTTTCTTTCTTTCATTTCTCACTATATCCGGTTTCTGTATTCTCTATTTTTTTCACAGAATTTACTCTTGGTTTCAAAAAAATTCCCAGGAAATAAATGGTGGTTAAGGGAATTCATTACTGTGTGAGGTGACTTTCATTTTTAAATTGTGGTAACAGTCCTTTCAAATATGTTATTTCTACAACACATTCAAGAATGATCTTGTGCGTTTCAAACGCGGTCAGCTTGAAAAGGCAGGAAGCCGTGCGACCGCAGCGGCAGGAACTGGGTCTTAATAAAAACCTGAGCAGTTACCCCAAATAGGAATGGGCTTGAAGTGAAGACACAGTGCAAAATGCGGTGGATTATGTGGAAAGGCTGGTACGGGCTTCATGAAATATGAAATCTGTCCCGCACAAAACAAGTAACTTCCTGGTCTTGCCTATGGCCTCTCCTGCTTTAGGCTTAAAGCACACAGGAACATCAATGCATGAGAAGTTTATGTTGCTTCTCTTCATGCAGTATATTTTAAATGGATTAGCAGAGAGCTTTTCATCCTAGAATGGAGCTCCTTGGACAATACTTTTCACAAGTTTTAAGTCCACTTTCAAATAAAGCAATCAGAAAAAGAAAACTAAACAAACCTGTCAGTCCTTGTACTCAGCACATTTTTTCTGCTCTCAAGTAGGAGTTACACTTCAGTGTTGCACTTAGTCGAATTCAACAAAACTAAGCCTTCTGCTAACATCAGAATCTTATTGAAACCTAAAAGCCATCAGAAAAACCTAAAGAAGGAAAAATCAAGTGCTAAATTATTGACTTAAGCTCTCAAAGACGGTGTAGTTATGTTTCCCAAGTCTGATTCCAGTATTTTATGTTCTGGAAACTGACCCTTCTTCCCCATTTCCATGTCTTGGGCCCTAGAACCAGGTTGTTATGTGACACTGCAATATCCTGCCCAACGGATTAGTCGATAACCAGCCATCTTCTTAAGTAATGGAAAAAGGCAAACATGTTTTCATGTTCCTGATGTCAAGTTTCGCCCATAGCAACAAAGCTGCATTAGCACACTTCTTTTTTTAAAAATGGGCTCCATATCTATTTTCAATTTTTAATTCCATGTAATGACTAATCTACTGCAGTATCTAATAAACTAAATCAATTAAGAGTTCTTTAGCTGCCTGCATCCCCTGGATAACGTAGCTTTAAAGCGTACAAAGGAAGTAATGGTTAGATAACTGGGGTTAGAGCGCAGGCGAGACAGAGGACGACTAATAGCACTGTAAGCAAGCAACAGTCTGAACCCAGATCCCCTCTTGGGGGGTGAACAGAGGCTTGAGAGCTTGTATGACCTTACTAGCAATACAGAGGACACACAAAAGTGTTCATCAGAGAAACCTTCTTCCCCTTGGACAGGAACTCACTTCTTTTTCCCCTGCAGTGTATTTCACCCCAACCCCAGGCTGTGGTCACGTCCACTAGTGGCTCATCAGACTATTTAGAATATAGAAGAGTTCACTACTACTTACATGCTAACAGAAACCCCTCTTCACTAAGCCTGATGGAGACTTCCAGTCTTCACTGCCTATGAATCCAGTCTTAATTGAGTATTAAATCCAAAGAGGGCAGATGACTCTTCTCATCTACCACAGTAGAACATGAACCATCTTTTTTTGCTATTAACTGGTATTTATGTAGAAAATAATTATTTTCTATTTGTTTGTAATACTTGCATATCCGCTGCAGATGGAACTGCAGTTGGATTGACGCATCACTTTATTCACTCTAATTGCATTAGTTTGGTAGAAAGTGCTTATTGCTCACAGAAGAGCTAAGTCTAGCATTCTGACTCATAAAGCAGTTATTTTTCTTTCACTAGTCCTTCTTGCTATTATATTAAGCAGCAGCAGATTTTACTGGGGAGACCAAATGCCAGCTAAGGCAGTATCTGCCATATGACACAGAATGACAGAAGGGTGCGTAGAAGGACTCAGACACCCATTTCAGCTGAAAAAGCTTGCAAACATCTTAACAGCAGCTGTTGATAAACGTTCTTTGCTTATCGGGGACAGGTTGCTACTGGCTTTGTGAATCCCTTCTCTAGAAGCAGGCTGAGCCAAAGACTTTGTCACAGGAGCTGAGCGGTCATGGCGAGGCGAGGATGGCAGCATCGCTCTTACATGGCACCGAGTTTTACCACGGCCAATACCCACGGCCCCACTCTGCACCAAAACTACACTTGGAGCAGAAGACCTTTTGCATTTTTTCAGCTCCTGGTCTGGCAAAACCCTCACTGAATTTAAAACAAGCCTGCTGTTTCTTATTCCCCGCACCGACAGCAAGAAAGCGCTGCTCTGAAAGGCAGGGATTATGAGGGTTTGGGGCTGCCTTAGCCATCCAGGCCGGATGCAGCTGCAACAGCGAGGCTGCATGAGGGCTGAGCACTTTACCACGAGGGGAAGGGCGCCGTGGAGGACAGCATTCCCCCAGCTCTGCGGCTTTGGCACAGCTGCTCTGTGCTGCACCTCTCTCCTTGCAGCCTTTCCCTTCATACCAGGGCCCTGCAGGGACCTGTCCCTCTCCTGCGCCAAGAGCATCTCCCCCAGCTACCTCCCCTGACAACAGGTTATTGCCCTTCAGACAGCTATGGTGGAGCGAGGGAAAGAGACTCAAAGCAGGGCAGCTAGTTCGCTAAAATATTAGGTTACCTTAGGAAAAATGGTGCTGTAGACGGTGCTGTCTGCTGAGAGAGTCAGCTGGGCATCTGGGACAGCTATCCACCATGCAGGTCTTCCATACTGCACAGAAAAATAATCTGTAAAACAGGTTTGCAGAACCAGGGAGCAGGCATTCCACCCAAAGCCACATTTGCTCACCACTTACCAAAGGAATTTGCAATGTTTTCCTTGCCTTGACCCCGTGGAGAGAAAATTTCAAGACTAAATGTAAGATGAAGACAAGAAAACACCCTGTGTTTGCTGCACAGCTACACGTTTAAGCAGGGCTAAGGATTCCTGCAAGGGTAAGGGAAGCGTTATGCAGCAACCAGCAGGATAATGTGCTCCTTCATTTGCGGCCCAAGATAACTGTAGCGTGTACAGTGCCAGGTACTCTAGGCAGCAGTGAAGATAACGTTACCTGGCTCCAGTCCCAGGGAATGACTTTTCCTGGAGCCTGACTGACCAAGCCTTTAGTAACTGGAAGTTACTCAATTTCTTACTCCGTAACAACTGCATCTTCTTGGAGAACCCCAGCTAGCTTTGAGAAGATTCCTCAGGACCTCAGCAAGGTTTGGAAATCCAGTAGGAATTAGCTGAACGTTGCTTCGGTTCCTTTACAAGCTCCAGCCTCCAAAGTCTTGGTTGTGTGGGGTGTTACTGTGCAGCAGAGCTCCAGCGCTCGCTGCAGCCCGCAGAACAACATGCCGTCAGCTGAGTATCGTGTTTAATAACTCCCGTGAGCTGAGGCACTCCAACATCTGTTTTACTTTTGGGCGAGAGTCAAATTTTCCTCCTATGAATCTCCCCGAGCCTCCCCCCTGATCCCCGGCAGGGTTCAAGAGTGCAGCCGCGCCGCTGGCTTTGCCGAAGGAGATTCTTGGAGCATCTCCCCTCCCAGCCGGGGGGACTGCGGAGAAATTCCCTCCCAAGCGAGTCCGCGCAGCCCGTGCTCAAAGAAGAAAACAGTTGCTATAGTAACCACTCCTCTACCTGCACGGAATCATCTCCCTCTCCCCTCCTCGGCTTCTCGGCGTTTACGAGTTCAGGGCTTGGCAGAGGAAACTAGGTAGGCTGGGGCTGCGCGCTGCAGCAAGGGACAGGGACAACTCGGGTGGCTGCCCCCTCCTGCAGCCGGAGCTGCACAGGCAGATGACCCGAGTTTCAGTTACCACAAAATCCACAAAAAAACCCACAACGGGTCTAAACCATGCTGAATTGCTTCTTTTCCAAGACGTCTAACTCTAGCCAGGCCTTGGAGTAATAGTTAGCTAATCTGCATCACAAATCGCGTTGTGGAAATGTATAGCCAGGAGCCAAAGACGCCTGCTGCGGGGAAGAACACGCCAGAGCCAGCTCCGGCTGTTCCAAGTGTGCAGCGCAGGCACATGGGCTGCGCAAGCTGGAACGCGTTCCCCTAACGACAAGTGCACCAGCACGTGCTGGGTATGGTGCCCAGTGAAAAAAAAAAAAGCCACCAAACTAAATACCATGGAGGTAATGGTCAGTCATAAAGAGCTGCTTGGAGAAACGCATGGGACAAAGGCAGTAACGCACCATAACAAGACCTCAGTCACCGTCACCGCACATGTTAGATGCTTTGAATCTGCTGTCTGTGAGGAGCTTGGGCACATTTGCTGGACACTTGCATGGCCAGAGCAAGGGCAAAGATGGTTAAAAGCTTTCCGTGTTCACACGGTTAGTGTTAACACAACAGTAACTCCTCTGCATTTAAATGTGATACAATAAAAAGATCCAGCTCCGCTCCCACATCTATTGCTTGCTTCACTCTTGAATATCAGCTAGTAGTAAAATAAAAACTTTGGGGCATTTCTAAAACTTTTCCAAATCTGTTATTGACAGGTCTCGAGGTGAACTGAATTTCTACGTGACCATTCCTTCCCGCTGCTTTTGCTCATTATGCAACAATTTGCTATTTTAACTATGCCTAACGATGGCCCAATAACGAGCTGAAATAACTGATTTGTGAGGGAACTTGCAACTCCAGTACTGCTGGTTATTCAAGCACGCTGCAGCCTTCTCCTTCGCTAGGATGCGAAAGGGTGGATTCCAGATATGAATTCCAGACCCTGTCGTTCTGACTCAGGCACTGATTGCAGCTGCGGGTTTGCAGTGGTGCAGTTTTTAGGACATCCTGACAGAGCTTTAAGCCCAAGAAAGGATTCTACTTGGTTATTTCCCTGTGGACTGTTAAACCTCTATCATGCACAGCGAGCATGTCAGCTAGGTGCTTTTTGAGGGAAGGTGGTGGCCACAGAGAGAGGTTTCCAAATCCTCTGGGAGCCAGGTCTGCAGTAACAGCAGTGATGGGAATCCACTGGCAGAGCCAGAGGCAAGGTGTATGTTCCAAGCAATCGCTTTGGCAGGACACGTCATTCGGGCACATTTGTTCCTTCCCAGTAATAACAACTAACAGTCTGAGGTTAAAGAAAGGTCATTAAGTTAGAAAATGCGTCTAAATATGCAACAGAATGATTATTCAGAGAACTGCCTGCCAAAGAAGCGGTCACTGCTCTTAAAGCGCACACATGCTGAAAAAGCAGACTCAGTAAAGGCAGAAGGGATCAACAGAGCAAAGTCGTCAAAGCATTTCAGGGAGCTCTGTTACCTCTCACACTCACAAATGCATTGATTTTCAAGTGGTCTACCCCGAAATCTAGAAAATGACAGGTCTTGTCTGTCTTGCACAGACAGGAACTCTCAGCCTGCCTGAAGTTTAATCCACCATTTCCACTTATAGGAGAAACTGCATTCCTCCCAATTCCCTGGTCAGATTGAAAAAGAAAAAAGAAAAAGGAGCCTACAACAATCCTCCAAAATATCAAATAGCATTTATAAAGTCAGTCCCTTTCCCTAAAAGTTTTGACTAACAGGCTGTGCTTATTGTGCAGATTTTAAGGCTTTCAATAACCTTATGGTCATAGTGTGCACAAAATAAGTGGAGTGGATTTTTCATTCTGTAAAATGTTCCACATGAACTGAGACAAATGGTCTTAATTCAAAAAGAATCCCTGATAATGTTCAGTGTGTAAGGTATAAAAGTACCTGTATATCCAACCAAAGTAGCTTTGTGATACATCTAAATTTCAAAACTGAGGGCTGCTTTTGACCTTAACTCATAGTTAATTGCTGCTGGAATTATGTTGTATAATATAGTGCTTTGACTGTGGTATTTTGTAATGAACTAATTTAATCCTACTTTGCTTCCATTTTGTCCCAAGGGAGTAACACAATTACTCATAACTAGAAAATGGTCACCAAGCAATTAATCCAGGCTCAGATCCCTCTGAAAACAGAACAAGACCCGCTGCCGGTTCAACAGGAGCACCTTGTACTCCTCTACAGATACTTACTAGATTTTTGAATTAGACACAGTAAAAGAAGCTCTCCTTCTCAGTCTGATGATAATTTGCATCACTGAATTTAAAAGTCTGGCTTGTTAGGTATTAACCAGTCATCTGGGAATCCAATTGAGTAACAGAGCAGTTGTTGCAATACCAAGACTCCCATATAAATCATGGCTGAGTCTTAAGTAAATATTGGTTCAAATATTGATTCAAATGAAAGATATGACCGCAGTTTAAGAGGTTAAAGTTGCCAGCTGAACTACTTCAGAGAGGACCACTCCCTCTGTATTCATTTGAGATTCACATCAAAGCATTCACTCCAGTCTGAACTCACAGGAACAGGGCATTTCACTTGATTGTGATAATGACACTCTCCATCAGAACTCATGCTTGATGCTGTGAAATCAAAGGTATCATACCAGGCATCACTCGCTAAGGAATAACTTAGTTATTTAGCTATGCTGTGATAGGCATAACTTCTGGAAAGAAGGTAGGTGAGATATGATACATTACTTTTTACTGAGCACCAAACGCAAAGGGAGAGGGTACGTTATGTTCTGACATTTAGCGGCTCTAACAACTGCCACTAAGAAATCCAGAGGAAGGAAGCGGGGTGAAAGGAACACTTGATCATAAAATGGAAAGGTTCTTTTCACACTTCAGAAAATGGAAGCAGCTTTTCTCGTCAGTCTGAGGTAGCTCAAGGGAAAACGAGTGCCCCATGCTGTTTGTTTTAACACTAACACAAAGTATTGAGAGCCACATCCACCCCAGAGCCTGCTCTTACATTGCAATATAGCCTTGAATCCCAATTGCTCTTCTGAATAGGAGTAACACAGTCCTTTCTGGATACATTTAACAGTTACAGATCCAAACAACAGCAAGTTTCCCAGTTTCCTGGGCATTACTGCTTTAGCAGAGTCCTAAGCTAGCAATGTAGAGAAAAGAGCCTGTGTGCTTCATTTCCAGCTAGCCCAGATAAGTATATAGTGAGTAATACACACCAGCTGCTCTAAATTCCCAGCTCTTGTTGATATTCACTTTTAAGAGTGGTGCAATGATTGCTATATTCACTAAACAAATTCTTTAGAAAAAAAGTTTAGAACACAGAAATGAAGCAATGCTTTGAATGATAAGTAGATTTACATCAAAGCAGCTCCAGCTTTTAAATGTAGGAAGCTATACATACCTTTATCTCCTACAACGTATTAGTGGGTTGCTTTTTAAGATATTTATGCATCATCTTAGCTTTCAAAGGAACACTGTTTGCTTAATGATATTATTCATAAGAGGAGGGGCTGGAATCAAAAGCATGGAGCATCACACCACCTAAAACTGAGACGCTAGATGGATCATAAAATCTTGGAAATAAAAACCTTTCCCCCAAAAAAGTTATCTCCTGAGGCAAATTGGCCTTACCTGATACATACAAAACCTGATACATGCAAAAGCCACTGGATTCAGAGCAGTTAGGCCCCACAAAATATTCTACAAGCGATGCTTTTACTAATGTATGCTTTGCACAATGCCACAGAGCACACAGAAAATTACTGCTCTTCAAGCCATTGTCCACAGAGGCTATTTGCCATGTACACATCCCACACGTGCCCAGCTGAATACTTCTGGCCAGCAGCATCTGCTGTGGTTGAGTCTGTTTCTTGGATGCCATGACAGGTTCCTGAAAGCCCACAGAACGAAGGATAGAGTGAATTCAGTTATTTCCTAGTTACTTCTGATTGCCAAAAGCCATGAGACAAAATCCCCACTTATATCATTTCTCAGGTGCAATTGAAAATCCTTTCCTTACATGTGCAGTCAGCTAGCATGTTGCCCTGAATTGTGCAAGAAATTCTTTTGCCCACCACTTGACCTACTTGCTAGTTTTAAGGACCTTTTTGCTTTTACAGTCTAGCTGCCGCAACTAAAACTGCGTTGGGTTGGTTCCAAACCGGTCTGCAACTGTCCTTTTTTTGCCCTACAAAAGCTGCCATACCCACAGCAGGCATTCAGTTTGCCAGTCCTCCTCACACGGAGCCTGTTTTTCAGGCAGGATTTGACGAGATGCTGAGATCTGCCCCCGTTTCCTCACAGGCTCTGACAGGAGACCTTGCAAATCTACCTGCTCTGATAGGCCACGGGCTGCCTAGCACCAAAAGGGACTCCTGGCAAAGGCCACACACCTCCAAGCCTTACAGCCCTTCCTCAGGTAAGACCCAGGAGTGACTCACTGCCACGTCTGGGCAGGAGACAGGCCAAGGTTACACATTCCTCCACGTTGCCCTGTGCTCTGCACCCAGCTGCCTGTAGACCTTGTGCTGCCTTTTACACCAAGTCCTGCAACAGCAGCAGCGCTCAGTGCATTAGAGAACCAGAGCAGAAGGACAAACGCGTCGGGCACACGCTGAGGCGGCCAGCGCGGGCTCCAGTGCCGAGGAGCGCGGCTCTGCATCAGGCAGGCACCTTGCCTGCTCAGCGCAGCCCTGGGTGGAGGAAGTGCTGTGAGCAGCAGATGGTTAATCATTGTGCAATTCCCCCTCAGCATTCTCCCATTGGAAGGAATCCCTCCCGCAAAGAGGGGGAATTTTGTACTGGTGTCACTGCTGCTATGAGCTCGTACAGAAGTATTTTCTCCCTGAGGATGATAGTTTCTGTACAAGGACATACGAGACCTCTAAGCCTTGCACCTTCTGGGCATGCTTGAGATGGAAAAGTACCAACATTTATATCTACCTCAGCAATGAGCTCTGCTAGAAAAATAACTCTAGCTCATCAGCCATGTAATCCAAAAAAATCATTGTGATTACAGACCTTTGGCTTAACAGAGAAAAATCCAACTTAATTCTGATTCCAAGCATAATATCCATAAAGACAGTTTCACTCTGAGGTCTTCAGGGAGTTATCTCAGAGATTTCAAACAAGATTACACACTTCCACGCACATGAGTGGTTAATTCGACTTCTTCCTCCCGTCTGATAGATTTTGCCAGACATTGTTTAGCAAGAGTCTTTGAAATTGGTGTTTCTGCCAAGCAGGCAGCTAGTGGACAAAAATTCTTTCACTTGGGCAACAGATTTAAAAACCTACTTCAGCCTCCATAAGGGTTTTCCTTCTTTCAACGAGTGTCTGCCAAGGCTTATGCTAAAGAGCTCTTGATTTGAGGATGCAGAACTTGACGAGGCTGCCGGCAGATGGAGGCTGCAGGAGCTCAGCAAGATCTTCCCCATGCTGAGATTTTGGAGTGCCCAGCTCTCCTCTCGGCTCATGACGTAGCATTTCCCTTCTCGTGGAGCTCCCCTCTCAAGGACCTCATGGACAGAAAGGCAGCCACACGCTTTGTCAACACAAAAGTGGAGCAAGGCCATCTCCCTCTCTCTGGCAACCTGTCTGGCTCGGGGCTTTGGGTGTTTGCCCATAGCCAATGCTGGTGTCCCTGCACCTACCTGACCCTTGGTGTTCCCGGGCCAGCCCCAGCGATCCCGTTACCCCCGGGAAGGCAGAGACCCTGGCCCAGCGGTGACAGACCCCAGCCGGATCAGGGCACTGGCACTTGTGCGTGTCCTGGCTGTCACTGTGACCCACGTGGTGCTGCCACTGCTGCCTCCTGCCGCTCAGCATCACTTGCTCTTGCCACATGGCTAAGTGCCACGGAAAGACACGACTCCGTTAAAGTTCAAGCCTAGTTCCCGTCAAAAAACAAATACAACCAAACACCACCACCACCACAACCCATCCGATTCTCGCAGCTTCTAACCCTCAGCAGAACGACTCCAAAACAGAGTGATCTCAAAAACAAAAACAGAAGTGCTTTCGATCCCCATCTGCCTTGCTAGAAAATCCCATTTCTGTCATTTCTTGTACTGGTGAACCCTGCAGGGGTTTTCTATCAGGTTCCTAAGGCTACATTGTCCAGAAAAACTAGCCCTGAGCAGGGGTGACTTGCTCTCTGTAGTGTTTTTTCTTCCCCTGTTGGATTCTGCAGCCGTCTCTTGCGTGTATTTTTCCCTATTCAGAGGACATCCACCTCTGCATAACCTTGAAAGAGCCACAAGCCTAAGACTTTTCTTCTCAATAGATGGTTGATTTACAGTCTCTGCACTCTCATCTTCCTCTCACAGTACAGAATGATTCAGGTTCCTCGATCTGGCCAGATTTGTATCAAATTCCATCGCACAAAGGGTCGGATTCACCACAGAGCTGAGGAGCAGGATCCGTGGAGTTCTGATACTCCGCTACAGCTGGCAGTCCAGACTCAGAACACTGCAGCCCACCTGGAGATCCCCAGAGGGCTCGCATAGCTAAGCTGTCCTGTCTCTTCCTTTCCAACTCTGAGATGGCAACATGCTTGCGGCAGGATAATGTGAGGGCCCTCTTGAAAGGCAGAAGATGGGTGTCATACACACAGGGAAGAGAAAGCAGCAGCAAGGGACTGATACAGGCATCTATAAAGAACCATGCTTCAATAGCAAAAGCAAGAGGGGAGGAAAGGAGCCTGATGCCTACTTGATACAAGAGGCCAGAAGACCTTCAGGCTGCCCTGAGGAGGGCAGAAGGCCTGTATTTAGTGGGCAGACCCACATCGGCCATACAGTCTGGGGCAGGGCTCCATGCCTCTGTTTACCTAGGAAAGGTCTAGAGGAGCATCAGTGTCAGCGCAGACCCAGCACGCGCGCTGCAAAGGCAGAAGGGCTGATATTTTCTGTACTAGCTTGGCTGCTGCTTTTGGCCGAGTACCAGTAGAAATAAAGCTTTGCTATTGTTATTACCCCATTTGAGAGATCACTCTGAAGGACAAGCCTGCCACTAGGCAGAGAGAGAGTAACACAGTAGAGGAACTAACAGTTCCCTCCTCTCCTTTTCTTCCACTGTGCTACATGCCTTATCTGCGCCTGCTTATCTGCGCACTAACAATAGCTCCCGAGCAGCGTAGGAAAGTTAAACAAGCCAAGTCAAGAGATGGAGCCGTCAGCCCTAAGGACTGACTGAAGCTATAAGACCACGCGCTTTTCCCGGGGAAGATCTGCAGAAGGAACAGGTTTTGAGGCATTACTGATCCTAAACTACAGCCATCTGGTCCATCGTGCCCCACCTGCAAAAGGCTCCCTCCAGGTCCTCATTATAGGCCAGCAAAGTCAGAGACCTGGAGCTTTTTGCCTTTAAATCAGAACATAGTCCACACCAATAGCAGATCATGTGGATTTCATCCACGTGAAAACAAAAATAGTGACAGCAAGGCGGTCATCAATAGGCAGGCACTGAACTAATGTGTCCCCAGGGCCTGTACTGGGGCAGACGGGCTGATGACGTGTGTCAGAGAAGGGAAGAGGTAGCGTGGGGAATTTCCTGTTCACCTCTTCTCTGTATCCAAAGTCAGGCAGTTTGCAGATGAGTGTTAAATTGAGGTTAATTGAGTAAGAAATGGAGGTCTGGGAAAGTAGTTTCCCTGCTGCATAACTGCAAATAACCCTATTGCCCAGCATCTTGCTAAGCAGGAGGAAAACAGGATCCCTTTGTACCTAGGAAGTTTTCAAATAGCTGTTTAACCAAAGCGCAGTCCAACCCCTCTGCATGGAGGACACAGTACTGCAGCGATTCTCCTGCTGAGCTTCATTAAATTAAGTATCACAGACTTCTGGGTAGGGCTTTGTTTGTGCCACACATTTTTTTTTTAATTTACCCAGCTTTCCTTTCAGTAAGGTGTGTTCTCCCACACCCACCCTTTGGCCTTGAGAAGGCCAGTCCCTTAACAAACCGTGCCGAACTCTGTTTGTTTTAGTAATTCTTACCCAAGGTCTTTATCTTCGAATCCTGTTTGTGCAGCTCTGCACAAGATTCAGGTCTTGGCAGCGAAGGTGAGCGAGGGTTTCTTAGTGCCTCTAGCTTTTAATAATACTATCTTACCCAGGGCTATTAAGTAGATGCTCTTGCTGGCACTGACATGGCGTGCTGGTGTGAATTGCTGTCCATTACAGTTAGATCAAAAAGAACTTGGGACTGCCACTGTGGGAAGTGCTGTGAGGAGCTGCAGTTTTGAGAGTGTGCACACAGCACCCAGAAAAACAGTCCCTGGAGGGAAACGCTGCGGTGGAGCGCCCACCGCAGCTCCTTTCACCTGCTTTCCACAGGCCTGCCCACGGCAGCAGCCAAACTGAAGTCACACCTTGCCTTGCCGCTGCAGCCCCAGACCCGCAGCTTGCAGTGCTGGCCCACACAGCGGAGCGGCTAATCGGAGCAGCATGTGTGGGGAGCGGCTGGTGCTAAGGACACGTCTGCGGCCGAATAGGAGCTGCTCAGCGCGGCCGGGAATGCCTGGAATGTGCGGCCAGCAGCTACTTAGCAGATCCCTCTCGAGGAAGCCGTCCACGTTCCTCGCAGAACTAGCACACCCGCAGAGCAGCGGCCCCTGCACACTGCCCCTCGGAGAGGGCAGCAGCGGCCTCCCTCTGAGCCCCGCGCAACGAAAAAATCTCTCCAACTTCAGTCTTAACTCCAGCTCCCCTTTCGGAGGCAAAAGTGTCACGGGAAATTCAAGTTCCGCACATCAGCACAAACTGGGCCTTTCCAAATGTGCTCTGAGTCTGGATACGGCTCTGGAAGCCAGGTTGCTGTCAGAGGAGGGGCTCCTCCACAGCAGCGAGTGAAATAGCTGCAGTCCATCAGTGTAACAGCTTCCAACAGCCAGAAAAAAAGGGAGCTGCTGATCTGCCTGGGTGATAGATGAAGCTCCTGTAGTTTAGAATAGTCTAGAATATAGCAAGGACTTTAACTCTAGTGCTTGGGACTGTTCTGGGAAGAGGGGAGTTAAAGAGCCCTCCTTCCTACTTATCCTACAGGTGAATATTTTCTCAGAAGACATTTCCCAGACTGTTTTAAGTGGGAATCATCTCTGCCCATCAGATTAATCCTTAGCACAGAAACCTCTTTTCTGAAGTGATTTATTGCAGGAAGATTGTAAATCACTGTAGCAGCACTAAAAGTAACATGAACTGTAGATGCTTCGATCTGGCAGGGGGGAGTAGGAGAGGAGGGATCAGGGCTATCGCCAGCTCAGCCGTCTGAACCTCGGGAAACGCCCCCATCGCTACTCCCCGTTCTGTCTCCAAGTTCTCTTGCGTCACTTCCAGACATTTCTCGTTTCTCATTTCCAAGACTCAGAAATCAGCTGCAACGGGGACCAAGCCTCTGTGCAGAAGCCAGCAGGCATCTCTCAGCCCTCCTCCAGGCAAGAAACAACCAACCAAACCTCACACTTGCAAGAGCTGGAGGAGGTTTTATACCCACCCTCCAGCCCCACTCGTGAGGTTGGTGTTAGAAATGCACTGCCAGGGACAAATGAAGCAAATGAAAGAACAACCATTATAAAACACATTACAGGCACTCCATGCAACTATAGGTCTCCTATGAGAGCTGTAGATAGAGATCTGGTATACAGATGGGATAGGCAGAACTTTGTGAAAGGAGAATGAAAATTTAGCATTTCTTGCACAGCAGCAGGCACATTTAACTGTCTTGCTGGCTAGTATACATTAATCCAACACACAAACACAAGGGGCAGGGAGACATTCACTTAACACGAACCGGAGCACCCTGCAAGCTGCGCTCCTCGCGTACGGCAGAGCTGTGGTGCCGGGGCCGGCCGGTAGGCACACGTGCTGCACACGGAGCCCACGCTGTGCTGTAGCTGTTCCACCAGACTCCCGAGCAAATGGGGAAATCCACCTTTTTTTCTGCCCAGTTTTGTGATGGGAAAAAGTCACCTCTAAAGAAACTGACCAATAGCATCATCTTTAAATGAAAAGGATTTGCTGCTGTTGAAGAAATAGCACAAGGAGAACAATGAGGAGGAGGGATATGCAGCTCCAGCACTTCATATTCAGGAAACACCCACTTCTGTAATCAGTTTTCCATGGTGCAAAAAAGAGCTGAGAAAGAGAAAGTGGGAAATAAATGAGATGAAAACCAAAACCAGGCTGAAAGGCAGGTGATCTGTCTGACGAGAGCTGTTGAACTGTGATTATTACACTGCTACTCTACATCCTTTGGCTCTCCTCTACTGTCCTATAACAATTCAAATGCTTTTCCATTATCTCCTCTCCCAGTCTTTTGTTCTTAATTCACTGTTACTGTGGCCATTCCACAGTCTCGGGTGAGATCTGTGATCCTCTCTCCCAGAACACCCACAGCTCCCTTCTTGCCATGAACACAGCCCCTAGGTGTGTATTGATCTTGGTATGCCTTAAAGCAGACTGTCCTCCTCCTCTGTATTTTGCATCCTCTTTGAGCAGCACTTGCTTCCAGTCTCCGTCTCCAGCCCTTTGCCCTGCCCTATTTCCCCAAGGATCCTGGGGATCTTTCATTTGGTACTGGAGAATCAGCTCACCCTTTCTGGACAACAATTCAGCATAATAAAAAGAGAATCCTAAGCATCCCTCGCCGATTCCTATCTACTCTACTCACTACTTTACATGCAGCCAATTCTGTGGAATATTATGAATCCCCTTAAGTGACTCCCAGGTGTCTTTATTAACCTTGAATGAGTTTATTATTTAACAGATAAGGCCACTGTTATTCTTCCACGCTCACAACTTGTGCCAAACCTTGCCCAGGCACTGCCACGTTCTCTCAGCCCTGTGGGACCAGGAGCTCCCTCCATCAGTGGTTCTCTCTGGAGCAGGAGGTCGTGGTCCCTTGAACAGCAAGGAGAGTGGCCAGCACCAGAGCCCAGGCACACGAGAATCTGTCCTTAGCTCTTCCCTGAAACAGAGCAGGGCTTGGGGCCTTTCACAGACTGCCAAATAGGAATTTATAAAGCAGGGCCACTGCTCCACACGCACTGCAGTGAACTTAGAGGAAAATGTAACAAAAACAGCCACTTCCAGGGCCCAAGACAGAAGTAATTCAGTGAAAATTAGGGCAGCTTTGAGGCTTTACTAACTCAAAGTGCAGTAAAACCCACCCTGCAGATTCCTGTGAGCCTACTGAGCAGTACAGAGCTGGCAGGGCACCGCTTTTAGTCCCTCAGTGAGTTTGATTTGCCATTTCCTAAAATTTCAAAGCAGACGAGACGTGTCCCTTGCTTGTACTGGTTGCCCTACTTGCATGGACACACAGTTCAGGGGAAGGGTAAGTTTGGCATGCCTTAGCTTGTACAGAGAGGAATTTTCTTTAAAACACTATTGCTTTACCAACTCAGCCGTTCTACTGGTGCAGAACACTTCTCCAAACAAACAAATAAACCCCCCACTATATTGGCATGTGGAATTAAAAGCCAGACTCTGGGAAACTGCAAAATTGATCATTCCTTCTGAAAAAGTGGCTTCCACAGGAAAAGCCAGAAACTTCAGGAAAAAAAAAAAAAAAAAAAAAAGGCGAAGTTTCCACAAAACTGATGAAGAAACAAAACAAAAATGCCTGTATTCTTGGCTTGCTGCTTTCCACCAAATGGCGCGTGTGTGTTTATCCGCCTTATGGCAGGAGAAAATGGTCACACAGCTGCTTGGAAATCTCAGTGCAAGGTCCCTCCTCCTCAGTACAGCTTAGTCCCATTAATCTTTCCAAGGTCTCTCCTTTCCTCTGCCAGATCCTATTGCACTTCCGTCTCCCAGGGCCATCAGTGCCTCTTCTTCTCTCCTTCCAAGGTCACATTTATCTTTATTCTTGTCCTTTTTTGTTCTCCCCTCTCTCTCCACCTTTCTCTTGGTGCCATCTTTCATGCAAGTGCCATTTTGCAGCTGTAGTGGTCACATGCCCTGTTACAAATACTGAAACACACAGATGATGCTCACTTGCTGCTGGTGCCACTGGCTGCAGTTAAATCAGCTGATACCACTGAAAAATTCCACTCTTGGGCTCTGTGGGCTCAGGTTGCTTTTTCCATCCTGTGGCATAACTGGAAACTTCCATCCACAGTCCTGTATAGAGGATAGTCCGTAGGGAACAGCTACTCGGACAAATAAGTGTTTCTTCCTAACACTGCTTTGAGATCCTTCTTCCTCAACTTTTAACCAGGTTCCTCTGCAATGGGACAGAAACGCAGCCCTCAACTGGCATCTCTTCTCCACACCGATTTCTTCCCAAGCAGAAGTCAGAGAACCTGTTAGTTGTCAGAACCAATCTACCTCCTCACTCAAAACTTCAGCTAAACTTGGGTTCATGCAACTTCTATTTGGTAGTATCAGAGTTTTTCCTCCTTCTTTAAATAGGT
Source organism: Crypturellus tataupa (assembly GCA_034781795.1). Taxonomy (NCBI): domain Eukaryota; kingdom Metazoa; phylum Chordata; class Aves; order Tinamiformes; family Tinamidae; genus Crypturellus; species Crypturellus tataupa. The sequence continues at coordinate 4,327,271 of JAWLRI010000355.1, read as the reverse complement.
CTCCACATTCAGCTCTTCCTGACCTCTTAAAAGCAAAAAGCGATGAAATCCTGGGAGACATCTGTGCCCGACTACCACATTTTAAGCCTTTCTTGAGCTGCCAGATAGAGTCAGACTCAGAGCACAGTGTCAGCAGGTGGAAAAGCCCCCTAAAAGGAACTTGCAAACCTGAGATACAGTGTGGAAGTGGCACAACACATGAACAGGCATCCAAGGAAAGAGCTACAAAGGCACTAAAAAACATCTGAAGTGACTTGCTAGTGTCAACAAGCAAATCCTATAAAGAAGGCAGCCTGTTCCTAGGAAGCAGGGACTCCTTGCCCAGAGATGTTTTCTGGCTAGGAAGCCCAGGAGGTGGCAATGCCCGCTAGGGCATCGGCCCGAGGATGGTACCAGCCAGCAGATTCCCGTGGGCTGAGACAACGCGCTGTTATCTCAGAGCACTTCAGAGCCGCAGCCGAGGCGGACGGAGGACTCATCTCAAAGTCCAAATCATACTCGTTTCAGTGGGCATGTAATTCAGCAGCCCTTGAGTGATTCCCAGCAGAGCGGAGGTCCAGAGTCTAAGGTCAGGCTCTTATAAATGGGAATTTACTCATGCTCAGCTGACTCTGATGTTGCCCTTTGAATGGACACATCAACACCGTGAGTTGAATCGCCTAATGCACATCCCCGAGCCCCCTCCCTCTCTGCCCCATTTTGTCAATGCAAACTGGAAGCGAGGATGACAACTCAGAGCTGCTAGCCTGAACTTTGGCTGCAGTGTGAACTGTTTACTCTGGCCACTGCGTAGTATTATCCCACCAGGCTCCAAAATCAACATGAACTACATGATCCCATGGGCTAAGATAACACTCACTAACAACAGGCTTGGAGAAGAAAACCATCGTACTCCAGCCTCGTGAATTGCAAAACTGTGTAGGGATAATACACTCTACCCAAGGACAGAGCACGCATCAGCCTTAACTAAAACCACACATCATTCATGTGTGAATGAGAAGGCAATAAGTCTCAGCTTGAGAGCAGAACACTTGAGCATGAGCCTAGATGCTGCAACCCATGGATATTTGCTGCTTTGGGGTGTAAAACAAAATGCACAAGTTGTACTAACCTAAAAGGAACTGAAACATTTACCTCTCTCTTTGGCTATGCCTCTCCCAGAGAAGTTTCCTAGGGCTGCTGATCATGCCAATACCTTTGCCTTGTCCTTCTCATCCTGAGCATCAGATTTGTACCTATTGCTCCTTGGAAAACTTCCCAGAGCAGATCAGCTTACAAGAACACCAAAAAAAAAAAAAAAAAAAAAAAAAAAAAAAAAAAATCACAGCCCAAAAGAGGCCTTTGGATCACACATACAGGGTAGAGGACAGCAGAGATTTATCACAGTTGTGCCCTTAAATGACAGCCTCTGTCTCAAAATGTCTTCACCGGTGACTGGCTAACTCCAAGTGGACAGTTACAGATCTCTCCAGCAAGAGCTGTTTCTCCCCCTACCAGCTGCAGAACTCCAACCCTCTGCTGCAAAATCCACTCAAGTTTGGTCCTTACCTTAAGCATCATCCACACACAAAACCTCTCACATCTTTCCATAGGTACTTCAGGATGGAGAGAAGCACCGAAGACCAAAGCTATTGGTGGCAATTGCTGTTAACAGAGTCTCTCTATCCCTCCAGTTTCCCACTGCTGCTCTTGGAGGTGATACCTTTGCATTGCCCTCTGCAGCTTGTCCTTGAGAATCTGCCCGTTACTCCTTGGAAAGTTTCCCAGAGCAGTTCCGCTTACAGCAGCACTAAGAGTCACAGCGTGTGTCAGTAAGTGTTTTTGTATCAGATATACCGAGACACAATGCAGCAGAGGCTGCATTGTCACAAGGTTGGCTCTGTCATATCCCCTCTCAAGTGTTATTAAAAAAAGGCAAGAAACCACAAGCCTTGACCTACACAGGAACCAGGGTTACTTGCGAACTTCCTGTCCTAGTAAGCGACACCGTAAGGACAGCAAATTTGGCAACAGTGGATTGGAATTCCACAGCCCCCTAATTTTCCTCTGGTTTTCTGTGCACGCAGCCCTGGAAATATAATCATCTGCTAGGGAAAGTCAACCTCCAGATAGTTACTTAAGACCTAGCAAGCATCTGGAAGTTAGGCCTGCTGGGAGCCAAAGGAGATGTTCTCCAAAGCAGCCCAAATTCCCGAGTCAACCGCTATCCTGTTTGGTCTGATCGCTGTCACCGCAGCGAGCGCAGGAGCTGCGGCTGGGCTACGCTCCCCGGCTCACAGATCCGGCACGAGCAGGAAACGGTGGCGGGAAGGAAGCGGCTTGGACACGGGGAGTCGCAGCGGGGCAGGGACGCGGCGGTGGCTCTGGGGGCTGGAGGCAGGCTGCTGGGAAAGGCCGTCTGAAGGGGAGAACCGCAGCTTGAGCCCACGCTTCACCGCAGTGGCTGGCACAGCCCGAGGTACGGGAGAGCCACCAGGGAAGCTGTAGGGCGAAGGAGACGAGGACGATGACGATAGGCTGGAGAGCAAGGGAAGAGGTTGCTCACAGCAATGTAGGGAGTGCATTTTTAGCTGGAGTCAGAACAAGCTGATTCATTCCTTCGATACGGCTCCTGCGGCCTGCTCCCTCTCCTGGGAAAAACCAGCAAAACAGCAAACCAAAGCATTTCTCCGAGCAAGGAGCACACTCGCTGCGCCCCCGCAGACACCTCCCTTGCTTCCAGGGCCAGGGAGGAAAGGGAGCAGTGAGCTCTCTCCTAGCTAGGGGAGAGTCCAGGGCAGCGAAGCAGGCGGTAACCTCAAGCCCTCAGCCTGAGGTACCACTGCCAGCTACCACCAGAGCATCCTCCATTCCCAGCCAGGGCAGTTGCCCACAAAAAAATAACTGTGCAAGAGCCAGGAAACAGCAGTGCTTTTACAAGACTCCTTCAGAGCAGATGCTGGGGTAGAAATGCCTCTTTTCTGGGAAATGCACAGAGATCATCACTTCCAGGCACGAGTGGTAGTAGGGACCAACATTTCTAGCCACAGACATAAATTTCAGAGTCTGTGGGTGAGAAAGCAGCAGTCTTGAAATGTGCTCTCACAGGGAGGAATAGTCACCTCATCTACTTTTTATATTTATCTTTTATCTATTTTTTTCTTGTTTAGGACTCCAAGTCCAGTTAAAACTGTGATGAAATGATGAAGATAGCTTAGAAGATCTCACAATAAAACCGGAATCAGCTGTCCCAAGACAGCACCATACAACCACCAGTAAGTATCCACATGATGCAGTCCTTGTCTGACTAGGAAAAGCAATATTTTTCTATTCTAGCCATTGGAGTTATCCCTACCGAATATGGTACTCAGAATAGTTACATAAAACCCGGCATGACAAGGAGAAGTCCTTATTCAGAGGAGCTTACAGCTTCATTAGGCAGGTGACAGGATGCATCATCCCCATTCTGCAGACAGCACAGAGATCAGCAGCCAGACTTCAGGTTCTCTGGTGATGTGGAAGGCAAGTCTAATGAAGGACATACAGGAATAGGAGAAGTAAGTAATAAATGTAAGGTGGAGGAGTTCAAGCCTATAAAAATAGTATCTATTGCAGCATTCCCTGGCCAAGGAAACAAAGTGCTCTGATTCCCATGCATCAAAACAAACCGCTATGGCAGTTTTAAGACAAAAATTGCTCTTTTCCATGAGACTGCCAGCCTTACAGCAGAAGCTGCAGCATGGGATGCTGGCCAGCACCTCGGCTGTTGCAGCACAGAGCCCTCTCCAGCAGCCTGGGTGGCTGAGGTGCATGTTGTGCTCGCTCTGCCTCCCTGGGTACTTCTGGCAGAGACAGAGTGACACCAGGATCTGCTGCTGCTGCTGCATGGGGTGAGGAGATGCAGCCCCTGAGCACGTCCAGCATGGCAGCAGCCAGCTTGTTTTCACTTGATTTCAAGATCTGCAAGTCCAGCCAGCAGCCCTTCACCCCCACCCCCCGAGAACGCGTATGGCATTCCTAAGGCACGCGTTAATGCTGGATGTTGACCAAGAATGGATTCCTGCGGAGCCAGTGGAGGGTAGGAGGAGGTGTCATTGCTGCTCCTTTGCACCATTTTCCTCACTAGCCCCGTGCCCCGTGTCTTGCCTGAGGACTTGGACACAATGGCAGGCAGCTACCAGCAGGACGCAAGGCACAGCGGCTCACAGAGCCTGCCGGCTCTTGGAAGGAATTTTTCCAGGATAATGGAAGCAGCGGAAATCCAGAGACAGACACGGAAAGTGCTGAAGAGGGAACCTCCTCCTGCTGGAATGCAGGAGGATTAAAGCTAGCATGAGCACAGCTGCATTGAGCATCAGGTTATCCCCGATCCCCCCTGCCTAGCGCTGCCCTGCAGCTCTGACCTGACTCGTCCCCTCCCTGCAGATCACTGCTGGCCTCTGGCTTTTCTCCCGCCAGGTACCACGCGGATGCACTCCTGGGGCACCGCAGAGCTAAAAATAAAAGCAATAAATGAACTAACAGCTTGTGACAAATGCGTAACAGCTAAAAGACTCAAGCTGCAGGGCTGAGAAAGCCCTCTGTCAGTATGCGAGTGCCACCTTGTGCTGGGAACGGTGACAGTGAATCTTGCCAACCTCCTCACTCGAGCCCTGCTTGCAACAGGTAAGCCTCTTGCTAAGCAATACCAGTGCAGAGGGAAAACCAAACTGCAGAGCACTTTGGCAAATGAAGGATGCAGCTGCGGAGGCTGGCACAGCAGTGAGAAGCCAGTTTCTTGTTTGTTCTCGTAAGACTAAGGCTTAGAGTATTGTTTGGGGATTTCTTTGCTTGCTGGTTTCTTGATCAACTTGGTTATCCTTTTTCTTTTCATGTGGAAAAAGCGGTGGCTTCAAAAATATTTATATGGCAAAGTATGAATTCCTTGCAAATAACTTGGAAAGGAAGAGTGTGTAAGTATCCAGCTCACAAACCAAATGCAGCTATCTGAATTTTGAAGTTGAAACTAACAGGCAGGTAATTCATTAATTTGTCTCGAGGACAGTAGTTTCCTCTCTGAGCAAAAGGGACAAAAACCAGGAAATTCAAAATTACCACTTGCATTTCAACGAAATGCTACAGAAATGCTATCAATGCACACTTTTAAATCATCTTTTAACCAGCAGTGGGGTGGGCTCAGCTATAGGGGTCATCTTTTCTGTCACCAACTGCCACATCCACGTGTGGCAGGGGAAGCCAGTCTCAGCTTTTGCACACAGCGTAACACCGTGTCCTAGAAGTGCAGGAGGATTCGTGGAGAGGGAGAGAAGGGTCAGGCGAGACTGCCTTAACTTGTCTGCACTCTCCGTGAGAGCAGCAACCCCTCGTTTCACTGAATCCCACTCACCGTTGTTACCTCAGTCCTTATGAAGTGGCTTTACCAAAACATCCTGCATTTTCAAACAGAGCCTCACCAGTACCAGCATAAGCGTTTCACAAGTATAAATATGGCTTTAGGAAGGTTTTGTATTACAAACATAAGAAATATTCTTGTTTTGAGCTTTTTTTTTTTTTCAAGTAAAGGTAATAATCTTCAAAGCTTTTTTGTATAAAAAGGAAGATGAGTAAAACATTGTTTCTAAAACACTTACAAGGTTCATCACACAAACAGCTTTATTCTTTACCCTTTCTTTCATCGTTCCTCCATCTCTTACCTGCTATTTTTCTGTTATCTGGAATTCACAATGTTATCTGTACCTAGGAAAAATTATTCCAACATAAAACAATTTCACCAGAAATTTCATTTATTACTCTATGCTATTTATTAAAAAAGATATATGATTTCCCCCCCACTTCTGCTTAGCGCAGTACACAAAATTAATTGCATACTCCATTTTACATTCAATAGTAGAAGCACTTGTAATATTCCTTTCCTTTCTAAGGAAACTCACTGTGAGGGGAAGTCAAGTCCAGGGTTGGATCTGAAAGCTTGCTATTGCTTACAGAGTTGTCAATGGCTGTTAGACACTCAAGAACGAGCAATACTGACCCTCCGAGTTACTATTTGGTGTAACAGGAACGTGGTGGTGCAAGCCTGGCACACCCTGCACCCTGGGACTGGCTGGTTTTTGGAGGTAAAGCATTTGGGGCACACCTTGGTCTCGAGCGCCAGCCGAGAAGTCGGCATCTATGGATCTGGAAAGGAGGCATCTTTCTGCTTCAGCAGCCGGCACCAGCCAGGAGATTTTGGTAATTCTGGATGGCGAGTTATCCAGCAGGCTAAGGCTAATTCATTTGTGTAGTTAATCTCCGTTTTACCCAATTTGTTCCCGTTACAGTCATTTTCTACCCTATTGTTTATAAGCAATTCTGTTGTAAAATGTTGCAGCCAAACATAGTAATTGGAGCAGAAAAGACTGTACGCTTAATTATGAAACAGGATTGACTTCTGATGCACATCATAAGGCATCAGTGGAAAAATCCATGTTTCACTGGACTCATTGACAGCTCTGTACTTGACTGAACTTCACCATTGGGACCATAAATCTTTGCTTGCTTTAAGTGCAGCCAATTCCCGAGCGCAACACAGTTTGAATAGCTCCAAACCCGTTTCAATACTGACATACCTGTACCTACAGCCAGCAGGCCTCCAGCAGCATCAAACTGCCACCTCTGTGGTAGAAGCTACTGCGACTCTGGTTCGCATAAGGATGGATCCAGGTGAAATCTAGAGTTAACTCAGCTACCTAGTTCAAGGAAGAAGTCTTGGATTTCCTTTGCCTGTGGGATGAAGGAATAATATTGAAACAACCTTGCAATAATAATAGTGTTTTATGGTTCGTAACACAAATGTGACTAGATAGAGGTTCTCTTGACTGGCAAAGCTGCTGCTGCAGCAGGCAATGAAGAGCCATTAAATATCTAGTGTTGTTCCCATTAAATTAGGCTAAACAAAGAACTGAGCCTTGCTAACCTCCAACTGAGCAGAAGAAAAGAGGACAGACATAAGAACATTAAAAAGAAACCTGAAGCTGTAAGGAAACACTTCCACCACAGTGAGGGTGGTCACTGCAGCAGCTTGCCCAGAAGTTGTGGAGTCCCCAAACGCAACTGTCATGGTCCCAGAGAACCCTAGTTGAGCAGGAAAGTGGAGCAGATGATTCCAGACATCCCTGCCCATCTCAAGCACTCTGCGGTCCTCTGAACTCAGGAAATAAGGAGGCAGTAAGGAGCAAGAGAGACTATACAAGCTCGAGACCATACATTTTCTTTATGACCCAGCCTAAACCAGAAAGAACACTGCCTGGGAAAGACAACTTCAGAAAGTGCATAAATCTAGCAGGGAGAACACACAGATGGAAGCCTTGAATTTCATTTTCAGCCAGCCCTACTCTGTGCACCTCCCTGACCTTCCTCCTTTTGCTCTGAAAGGGGCAGCCAGCTGTAAGCAGGTGGGGAACCAAGGATCCTGATTTAGAGTTTATTTTAGGAGCAAGCACTAGTAGCACTAGGCAAAACTGACAGAAAAAAATGGAAAAAAGAAAGCAACTAAAGGCAGAACCTAATACATACCCTTGAAGATACCTTGGATGCATTCAACACAGCAGCAGGCAGCACAACTGAGTAAAACCAAACTGTTGAGGAGAAGAGAATAATTTATTTTATTGGACAAGATTTTTTTTCAAGTCCCATAGGCATTGCTTGTATGGCACAGCTAGAATCAGAGAAGAGGCAGAAATAAAACCTGCTTGATTAGCTCCAAGGGGGGATTCCTTTTGGACACTTTTTAGTAACATCTGACAACTACCAGCTCAAAAGCTTTTGCTTGGCCTCAGCTACATGGCATCCACACACAGGCCACACGGGCCACGATGTTCAGAGCAGCAGCAACCTCAATCTCCAATGTCAGCAACTATTTCTCCCTTGTAAGCTCTTTATGCGCAGCAAAAATTGTGCTGGGTGGTCGCTCTACCCTCACTCACCCCTCGGCCCTTTTCTTACCAGCACCTTTGGAAAGAGTCACAACAGCCGCACGGGGATCTCGAGAGTCACATTGCTAACAGGGCACAACGGCTCTGTTATCCGAGCAGGGCAGCCAACAGCCCCGCTTGCCACCAGCCACATTGCCCCACCTGCAGCACAAGCACTGTCCATCCTCCCCCAGTTACGGATGTTAGGGAAGCTCTATGATCTGGCAGCAAACCAATGAAAAAAAAAACACCCAAACCCTCTATTTTCTATGGCTGGTAAAGGATAGAAAACACCAGGACTGTGAAACATCCTCCTACCTGTTCAACCTGGGGAATCCACCTAAAGATAATCAACTTATTACTCCCAAGGCAATTTACAATGCCAAAATCTGTACAGCAGGACCTGCCTGCCTAGATGACTGGCCATGTTTGCACCCAGTTCTCCAAGATGTAACACTTGCTCATTGAGTTCTTGATGTCCAAAGAGCTATTTGTACTTCTGTGTGCAAAACCACCCACCAAACCAAGCCAACCCCCAGAACATACAGGCAGTGAACGAAGTAGGAGACTGAGGTGGTAGAAACAACCACCCAGGAAAAGCTTGTACCACTGAGGGTAGCAGTCTTACTAATTTCTCACGCTTGTTTCATGATCTGCCCTCACTGCTTGATACTTAGCAGGTGCTAAACTTGCTAACAAGTATAGCTTGTCACTAAATACCAACCCCTGACAACATCTGTTTGTTGCCCCCTTTTTCCTAGTTGCCCAAATGATTAATGAATTTGAAACCAGTTGCCTCAGACCAAGTTGCCCTGCTTGGTCTGAGCCCCTAAGCTGCAGAGACTCAAAACAGCAGCACCAAAAACAATTATGGGATGAAAGAAGGGAAGCCAAGACACCCAGCTAAAACCCTATCAAGTTCTTGTTTATAATTCCACTGGTGCTGTTTGTCATAACTGTTTGCTGAAAGCCTCCTAAGATAAAGTTCTTAATGAACTAGCTATTTCTGCTGTAATCTCATCATTAATAACCCTTTTTTTTATATATAATAAATTTAAAAATCCCACAAGGCGTGGCATTCAGAAACAGCAGCATACTTACCAAAGCGGTTGTGCTGAGTCTTCTACAACCAACAAAGGAAGTCTGAGACTACAAAGAGGCTGTGCATTACATACGGGAGGGTCCACCTACACTCTTCTGTGCATGAGACAGGTGTCCTTTAATGAGGACAGGCATTAAAAGAAGTTGCAACTATTAGGTTTCATTCTGTACTTCATTCTCCATCATGAAAAGGGGAATGAGGAAAGCGGAAGATGCTACCAGTTGGCACACAGTCAGCCAAGTTACTGAAACATATTATTAAGGAATTATTTGAAAAATCCTTCATTTCTTCAAGTACCAGGGATGGCTTAACCACTAGGATCACCTGCACAACTGCTTTCAAACCGGAGTAAGTAATCATGCTACTTGTGTGCTTGCTCCGCTGTGAATCCGACAGGAAAAGGCCATGCAGCTACATATTCCAAGGTAACTAAATTGAGGCAGCAATGCTTGTTTTCCAATAAGACTTTTGCTTGTACACACTTGAACACAAAACCTCTGGTGTACAGTATCTACCTTTTATAAAAGTGCCACAATCATGACAGTCATTACATCAGAGAGACTTTAGCCTGTTTCAGAGAAACAGCTCATCTATTAGTCAGTCATGATTTACATGTATGAACAATTCCATTTCTCCCCAGAAGAAATACATTTTCCTACATGCTTTTATTAAAAACAAAAGTGCCAAAGGTTGCCCTGAAATTGCTGAAATTGTTATAAGGTAGATTCTGAAATAGCAAGTGAACTAAGAGCAAAAGAATTCCCACTGATGCAGAGGTTAAAACTAGGTTTACAATTTCCTATTTTATTGGCATGAATGTATTTCTAAACTTAAAAACCCTTCTGGCAAGTTATCTCAATTTCTTATGACAAAATTTCTCACAACACACAAATATTTACAACATATACATATTTTTTTCAGTCTTTTACAACTGGTTCTTAAAAGACAAACATTTTTATAGGTTACCACAGAACAAAAGCTGTGACTTAGTTGTTTTTTTTCTTTTAATTTCATAAAACTATCATAAGTTAAAGTGAATAGATTTTCTTTAAATTCCTTGTAGCATTTTACAAGTGCAACAGAAAAAATATGAAGAACCAATTTAGGATAGCTGCAGTTCATTGGATAAATTGTTGCCCGTTGTAATCACATTGTTTCACAGCAAATTCTTGAAAAAATAAGCACCAATCATTCTTGCAAAGAACAATTTTATCTAAAAGTATTGAAAAGTGTTAAATACAAGGTGTTTAATTTACATAACAAGCAATAAATACGCCATATCCAAACTTGTATCCTGCATCCTGCTACCCTTGTACATATAATGTACTAAAAAGTCAGCAAATTGTCAACACCTTTTAATTCTTTTTCTTTTTTTTAAAGAAATCAATTTGACTTCCAACCAACGGTTTGCTACTATAACAAAGGCCACAAACAGTACGTCTGGGACAGCATACAGTGTTAAAACTGACAAACTCCGAGGGGAAAAAACATCTAGCAAATAAATCGAAAAGCTGTAGATCATTGCTGGTGATATTAACATATACTAGAAAACCTTAATATGCTGCTACTATGATTTTTTTTTAATTGTTTAGTCAAATATTGTAAGGGCAAACTACTGCTCTTACGGATCAAAAATAATTGTGTAGCCACACTGTATTCTCATTGTCCTGCATGAAAAGATTTGATGCAATTTCATAACTTTGCTTGAGCCTTTATTTTACAACAGAGCATTACCTCTTACTCTAACTCAGAATTGCACATAAGAAGGCTATTAAAAAGTACAATAAAAATCTGCACAAATCAGACTTAAGAAGAGTCGGTTTGCTGTACACTTTCTACAATATTATGTTGATAGGTGAATAAACAATAAAGAAGTGCTGCCACTAAGTTTTTCAGAAAGTTCTTCTGTTGAGGAATAATCAAATGGAATTTTGTTGTTTTTAAAAATGACATCCTGGTCAGTTTAAGACCTATAAGCTTATGCATTGAGCCTTAAAGACTGATCTTCTCTCCTCCTGGAAGAAATATCAATATCTATTGAATCCTTGCCAACAATGAGCCTTAACCTCTTTGCTGGAGGAAGAGGAATGAAGTCATCAAATTCATCATCATAGTCATCCTCCTCCTCATCATCCTCCTCTGATGAAGATTCATCTGCTGTTTCCTCTTCATAGTGACCATAATCATCTACTTCCATTCTCGACTCCAAAAGGGAGAGAGTTTCACTACAACACACACCGTTTTCATGAAGGTCCTCAGGGTATGGCCCTTTGTTTTCTTCCTCCCGTTTTAGCTGTATCTTTAGTTTTGTTGAACTATTGCCCGATCCTGAGTTAAACCCATTATTTAGCTTTGCTACATATAAATTATTATCTTTTTCATGGTCTTTACTTAATTTGATGCTTATTTTTGAAGAATTCATTCCATCATTTTCTTGGTCATTTGCCTTGCTACTGCTATCGTGGCGTCTACGAAGAGTCAGTTTAGGAATCCCAGAGCTATTTTCAAGAATTAATTGTGCATCATACCTCGTGATTCGTCTTTTCTTTTTACTTTTTGCAGTTCTAAAGCTGTCTTTTGCTTTAAAATTGTCAGAAGTTACAACAGAGCAGCCACCAGATCCAGGGGTACAGTCTTTGTTATAGCTGACAGGTGTGTCCACAACATTATTCTTTTCCCCATGTTCTGGATGAGAGCTGATCAAATCTGGTACTTCATCTTTAATAGGTGTGTTGTGCGTAACATCAGTTTCCTCTGGCTTTGCAGGTGGTTTCACAAGCTTTCCTTGCCGGGATTTCTTTTTGGACACCCCTGCATCATTTTTCGAGCACCTCCCCTCCCCTTTATGTGATACTCCGTGAGCCACATCAGTCTCATTTCCCACATGTGGTTGCTGCTCTAAAACGCCTGATCGCGTCCCAGTCAAGTTACTTTTATAGCTATCCAACATATTTGGTTCAAGCTTTATGTCAGAGGTCTCCTTCAAATTCATCCTCGTTCTCACTGACCTCCGTGTTATGTATGTGCAGGGTGGTACCTCGCCAGCCTGCTCATGAGCACCTTTCACAGAATTCAGTTTATACTCTCTTGCTGCATGCCTTGTTAAGCATCCACTAGAGACTGCAACTTTGACTGGTCCCTCTAATTCTTTATCCTTTTTAAGGGGCAAGTTTTTATACAGAACTACTTTCGGCTCCTTGAGAACCAAGTTTCCCATTTCCAGCTTTCTAGAAGCATTCTTCTGCTCTGGCCTTTTGCACTGATTTCTCAACTTTATCTTTGAAAGTAAAGGCTTTGCAGGCTTCTTCAGTCTCTTTGGTACCCTGGAATTATTTATATGAGTTAGTTTAGATGAGGTAGAATTTGATGATGCTGGAATTCTTGATATTGACTGTCTCGTTAATGTTCTGCTCTTGCTGTTCTTTTTTACGCCAATTGAAGATTTCCTGTTAGCTGTCAAAGAAAAAGGTAAGATTGTGAAATGACACTATTTAACCTAGTCCCCCTCCCCACCCCCAAGTTTAATATTCTTAATTGCAATGCCTGAGGCACACAAGACAGTATTCAGAAGAAAGATAGTTCAGCTTGCAGCTCAGACCTAAGCAGAATCAAACCCACCCAAATGCATCTAAATTCCAGATACCCTTCCCATACCCCATTATCAATGGGTATCTTATTGGCATGTTTAGAGCCATGAGACCATAATTACTTCTTGATATTAAGGGCCTCTCCTGCCCTATGAGAAGAGGCTGAGGGAGCTGGGCCTGTTCAGCCTGGAGAAGAGAAGGCTGAGAGGGGATCTAATTAG
>JAWLRI010000355.1:4295150-4314333 GCA_034781795.1 Crypturellus tataupa | reverse complement strand
GTGCAGGAGGGTTGGACTAGATGACCTCTAGAGGTCCCTTCCAACCTTAGGCATTCTATGATTCTATGATTCTATGATATTAACAAATAAAAAGGAAAACAGCACCTTATGGTCTTGAAATACTTCAGGTAAATCTCTCACTGGGTCTATAAATTACCTTGAAATCCCAGAACACGTTACTGATCTAAAAAAACCCAAGTCTGAGATGCATTTATCCCAATGCTAAGAGAGCAAGTCCAGCACAGTGGAAGTATATCACATTTTTGTGAGACCCTGTTTGCCAAGTTTTCTCCTTGCTTACTTGCATTAGCTTTTTCCTGAGTGGTATCTGCATCAGTGTTAGAGCTGACGGATTGGCTGTCGGAATTTTTGCTGCTGTCACCCAACTTTTTAAGTCTGTTCAATCGCTTATCTGTTTCTCTCAGTCCATATTTACTATTAATCACAGGAGTAGGTGCTGGCAACCCCACTCTTGATTTAAAAGCACCAGTTCCGCGTCTACAAAAAAAGAAAAACACCATATATTAATAACCGCTAACCAAATTTAGAACCCTGTCATATATAATCCTAGGGATATTTAGATAAACCATGCCAATATCTACTGAGTTTATTAGCATTTTGTGGGATGTTTCAATTAGGTATCTACAGAGATATGTCATTTCAGTAAGATGAGCAGAAGAGCCTCCAGTTTATTTCTGGAGAAACGCAAAAGCATTTTTTCCTGTTGCTTTTTATCAACTTCAGGATGATTTCATAATCAAATTACATAGTTGAAAATGAAATGCAGTGGTTGAAAATATTATTTGATATCAACTTGCATAACAACTTAAAAGGATTATTTTTCTTTAACTACATCCAGCCAGTGCCAGTTCCAATTATAACGCTTGTTATTGCATCAGTTATAAATTACATAAAAATAGAATAGAATTATCTCCTATGTAGTCTTCATTTGGAAGAGGAAGGCTCCATTCATGCATTTATCACAAAATTTAAGTGGCTGAGCAAGCCTGAACTCCCCTCTCTCCAAAAGATATCAGGGAAAAGGCTGGAAATAAGAATTCTTGATGACTTCCTGCACTTCAGGTACCATCACAAGAATCCTTTTGCTATCCCTTCCTTCATCCTTCAGCAAATTTGCACTTTGCAGAATTAAAATTAAAACTTCCATTTGCATTCCAGTGTGCTGCACTGGAAGTAAACCTCTAAAGCCTAACCACAAGCACACCACAAAGACACCAGAGACTATCTTGAGCTCTGCAGGGTTAAACATTGCTGTGTAGGCACAGGATTTTCACTCAGACTGACTGATGTTTGACAGAACATTCTTTCAATATTGAATTCTACAAATTACAGGCAGCTAAAATATGAGACTGAACCTAGCCCAAACAGCCACTTCAGACTAGATGCACGTTGTGAACAGGGCTACCAGGGGCCAGAGCTGTCTTCCGATACATCCATCAGCTCTGGTGCCCCATTATCCCTTTTAGCAGGAACATGCTCATCAAGCAGTGTAGAAAGAAGCAGGTGCCTTGTCTACACATTTCATTTCTCATACTATGAGCATCTATTAAGTGGTTCCAATTAAGTTTTTTTTTTTTCCTAACTTTGACCTACCAAGACACACAAGCTCAGAGGTCCATACTGAAAGGTTTTCCTTTAAATTGATGGAATTGTTTAGTGACCAAATTAGCTAATAAAAATGAACGTAATATTACTGAACTACTTATATGCGTGTGCATTAAGCTATTTCTAAATATGATTAATACTTTGTCCTTTGTACCTTTCCTCCTTCTATAGTTAGCTCATACAGTTGTCATAGGTTCTCTGCAGCGCCTTCTGCTAAAACAGAGAGTTAGATGATTCACAAATGATGCTGAACCTCTGTTTACGCTTACAGCAACAGAAGTTTCAACAGGTCAGAAAGATTAGTAAATTCTTTCAAATGCTATGATGAAAAAGCTGGGTTGGGATGGCAAGGGTGAAAAAAAAAACAGGTTTTCCTGTCATTGTACAATGGACACAGATGCAATGGATAAGCAGATACTATCCAAAACCAATAGATCTTCATAAATATACAAACTGTAAAGTTCTAACCTTATATGGTAAAGCCTACTTTGCCTGTTCCCATCAGCACAACACAGAAAAACAAAAAATGCTTTTGCTGGTAGAAGTAAGAGCAGCAGTTGGGAGGCAGTTCATGTCTGATAACTGTAACTGCTGCCTAGTCTTTTTTTTTTTTTAATTTCCTCCCAATTCTGCTTGATTCCTTTACATAATACAAATATATGCACAAATCTTTGTTGTTCTCATTTTGGGTAGCTTGCAGGACAGAAAATAGGGAGGACAACTTATGTCATTAAAATAACTAATCAGAAAAATAATTATATATTTCAGGAAGTCTGACTGCTAATAATCAAGTTCCTTTTAGCTTCACAAAATATCATG
Source organism: Crypturellus tataupa (assembly GCA_034781795.1). Lineage (NCBI taxonomy): Eukaryota > Metazoa > Chordata > Aves > Tinamiformes > Tinamidae > Crypturellus > Crypturellus tataupa. Next base: position 4,311,888 of record JAWLRI010000355.1, on the reverse strand, counting down.
AATATGCCCAATTCCACCTGAATTTTATTTATATCAGTGTATACCTTTCACAGGTGTAACATTCGCAGTATTCATTATTCTCTCCAAAAAAACCATCTCCGTAGTAACAAGAGATTTCTTCTCCGGGTTCAATATCTCTTAGAGCTTTCACACATGCTGTATCTCTGCCAGTTGATACAAACTGGGGAGGGAGAGGACAGGGATAGAAAAAAAAGACAGACTAATCATTAAGATTGAACAGCATTTGAATTGGAAAACAAATCAAAATAGTGTGGGGGAGGAAAAAGTGCAGGGATAGGGAGATAAAATAATCTAGGTGGGTTGCTTTAGTTATTTATTTAGTTTTCTGCTTACCTTACAGTTAGGTCTGCAATCTGAAAAAGGTCCAAAAGATAAAGTCAATTAACTGTTGATAAGACCTGAAACATGAATAGTTGTAGATATCTAAAGTAAGGAATCACTCTGACTTCATTAAAGCTAGAATCTCAACTCAATAGTGGGAGTTTTGTTAGCATTGCTCATCTGTTATCAGCAGCTGTGCATCAGAAGCAGCTTGTTTCTATATAGTTTAAAAAAACTTGGAAACCAAACTATGTACAAATGTTCTATTTTTCTTTTCTTTAAGGTAACAAGATTTATCTTAAATCCTACCTGTTTCTCTTGAACTTAAAAACACAATAATATTTGAGAAGTTTCTGTACCTTCTTTTACCAAATACACAAAGAGCTCATCTCAGAAACACAGGACTACAAAGTTCACTATTTAGCTACAGCAAGAATGCAGCGTAGAGCACCAAATACTTCACCAATTCAGGTGCTGGTTCCAAAGACTCTGCAAAGGAAGATGTGACTTCCCAGAGCCCCTGATGAGCTTCCCAGTAGAGAGCCCATTAGCTCTGGTTTGGTAAACTCCCAACAAGATTATGTCTACACTAATGGCATGTCAAATTACATCACTTGTATTCAGCAGACAGAAGTCAAACTTCTGTTCACTACTGTGTGCTTTATCTTACACAGGATAAACCACCTGCAGAGAAGTGCCTGGGTCATTTAACACTCTTTATAAAGTCATTACTTACCATGATTGATAAATGCAGCAGGACCAAGCCACAGTTGAGCACAGTTTTTCCGCGTGGAATACATGACGCTGAAGTCGTTTTCCCCGTGTCTCAGCAGCATGTTTTCTTCCATTTCTGACAGTTCAGCAATGCAGCCCACAAGCAGTTCTATTTTATCGTTCCGCTTCCTTCAAGGTAGACACAGTAGTAAGAATACGTATGTCAAACATTCCAAATCGTATCTTCTTAGGGAGAAGCTTCTCAAAAGAAAAGCTGTCAATAGCAGGAAGATTTCCTAATTCATTTCTAACCCCCTGAAAACTCTGCATCTTAGTTTACAGCCATGTGTCAGACTAGTGGCATGGAATGCAGTGACAGCACAGCTCATACTGAGCCCTGCCAGCCTTGTGCCTTGGCCACTCGCTCCCAGCCTGTGCACAAGAGCACATTATCCCCTCGGAGGTGCTGCTGTGACTACACACCGCCACACGGCAAAACAAGCAACAGAAATGCTGCTGGGGGAGAGGAGGGGAAAAGAGAATTTGGATTAAAAATTTCCATTATATCAGTCTGCTGGCACTGCCTTTGACAGGTACATCACAGAACTCAGGCCTGATTAAATGAGATGGGGAAACACAAGGAGTTCTGAGTCTGTGTTTCCAGGAGACACTTGTCTTGCACAATCAAAAAATAAATGCAACACCCCAAGTTTCACAATGGAGAAAGACTCAATTCCCCCACGATTATCTGTTATATAATAAACTCAGTGTGATGGGAATCTTGACATTAATGTTTTTCTTGGAGGAGTCTAATGACTAATTGATCTGAGGAAATAGATTATTTGACAAAAAACAAGATGACACAAAGTTGTATTCAAAAATCTGCACGGCTAAGCCTAAATAGGTGATTTGTTACATTGCAGATACTTGTACGGATTGTCAAAAAGCACAAAAATCTACTTTTTTTTTTACATTTTACTAGTTGCAGTTTTAATTTTATGCTACGCTTTAATATACCTTTTTTCAACATATATCATTCAAAGTAATTAGTAGAAGGAGCAATAGTAAATCATGCCACCTACCATTCTTTCGTTGCAACAATTTTGGCTCCATTTTGCTCAGAAGAATACCGGTTACAAGGCAGTATTTCAAACCCGCTGTCAGTTGCAAACATTCGTAAATAAATAAATACCTGCAATGAAAGAAAATAGCAATGTGCTGTTATAAAGCAAAACAAAAACAGTCAAAATGCTTCTATATAAAGATAAGGCAAGTCAATTTGGAAAAAAAAACCATGGATATTGTAAAAAATTTGTTGATGGCTGAAATGTACCTGACAAATCTCCTGAGATACTCCGATTACAATTTTAATTATACACACTACATTAAACTCTTACTTCTTCAAAGTAACTAGCAAGAATGCTTGCATGGATCACCTGAGTATCTAAGGACTGAACAAAGGACTAAAGGTGCCTTGAATGGCAAGAGACCAATGAGCATGAGTAATCTCTTGTTAAAAGTCACTGAATATCTGCTTGAGAATTCTGCTCCGATATTGAAGAACAGCCAAGACCCATGCAAACATACATTTCATAACATACAAAGCTCACAAATTTTGTACAGTGCAATTTTAATTCTTTCCAGTTCTCAGTGAGATATTACTGTTTGTGAGAAGCCTGGATACTGAATTTGGGGATTGCTCCATCAGTTCTCTTCAATTTGTCACTTTTGGTAGCTTTAGTTAAATAAGCCAATATGACTCAAACACTTTGACAAAGCAGAATTTGCCATCTAGTTGCTTCTACTACTCCTACTCCTGTTGTGTTTCAGAGCAGGAAAAGGCCTAACTCCTTTTGACTGTATCTAAAAGAACCTAGAAAAGTTACTTGTCCCTGAAGAGAAATCTTGAAGTAAAAATCTTCAGACATCCTTGTAACTTTTCAGTGTCAACATCCTTTACTATACACAAAATGGGTTTGGAGCATGGTAAGGGGGAAAGTAGAGTATTCCCACACAGAGCCCTGTATCAGCCCTGTTTTAAGGTGTGAGGCTTTTCACTTTGGCTTTCTCTAGCCCCTAGTTTCATTTACAGTAGTCACAGATAAAAAGAAAAAACAGTCAAAAAGTGAAATAAATCTTCAACACTCTTGTTTTCCAGAAACTGCACTTGTGTCTTCTGTTTATGACTCAGGCCAACAGCAGAAGAGCAGTTTCCTTTCTACATGTGATATTAAATCAAAGGCAACGGAAAGCTAGCTTATTCTCCCCCCAGCTTTTTGGGTTATTTAGGTTTGAACAACTGAAAAAACCCTCCTGTTAGAAAACAATCAAACAAGTAAGGTATAACAGAGCAGTGGGTTACTTTCCTTTCTACTTTCTGCTGCATTCTTAAGAATCTTGTTAAAACATTGCCTTAGCCTTTCAACCATCTGAAAAAAGCACATTAATTACAAATACACCTACATGTTCCTTGAACAACCTTTCCTGCATTTTGTTCTTGTTAAGAAAATAGTGCCGGGCCCAGTCACCTGACGTCAAGGACTTGAAGGCTTTTTCTAAGTGCTCATCTTTCTTAAAACGTTCAATCACCTCTTTTAGTTCTTCTTGCCTTCCTTTTATAGGTCGAAATCTGAAATAAAGAATAAAGCTCTTCCAGTCCACCGTTATTCATCTCAAATCTTCCTTGCAATACAAAGTTTTTTTTGCTAACCATATACATGCTTAACTGCTAGCACAAAGAAACCAATCATTATTTATAAGCAAATTACAGATTCTCCTTTCCATGGCTCCAAAGGTAAAGCCAAGCGTCCTACTTGAAACTTTGAAAGTCACCATTGTCTTGAGAAGCAATTTATTTACAAATTTACTTACAAGTCTCCAATGAGATTAACTAGTGAAGAATAATATTCTGCTGTTTTTAACACCCATTAATCAGTAAATAGAAAAAACAAATGCAACAAAAGCTTTGTTATCCTTACTTGCCCTTACTTCCCTCATCAATTTACTGTAAGAAAAAGTAATGCAGGTTAAAAAAAAAGGCAACACAAAACACCACCCACCAAAACCACCAGCAAATGCATGGAACGCTGTAAGCTTCCCCATACCTCATTATCAAAGGAAAAACAGTCCTATGTTTTCATGGTGCTGGGGTGATTTGTTTTTCCTTCAAGTCTCAAGTCTTCCTCAAAGTCTCAGACTTCAAGCTACACTACACTAATAATTTTTAAATTGAGACCCTCCGACACAGGCAGTGCAATGAAAAGACTTCATCAAAAAATTCAAGTAGGGGAAAAAGCATCCCTTTGAGAATTGTTTACAAATAAACCGCTGCCTTAGAAAACAATATTATATCAACAAAGCCAAGAGAAGAATTCCTATGCAGAACGCAAACTTAGTATTTGCATTCATACAAAACATTCCAAGACTAGACAGGAAGTAGCTATAAGCAGTAACACACAGCACAGATATTACATCTGTGAAGAAAAAACACTTAAAAGGAAACTTAGACAACTACAATTCATGATTAGACAAAGATCTGTGAGTAAAATGCTCTGTGTTAGCAGAAAACAACAGTTTCCCCTCAAAGCTTGGTATTTAAGACAGGTATCCTTCATATCTTCAACAAAGCTGCTGAGTGACAAAACACAGTCTATATGACTGCAAGGACCAAGAAGCCCATTGCTATGATATAAAGTCATAAAAAAAACAAACAAAATTTGTTAGATATATAAGTATTTGTCATAATTTCTATATTGTTTCTGACTGAACACATATCCATGTGTATTTTCAGGCAACAGGAGAAAAGGATATTTGCTTTTCTGAGCACACAATATACCCAAGGGCAGTCTTTCAAACAAAGATTTTCTAGCATCATAAGAAACTTTTTGTAGTCTTGATTTATTTTTTAAAACTACACAGCTCACTTATTTGCTTACACTGCCTAATGGTAAAGATGTCAAGCAAGTTGATATCTTTTGAATGAATCCTCATGACACACAACTTAAATGCTTGAAGTGTGTACCAGCTTCATTATCCTCACTGCAGACTGATTCTACTTCCTATTACTTAGCAGCTAGAGTATTCAATATCTGTATTTAAAAGACAGACATAAAGGGAAATAAATCCTTAAAGTTAACCCTAAGGAAACCTTAGCACCTCCCTCACTGATACTCTTTCTTAAAATTACCATCAGGCTTGACTTATCTTCATTATAACATATCAAGCATTGCCAGTAGCTTATTTTGAAAAGACCAAAAAAGATATACTGCTTATACTCGTCTGAAGGAACAAAAGATGCTAAGCAGTGTATATTCCATTTTTATTTTACCTCTTAAAACAGGAAGATCTTAATTGGAAATAACTAGCAATGAAGAAAATTTAACTTCCTTCATTATCAAGAAAAAAAAACAACCTGTCTGCGTGCCCCTGCTGCAAGAGAGACAGGTCTTACAAGCACAATGCGACTTGCACTGAAAGCAGGTTACCAGTTCTTTGGAACTGCTTCCTTGCAGAACCATCTTCGAGGCACGTGCCATCTGAAAAACTTCCTTCTAATGACTCAGCCTTTCTTTACATCTTCTGAACACCACAAGTTTTATCAGCAAAACCCTCACAGTTTTCACTGCAGACGACATGGCAAGTAGTTCCAAGAAGGCATTAGATGAACTTCCTGCTGGCTGGGATAACATCCAGCAAGACAGCAAGGTTTGTCAAGAAATAGATGATGCACTTCTAAAACATACCCACTGAGAGCTGCAGGAAGTGTCATGTCAAGAAGCTTCAAATTAGTTCTTCCCTAACAGACATCTCTATCACATCTCCACTAAGCATGAAGAGTCTTTAAAAAGCAGCTGAGACCTCATCACGCAAGAAGAATCTCTACAGAAAGTACTAGCATTAGGTTATTTCTGGTTTGTTCCATAGGGAAGTCTCCCTCAACTGTCACTCACCTAAAAGGAGAAACCTTCCCATCCTCCTGAAACCCAAAAAAGGAGGCCCTTCGCAGATTTGACAGCACTATCTATGAGCTTCACTGCACACTAAGAGTATTCATCATGACACAGCCTCAACTGAAGCCATCTAATTTCAGGGTAGGGCTTGCTCTCATTTTCCATTTAAAGTAGAAACAGCTTTTCCCACAATGAACCAGCTGCACTTGCACCCCCAGAATTGCAAAGCATACCAACATGCAAACCAACAAGCCAACATTTTGTGCATGTTTTTTTAAATTGTAAACATTACGGCAGTAAATACTGTGGGTTTTCCTCCTAATAACTGGTCGACAGCTACTTCTATTCTTGATGGGCTAAATGAATGAGTGCCCTCTTTTTATTTTGTGTGGAATGCACTGGTTCTCTTTTTTAAAGGTAAATTATCTACAGGAGTAAGTAGGGAAACAAGCACACTCAGTATTACATTAGCATGAAGACAGCCACTGCATATGCTGTTAAGACACAACTATGCTTGCTTTATCGAAAAGAAACTCGGCCAAGGCCAGCAAAAGAAGTCAGTATCCTAATTCAAACCTCACTGACATACGACACTAGAAATCTATATAGAATCTGCTAATAGGCTACGTGTTTTCCAACACCACCATAAAGAGAACCTAAAAAGAAGGCACAGCTAAACATATATGAAAGTTGAGCCAAAGAAAGTGGATTTTAGCACCGGTAAAATAAGGGACTAATTCAAAGAAAAAAAACAGAGATAGAGAGGAAAAGAAAACCAGCAAGCAAAACAAGCCAACCAACTCAGGCTCTAAACAGATGCAATAAAGTCAGTATTATGCTTATCCAAACTTCTGGTTTGCTCCCATAACCAGTGTCTTTTAGATGCCCTCATGGAAGCTGAACAGGATTCTCTGATATTTGAATCTGCCTGTATGCACAAACCCCTCAAGATGCCTTACAAACATGTTAGGTTGCCAAGTCTCATGGAGCATGATGTCTGCTGCAAAACAGCCTGTTGTTGAAAATTAGCTAAGAGTGAATATCTCATCTACCCAAGTATCTTTGAGTCTTTCTTAGAAAGATTAAAATCCCTTCTTCCTGACAAGCTGCAAAAGTGAAACTTGTCAGACATCGCTGCAAAATATTGACTTTTCTTTAGTTAACACGATCCAAAAAAGGCAGGGAAATTGCAATTTCAGAACTGGCTAGAAGATGGTCTCACCCCACCTGAGGATCAAACTGAGGTGGTTTCAAAAAGCAAGACTTGGGAGAACAGCTTGGGGAAGCAAAGCTCTTACTCTCTCTCAGGTTTCTCTTACCTCGGGAATACTTAATCTTGAAACTCCAAGGTATAAAGCCAAAGGTCAGTGAGATGCTTGCCTATAAAGGAAGTTAAAGGAGAGGTTCTGGTAAGTTCAGGAGCACAGTATCTTGCTCAGTCACTGACAGCAGTGAGTTTGAACAGAAAGGATAAACTGACCCTGCAAGAGATGCAGTCTGGAGCCCCACACAAGTGCCTCTATCTGAGTAGCAGCTCTGCCACACAATCAAGACTTGCACTGCTAAACCTGGCCCTTCAGTTCACACTGGAGGACATTAGAAAGAGTGATTTATTGAAACACAGCACCCTCGTGGCCTTTGAACAACAGGCACTTTGTTTAGAAGATATTTTATTATTTTAGGGGCTGTGGAAAGACAGCACGTTACTGTTTACTAATGTCTGAGATTCAGCACAAGCACTAACACTGCAAGGCTATTAAGCATTCAAGACAGCACAATGTTAACAAGAGTTGAAAAACCAACCATTTATAACCAACTTGGAAACCATTTCTTTAGTTAACATAAATTCTGACTTCATAACTTCTTTTGCAACTTGTAGTACCAGTATCTTTATTAAAAGCTAGTTATCCAAAATAAAATTATTGAACAGAAAAATTTAAAGAAAATAATCCATCTTTACTTATATTTCTTAAACTAAAACTACACACACCAGCATGGTCAAAGCTCAAATACAGCCTACAACAGAAGCAAATAAAATTCCAGCAGACACACAATTTCATTCTCCTTAATGCTACTGGCAAATAAATCTCTTGCAATTGTCCCATTTAATAATTCTGAGAAAAACTTTCCAGCATTCCTACTCTGCCCGTCCACAGAGTAAATTTAATTTAGCAGTTAGCATGAGCATGGTGTGCAAGCCACTATCTTTTGGAGATGAAGCACTAAGTCCAGACGACAATGCAACTAGACAAACGGTACAAGAGTAGTATTTTTTGTATCCAAAACATTCAGCAGCAGAACAGTTAATTCCAACATCGCCTTCATGTGGTTGAGAAGGAGAAAAGAGGAGGAGAAGCAGAAGCAAACTAAAGGATTTTACTGAATGAAATGCATCAGAACGAAAGTAAAAAGAATAAAGAATGGAGATTTTTGACCAAAGTAATTAAACAAAATCATTTTTGACAGTAAGAACACAGATATTTGGGTCTCAAGAAGGTAAAAGCTTCAGTACGGAACAGTGTGTTGCATACCTCTCAGTGCCTCCCTAGCGCCCCGGGCACCAAAGTGAGCTACGTGGCCACCTAACCCCACTCAGCTAGCACCCAAAGACTTTTTCTACCTTCAAATGCCATTTCTTCAAATGAGTAGCAAGCCCTTTAATTTGCCCCATTCTGAAACAAGACAAGGAGCTGATCAGAGCCAACACAGACCCATGAATGCAACCAATTTGCAAAGCAACATAAACTACTTTTTCCCCATCTTCACCGCCACACAAAGTCACAACGGGTCACAGGACCACGTACTCTATCAGGATCAGGAATGACTGGTGTTTTACCCTATAAATTCAACACTTGCCCTTGCTACCACGCTGAAAGAAAGCAGCTTCCAATATCTCTACCACATCTCCAAACATCTCATCACATACCTGTATAAACCTACTCTTTAAACCAGTTCATTTAGTGTCACATTATCAGACAGGACCACCCTCACTACCTGATGGTTTGCAGCACCACTAAAAGCAGCAAGAAGGAGTTAGAAAACAAATCTAGATCCTCCTCAAAAAGCCAAAAGTTTGTGGTTAAATTGCCAGCAAACATAGAAAACATAGCAACTGCTCTCTGTGCCCCCAAGCATGATACTGGAACATTAGGGAACCAGGAATAAACAGCAAGAGACAGGTAAGAGGCCAGCCATACTATAACTAAGTCTGGCTAGGATTTAAATATAACCCCTTCAATGCAATACAATAAATTTGTACTAGCATGCAACTTCAAAACACTTCAGCCCACATAAATGCACCTGAAAAAAAGATTATTAAATCCCCTCGGCCATTCACAAGTGTAAATTTTAATCCCTGGTATTACACAATGGGAGCTTCAATCCAGCAAATAATTTACAAAATTGCAAAATAATGGGTTTTGTTTTTACAAGGAGGATAGACAGATGACTAAGTCAATTTTACAACCAGGAGAGCTTTTGTCGCGAAAATAAACAGAAAGTCTCATGTAGCGGTATCTGAGCAAGAAGTGACAAAAGCCTCTTAGAATAGCTATATTTGACAACATAACAGTACCTAACATATGGGTTTTTTGGACTAACTGCTGTCCTACTATTTTGCTAAGATAAGAGCTACCAATTTGGGGAAGAATGACCAGATGGCCTGTGAAAATGGCCAGAAGCTCTGGAAACAATCTGCTTTCTCTTGGAAGCCCAAAATGGAAATAAAGCACAAGTTACCTTTGGGTAAAACCACAAAAGAATTTTCCAGACCTAAATTTTATGCAGTCCATCAAGACCTTGGTAATGAGTGACTTCAGAGGACCACTGGACAAAGTGACTAGAACATCTGACTGAAACCTTTTGAAAACTAGCATTCAAGTCCCTCAGATATTGTTGACCTGAAAGCTTACAGAACTTGCACACCAATTCCTCAAACAGAGGACCTGAGGAAGTGTGGAGTTTTGTTTATGTGGTTCTGGAACACCAAAAAACAACCCCCAAAAAGGGAAAATGCAACCAGATTCTTATCAGCACTCTACCACGAGACCACAAATTCAGCATAAACATGGAAAACAGTGAAAAAGAAAGGTATAAAGCTCCAACAATAATATATTTAACTAGAATTTTCAGAGCTATACTCTCAGCAAAATGAGTGAGACAGTACATAAAGTGTTCACATAGAAGACATACATAGAAAAATACAGACTTGGCTTCCCAAGGTAAAGTTAAGTGCAACTTCACTAAGCCATCAACAACTCACACTGGCCTACTAGTTACAAAAACTCAACCCCTACATGCATTTCCAATGGCTGAACAGAACACTTGGCACACAGCAACTTCCACAGCAGGTCTTCAAAGCAATCAGAAAAAGGAAACACAAAATATTTGTTTGTATCATAAACAAATGCTTTGTTTTAAGCTCACCTTAAGAGACAAGCTAGTATTTATATGGCTCTACAACACTAAAGCAAAAGGCACCAAACCCAAGCTGTACGTTGTAATTTCTGCTCCAAAAATACGCTTGGGTACCAGCATCTGATTTTTTGAAGATGGTCTAGTCTTTTCTTATGCGTTTTTCCCCCTTCCCTCCATTTCGTATGCCAGCAATACATCTCAGGACTTCCAGAAAGAGCACATCTTGCTAGATGGAAGGAAGATCCAAGCTATTATGATAATAAGCAGATCTCATCACTCCACCAAAAAAAACAAGAGCTGGTGCTAATAAATGCTGATGCCTTTATTGTAATTCACTGCAACAGAAACTCTCTCAATAGGATGAGAAGAAAGAGGCAAGATATGTTTCTGAAAGGGTTTTTAAGCCTCACCTAAGTATTTCCCACTGTGCTCCAAAATTAATAACTATTGTCCTTGAAGACTGCCTGTAACTGTTCTCCAAGTCTGAGACAGGAAGAAACACAAGATGATAGCCTTTGTGTAGTCTTTTGCTTCAAACCAGTAATTAGTAGTTTTTTACAGTTCAAAACATATGAGCAGAAAACATAACATTTAGAAAAGCAGATTCTTCCACTATTAAATATTTGGCATAATTTCCTTAGCAGAAAGCAAAAGAGTTAGCAGCATACAGACTTCTGTAGACTACCATTCATAAAAAGAATTGCTGAGCATATATAATTAGCTCAATTTTTGGAAACACTAAGTCCCTATGATAGCTGCAAGAGTACCTATCTAGACACTGCTTTGGACTCAATGCGCTATTATAACCACCAGCATGGCGACAAGAGGAAGAGTGCAAACTTTCCTTGTAAGGATGGATGTTGCACGCTAGGGAAAAAGTAAATTCTCTTTGCTAAATCTTCCCAGTTACAGAGATCACACTGCTGCAGCTCCATGTGCAACTCCTGCTGCCAGGTTATACCAGCAACCAGCTAATTTAGCAGGCATTTTTCAAGTATTGGCTTATCATATACATACCAAACCCACATAACTGACTCTCTGACAACATGTCTGTGCTGCCAAGGTGAGCTCCTCTTTACAAATGGCCATGGCAATAGGTTTAAGAGGTAACCAGTCCATTTCCCATGATGTGATCAAGGTCTCCCATTTGTTTGTACAGTCACTAGACCACGGCTCCTGCCCTTAGAAGCTCACCATTTATAGCTTCTCCTTTTGGCATAGCAATACGGATCTTATTCACAACCAAGAGCTTAACAAGGATCTATAGAATACACTTATGATTGATGGCACGCCTGTAAAACAGGAAGCAGCATGCAACAGCTAAACCACAAGCCCACGCTGAATTCAGGACAGGAGGATTCAGACAGGTGTATAGCGGCGCAAAAAAAGCACGTGCAGTTTTGGCAAAGCAGATTCTCGGCGTGCACTTGATCTATACACGCAGACATGTCTGAGTGACAGTCCTTCAGCACGGGTCTACATGAACTCAAGATCCAGGGCACCAAGGCTGCTGTGCCTCGAAGGGGAAGCCCTTCTTGTGATAAGGGCGTAACAAAAAAATGAGGCATTCAAAAGAAACAGAAAACTCTCTAAGCACTTATTTGAAGTGCTATTTCAAACGGCTACGTATTTAAATCTTACTAATAACCAAGTGTTTAAGTTAGAAGACTCTGTCTATTTAAACACCCTATTCTACAGCAGAATTTTACAGGAAGGGTAATAGAAATACCTAGTGTTACAAATGCATGCTGTTGCAAGGCTCTAAGTTTCAGCCTCAAATTCTTCACCACTTTAAAGGCTGACTCACAAATTGCTATTTTTCAGACCTTTGTAAACATGCAGGCAAACCCATAGTTGTCCTCTGATTACATCAATAAGATGATCAATTCTTTTCTAGAAGAATAAAGACAAGTTACCTAGTATTCATTTTGTGAGTCTGAAAACCTAAATAGGGATCAAGAACCAAACTAGTTGCTAGGTCGTCGTTTTCACACAGCTCCTTGGCAGACATCCCCGAGGAAGGCACGTAACGACTCTGGCCCTCAAATCCTGCCGCACCACTACCTGCAAACAGAAGGGCAGAGATGAGATATCACTTAGGGCCACCTGACCATCAAGTCAAGCTGTACTTCTTGCCATGGAAGGCAGAGGACAGAGCACTCGAGAAATAAGTATGGACACGGTCAATTTTTCACTTGTGCGTTTGTTAGTTAATTTGATAGTCAATGGAGAAAGGATTGTAAAACATTTTATGGGTGCCTTTAGTTGTGTCCACTGCCCCTCCTGACACATACAAATCAATCTTTCCACAGTATACAGTCCCATCATATTCACCCCCGAAATTTCAGGCCAGTAAACATGATAATGCCACAAAAATACAGAACATGTTTTCCCCAAATCTGAACAGAAGATTTACTAAATTTCATTTTAGTCCTTCATCCCCAATCAATAATGAAAGCAAAAATCCATGCACTCTAAAAGCAGCTTCAGAGCTGCTATTGATACAGGTGACTTCATTCAAAATGAAGTTTACATCTGCACAGACATTCAGCTAGGCTTGTAATATAGAAGTTATCTGTAATGATTTCCAATCACACTAGTTGCCAGCTAGTGCAAGCGATGTATTTTGCATGCAGTACAAAATATATTTACATTTAATGATTTTCATTTCACTTTCAAACTGAAGAGATCCATATGCCTAAGTTATTACAACTAATATAAACATAAGTGATCTGATAACTACACCCTGAGAACATGAATTCCTTCATATATAAAGACAAAAATCAAAGTGTGATTTCCCAATTAAAATAAACACTTATTTAAACACTGACAAGATGAACCCCATACAACATTATACAACCCCATACAACATAAATAAGTGCCTACATCTGCTTGATCTTCTCTCAACTCCATTTTTGCCACTCTTCGGATTCTCCTTTCCTGTGTGCTGCAGCTTGGTCTGATTCTGTGGGTGGTCATTAGATGACTTGCTTCCACTTCTCCTGCCATTCACCACCATGTTCTTGGATTCTCCCAGCCACTTCATGCCCACAGAAAACCTGGCCCAGTTGCATTTAGTCACTTTTCAAAAGGCTCGGAGAAGTCGATGAATATTTTCAGTTCCAATTCCTGCTGGAAGTAAAACATTTAAAAAAATAGTTAGTGCTAATTGGGGAAATCTCCTTTCCAAGTGGAGCTTTTTAGAAAGGGTTGTCTGCATTAGAAACAGGGAAAGTTGTTCATTAGCTGTTACTGCTATTTTATAACTTACTACCACATTAGGAAGCAAAAATGAAATTCTAAAAGTGGTAAATTGTTTCGTCAAGAAAAAAGCAAACTCAAGAACTGAACCAGCATATGTATGTGCACACATACACATGTATGTGCAGATGTCTATATACATACACGTTTATTCACTACTAATAACGACATACATATATACCCATATACACACAACTATGCATGACATCAAAACCAGATTATTTTCAAGTAAAATTATATTTACAAATAAGTAGAATCTAGAACCTATCTGACCCTACAGCAAAGTGGTATGATGCAAGCAGCATCTAAAAAGTAACAATATGCACAATGAAATATTAAAGAACTCTACTAACATGTTAAATATGATAGTTTAATATTCGGAGTTCAGATAATCTCAGTCATGATCTAGAGGCTCCAGGCTACTTTTGCAGCTAGTGTTTAAATAAAATAAAAAGTCACATCTGGCTCAACAGGCCAGTAGAAGGTCACAAATAGAGCAGAAAATTTACAGTATGAAAGTGGTCAGCCCATCCTTGGTTTTGCCTGCAGTGCAAATTTCTTTTGCATAAATAATCATCATAAGAGTCAGCAACATTTTTGAACACAGTAGTGTCTCACCCTGTGCCACTTGCAGAAAAAAAAGCTACAACTGATCTACACAATTCTTTTATCAGTGTATTTAGGCATTACACACAAATACCAAGAAAGCAATCACCAAAAAGCAGGTTTAAGTGCCTATTTTCCTGGCCCAGTAGGTTTTGCCATGGTACAGAACAGAAACCAAATTATTTGTGGATAACCAGAGCGCAGAATTTGCTCAGTCTGTGGGTAAAATAGAAAGTTACCAGCTACTGCATTCAGAAAACAAAACCAACTCATCTCAGAAATTGATAGGGAAAAAAAAAAATCCCTATTCACTGCATTTATCTATATCTACAACCAGGGATTTTTACAGTCACTCCAAAAAATATAATACTGTCAAAAATCTCATGTCTTGGTCTGCACTAAACAGTAAAGAACAGCTTTTACTTTTCTTCAGGGTCTTCCACCAAAAAACTGTTGCCAGAAGACAGCTACCCCACGGGACTGCACACTGACCAAACAGCTCTGTTAAGCTTGACTCTTTCTACATCTCAGACTCGAGCACAACTGCAAAAGCAAGAAAACTTTTGTCTCCATCTACTGTTAGCTTTCAGTTCCACTGCCAGCCTCACATAGCAAGAGGTGTCCGGAAAGCTCCCAGCTTCCCATTCCCAGCAGCAGCGGCTCTCCCTGCCTTCCAGGACAGTGCCCAGAGCAGGGACCAAGGGGCAGGGCTCTTCCACAGCCACTGCCTCCCTCGTCATTGCCAGCCCATCCCTAGCGCACCTTCGCATGCACATTCGCTACCCAGACAAATCAGCACCAACTACTTTCTACCACGAGGCTGCGACGCCAAGTTGCTAGGTGAGAGCAGCGGGGCATAGTTTAGTTAAAATGAAAACTCAATTGTACTTATTAGGTCCTCAATCTGCTCAAACTATTAACATGCTTTCCAAATGCTATTTTCATTTTGGTAATATTAAGAAGTACTGATGAAGAACCAAAACAGAAATCAATAAGCAGCTTGTAAGATGCATTCATGAAGCCAGGCGTATTCAAAGTGCTCACTGGACTGAGCAAAGGCTATATATTCCTATTTACAATGCAGATGAAAAGCCTACACCCTTCAGTGCTGGAAAAGAAGTTATATGGATGAGAAGAAAGTGATTCTATGGCCAGAAAAGTGGCCTCTCCAAAGCTGCCTGAGCCTCCTGAGTTATCCCTGTGCCCTCTTCTGCAGTATCAACTCAAGTCTTGGTATGGGGGGGAAGTTGCCTTCCAAACCGTGCAGTCTTCACCCTTTAAGCTCATCTAAAGCAGCAATTCTGGAACTACCCTCTTGACATACAGTTGCACAAAGTCTGCCCCAACCAACAGGCAGCCTAAGCCAGAGCTAGGGCACTAACAAGGTGTTTTATGTGCAACTGGTTGATTGCATCCCCTGCTTTCTGGGCTAACCAGCAGTACCAAGAGAGGAGATAAACGTTTCATTACTGATGACTGTAAAAACAGCCAACTTTGGAGTCTCAGAAAGAGAGCAAAAACACGCACCCAGTTTTCTACCCGATCACCTGCCTTTGGAGGATTTCACAGCCACCACATTGAAGTGGTTAAAAAGTAAAATAAATTTTAAAAATTAAAAAAAAAAAAAATGAGTTTCTGAGAATACAAGAAAGAAACGGACAGTGAAATCCAAACAGAACGAGAACTTGCTGTTCACAACTGCCCCAAGCCCCACTTTGGCTTCGGTCCCTCACAGCCCGGAGAGCTGCGCTGTGCCAGGCTGGGCGCTCCCGGCTCCCAAGGGGCAAAGCCAAGCGCAGCGTCACGCCACGCAGAAACACAGCGACTTACTTTGCGCTAGGAACTATTAGCGGTGACAACAAAACAAAGCAAGTGCGGCCACAGCAAAAAGCTCTTCACACGTGGAGGAGAAAAAAAAAAAGGGGGGAAAAAAAAAAAAGCAGAAAGATGAAGGAGTCGGAATGTTATACGTTGAAGAAAAGTTGGGTAGAGGCAAAGCAGTGAGGGCTGGGGCTCCACTTCCACAGCCCTCTAAAGGCCGCTGGCACCGCCACATGCCACCCCGGGCACTGACTGCAGCCGCCCGGCTTGGAGCTGCTGCTCCATGTCGCCCGAGCCCAACACGGCAGCCCCGGCGAGGCGGGACACGGGGCACATCCCCTCTCTCCGTGCCGCCCCCCTGCAGGCGGCTGGTCCCCCGGGGCAGCCCCGGACCGCGGGAGGCACGTGGGGAGGCGAAGCACGGGGGCAGACCGTGCCCGGGGGAGCCCAACGCCGCGGCCCCGGCGGGCGGCTCCGCGACAGCGCGGCTAACGCCAGCCCGCGCGGCCCCGCCTCAGGGAGCCGCGGAGGGGGGACACGGCCGCGGGGCCGCGCGCCGCCGGGGAAAGCGGCCGCCAGGGGCGGCTGGGAGCTGTAGTCCGCGCCGGGCGGCCCCGCTTCCCCGCGCG
>JAWLRI010000355.1:4269921-4292872 GCA_034781795.1 Crypturellus tataupa | reverse complement strand
CCCCATCTGCTTTATTTATTTATTTATTTATTTATTTGTTTATTTATTTATTTGTTTATTGAGGTGTTTTCAATCCGTTTTAAGGTAGTTATAGACCCTCCTAGAAGGGGGAGAGGTTTGCCTAGCGCTTCTCTTTACCCAGGCTACCTGGTTCTCAGTGTCACCAGTAGGAGAAAACCAAGAGGTGTGATTTCTTTCAGGACTCGGTGCACTTCTTTAATTGTCGAGTGTACGTCCCAGTGAACGGAGGTTTCCATTTGAGTTGATACCCCCACAATTTCCCAGCGAGAACTCGCCTCTGACGCGGTCGTTTTGGGTGCCCCGTCGTTAGGCCCGTTTGCCGTGGGCTTCCGCGGTTGGTTTGCAAACACCTGAAGGAGACGCTGGTTATTACCGGCATCGCGGGCGGTGGCACTGCGGTGGTGCTAAAAAGGGCTCCTATGCGTTGTCTTTTGGAGGTTCTCAAGGAAATCCCTCCCGTCGCCTCAGACGTGTCGCTGTTGCTGCACTGAGGATGCCGGCTCCGGCCTAACCTTCTGCTAGAGTTTCCCCTGGTTGCAGCGGCGCACGGTGAGTCCGTAACGTGGTGCAAGCAGCACGCACACACGTGCAGCGTTCGCACCCAGCAAACGCCGCCCTGGGCAGCCGCTCTGCCCGCGAAGCCGGGTCCGGGCGGGCAGGATGTTGGTTTTCACAATGTGCTCTCAGAGAAGTTATTTCCCCTGCCATTGTAGTAACATTTAGAGCAGTCCAAGGAGGAAAGAAAATCTTCTCAGTTTAGTTGTTTCGTTATTTCTTCCATTTTGCAATGTTTGCCCAGTTTTTTAACCATTCCCACTTCACTAGATTTCTCTTTTACTCCTCTTTAATTAGCAACTTTCCTTTGCCCTTTCTGAAAACCAACAGATACATGAGATTAATTCCAGCTAAAAGTGATTTCAGAAGTTTAATTATACTTCGTATTGTGCAAAGCCTACAAATTGTTTCAGCATTGTTTTTGCTTCCCAAATTACTACCACGTTGTCAGGTTTAAGCCTTAGCAAGGCAGGAATTGTGCAACTTTTACTCTTTATTAATTAGTTATCAGAGGATGGTGACATTTTTGAAGGGAGTAAAGTTTTTATTCAGTTGCATATCATACAATATACCTGTGGAGATTTTTGTGGCTTTTGCCAGAGAATTATTTTAAGTTTCTACGTGACTGACAGATGATAGATATGTGCCATGTGATGTGTAAGTTTGTTTCCATGTACACTGAAAAGAGTCAATAGAACTGATGTCCTTAGTTCTCTTAGTATTATTCCTAAATTGTTATAGCGGTAAAATGGAAAAATAACTGCATTTTTTATTGTCAATTGTTGACTTTGTAGGTATTTCCCAGTTTGACAATCGCTTTTACAATTTCAGCATCTTGTGTGTGCTACTCCACCGCAGGCCTGATGCTGCAAATGTATTTGATTACCTCAATTTTCCGTGAAAAAAAATGTGGTTTCTGAAGTACGTGGTTTGCAGAACCACCCATCACATAAATGTTTTAAGAATCAAATCTTGAACTTCAGGCTTGGCTTACATAGAGCGGCTGCTGCGCTGCAGTTACCGGGCATCGTGTAGGCTCCCTGTCCTGATCACAGCTGCAGAGTTGGCCACTTTAGTTTGATTTTCATAACTGACCTTAAAACCTGTGGTAAGTGGGCCGTGCCATAGCCCAAATCCATACAGGCAATTCGACCATTTTCAACAGGGCGGCGATATCGCCAAGAGATGTGGGAAAACGAGGGAAAAGAAGGAAATACCGGTAAGGAGCTGGAGTTAAATCAGCAGGTGAGATGATCTTGCAGTCATGGTGAAGTTTTATCTTCTGTTTACAGCAAGGAAATGTCCGATAGCCATTATTTTTGCTGTTTGCAAGAAGTGACATGCAAAGGGGCGGCAGGCTTCAAATAACAAATCATAGAGCAAACGGTGGCAGAGCATTTTCACGCTGGCACACTAAGAATTTGCTTCCCGGTACACTGAGCAAGGAGATATCTTCACGCAGCACCTTTAAGAAAATGAATCCCTTCTAGTTACACGAGTGCAGGATCGTGGTCTTAGGTACTAATGCTGGTTCCATCAACATGAAATCACCTCTCACTGCTGTCATGAGTCAGTTTTCTCTGACAATTACATACCTGCAGTTAAACGTCACAGATGAGTGTAAAAATGAATAAAACAAGTCATCTGCTATCAGAAATTTTACTAATTTATCAAAAATGTACATTTTTTTCTGTAACAGATGGTCAATAATAGGTGATAGATGGCCTCCTTGGTGTAAATTAATGGCTCTAATTCACTTGAGGGGTTCTGCTGATGCCATGAGCTGCCAGTGTGTAGCTTGAGTGATTTATTAACAACTGCAGAAATCCTAGAGTGAATTACATCCTTGTGTTTGCTTAGGGTCTACAGATTGCTGCTTAGAAAACAGAGGTTTGTATTTCCCCGTTATTATAGGGGCCTGTTATGTGGCTGGGGCAAGCTGCAGAAGTGACTGGTGTGGAAGCTCTGGGGCTCAGAGCAGCATTCTGACTTTCTCTGCTAATGTGTATCAACGCCAGCCCTTTATTTTTAAAATAAGCTAATCGATATCTGCAAACGTTTACACAAGGCTTGTCCTTCCTTTCTTCCTGCTTTCCCGCCATCAAATACAAACAATGTCAGTATCTCTTGGGCCGAGAACTCTTAATACCAGTGTTGCAGTTAGTGACTCTGCACATGGAGCTGTGTCCGCAGCAAAAAGGTGGGTCCCGAAAAGTGCTACCCCTCAAAATACCTGAGTGTTGGCGGGGGAAAAGGCTATGGACACTCCAAAGGCTAGAATAAGAGCCTGGAGACCAAAATCCCTTGTGTAGAGGGAAGAGGCTGAAATCTGTAATATAATAATGCCTCATTTTCATGCCTTTTTGTCCCTCTCTCAAAATAGGAGGTAATAAGAATGGTATCAAATCGTGTTTCAAACAAAGAATATGTGTCCAATAAGCTCTGTGAGTTGCAGAGGGAGTGGGAAAGAGAAATGAGAGTGAAATACCAAGAGTTGCATGACAGGAATGAGCAGTCAGGATTCACTTGCAAATAACTTTGTGCATTAAAAATGGAGAATTTCCTGTCAGAATTTCACTGGGTATTTCATTGTTTGCTAGATTCCTGTGGAACAAAAAAAAACTTTCCAGCTTTCCTCTAAGATTATTTTTGTTTCTGAATATTTAGATCTTACCAGGCTTTGGGAGAAAGCTGCAGTTCTTGTCTTGAGCAAGAAATGCTGCTTTGCTCCTGCTTTTCCTCACCAACATTTGTCTGTGGGAGTGATTTGCCTTTATCAAAGAGGTACAAATAGAAGGAAGGGGATATTTGTATAGAAAACAAAAGTTAGGATTTGAAGGAAAACAGGCTCCAGAAATTGTTTGCTGTCTTGAGGAGAAGCCTTTTGAAGTCGTTACAAGTGTACTAATTTCAGTAAGCCTGTTACAGCTATTGCAGCATCTCCGAGAAAGTCCTGTTGCATGTGAATCCCATTGTGGTAGGTGGTACTCAGATGTACAGAAAAGGCATAGGAAATAGGTAGCTTAAATATATATATTTGTTTTTGCTTTGTGGAAGGAAATCCTGTATTTTGGCTGTTTTTAAAGCGGCTTATGGAATCACAGCAGCAAATATTCACAAGCCTGGCTCTACTTGCTCGCCTTTTCACTTTCAGAGCTGTATGCAAAGCAGCCAACCAGTTGGACCACAGGCTTTCCGTGTTTTGCAGCTTCCCAGTGAGTTTTGAACAGGCTCCTTAATTTCCTCCCAGATCAAACCTGAATAAATTTCTTTCCATTTCCTTTTTAAACTGAAATAAGGTGGGTTTTGTTTATTTGTTCCTACATGTCTGCTTGATAACTTTGGGCACGGTTTATATGCAAGATGTTGTATGAAGGAAGTGCTCGTTGAGATCATCCTTACGCTATGTTGCTCTGTTAACGCTTTGTGGGGGAGAGGTTGTTACTGCCTTCCTAAAACCCTGTTGTTCAAAAATTCCCTCTGTTGGCAGGGATTTTCCATTTCCTTTAGTCACACCAGCAAGGAAGGTGGGGTTCTCTACTGGCCACGTGCCTCAATACCTTTTCCTCGTCTCCTTTCCATAGCCTGACTTTTCCAGCCCTTACAGACTGCTAAATCACTGCAACGCTGTGCTGTCCCAAGGAGTTACGTCTGTTATTTCTACCCATCCCTGTATTATTTCTGCGTGTGGGATTACAGTTAGCACAGACCTTCCAAGCTTGGTTGCTGTAAAGGTGGTTGCCTTTTTTTTTTTTTTTTTTTCTCTCCTAAATACAAGGTTCTGGAAATTCTGATGGGCAAAAATCAAATGCCAGTAGGATAGGCTAATCAAGGCATTATTCGTCCGTGTGTATTACAAATATTAGTCTTCTCACACCTGGAAAAAACAGTGTGTGTTTCTAAAAGGATCCAAAGAGCAAGTGTCAGGCTGTTTATTTTCCATTTTTATTTGCACACTTTCATGCACGGAGACTGCTCAGGTCTTTAATTACAAGATCTCACAGTAAATTCGAGTCACTGCTTATGGTTCCTTGGGAGAGATGTGGGTATTTATCTTTGTTTCCCCCTGTGCTACCAGCATCATATGGTCGTTTGGCTGGAGGATGGTCCCCAGGTGGGTTTCTAATGCCTGGGGTGCTCACTGCTGTTAGTCACCATTAGCACTGAACAGCTTCCTCCTGATGAGCCCTGGATCCACACGCAAATTGCGTCTCCCTCCTGACGTAAGGCACACGGGCACTTTGCCAAGACTAAATCCCCTGAGAAGGGCATTAAATCAAGCATGGTATCCATTCCCCTATGGATACTTCCAGCCGGCAGCTCCAGCTATTGTTGCCGAAGCTGAAGGAGCTGTTTTACCCAGGAATGATGCAGTGAGGGGAATAATTTTGCGTGCAATTTTAACTTTGTGTTACAGTGCTAGTGTCCGACTTTTCCTTCTCCTTGCAAAAAGATTAGAAATGAGAATAAGGAAGCGTTTCCATCAAGGAACGAAAAATAAGTTGTGTGCATCTCTGCAGTATTCCCATAAGGCAAAAGTTTGCTGTGTTCATGAATTGCTAAGAAAGGTCGTCTTCCACTGCCTGGTTACACATTTTGGAAGAAGGCAAGAGATTAGTATTTTTGGTGAGGGTGGGAAGGAGAAGGAAGAAAAGAACAGAGGATTAAACATTCTCTTCTTGGTTCTTCATTGGTGGTTGTGAATTTTAGAATAAAAAGTATAAACTGGAGCAAGTTCGTGTTAGAAGTACCAACACCCACAACTAAGGCAAATGGCTTAGGATTTAACTTGTACGTATTGAACCTCTTGTTATTCTCCCGCCCCCACATGTCTATCAAGATAGAGGCTAGGATTTTAAAGAGGTAGCTTTGAGAGCAGGTTGGAAAGAAGACAGAAAATACTCTCCCTTTAAAAACTGGCCAGTTTTTGTTAGATTTAGGATGCAGTGCCAACTGTCACCAACTGTGTTGGTCCTATTTGAAGCTGTAAGGAATCTGGAGCTGCTGGGAATCCCCTAGTGCTGCAGCTCGGCAGGCACAAAGCAGCCTCCTGGCTGTGTCACCCTCGTGGTTCTGCAACTGGGGATGTCGCTCTGTCTTGCAGAAACCCCAATCCTTGTTGCAGAGCCACTTCCTCAGCGTCAGGTGAAGTTCCTGAAGGGCCAAGGTAGGGGTGGAAAAATTCTGCAACTTTCTCTGAAGTTTCCCAAAGCCCCTAGTGAGTTAAGGTGCAAAGCTTAGGATGACTGAGAGAGAGGCAGTTGTTCTCTTCCTTCTGTAACTAGAGATCGCCATAGAAGGTCACAAAATGGGTGCTTTCTGTCTGTGCTTTTGAGAATTTTGACAATAATATCCAAGTGGCCATTTGGATTGTGTAGTGATTTTGTTAGGCTCTCTGGGACAGGTAACTTGAGACTTGGTTACTCAGAGTTAAAATAAAAATAGATCCTTTGCCTACATTTAGTTTTAAGGCTTTTTAGTCACTTAGTGAGTGTTTGATAAGAAACATTGGAAGAGTATTATAATTTTGATAACATCTTATGCTTAAATATTATAGAAATCTGATTAGTTTCCAAAGGACAAGGTGGTATCTGCCCTGGCTGCTGCTGTTCAAGAGCTGTTGTTACTGCCCTGCTTCTTTGTAACTATCAAATACATGAAAATACTTTGTCTTCCTGCTTATTCTCTGAGGAGTTTTTTGCAGGTCTAGCACAACACACAACCAAATCTGTTCAGGAGATGTTCTTGCTGCTTCATTTCTTCTGTGGAAAGCACCTTCTCCTTAGTCCTTTTTTTATACGCGTATATATATATGTATTTATTTGGTAGTTTCCTGAGCAGGAGAAAGGCCCCAGTGTGCAGATGTGGCTTTAGCAAAAAATTAACGAGCAGGAGCCTCTGCTGCCTTGGTGAGTGCAGATCTCTCTCGCATGATTCAGGGCTCCGAGTCTGTAGCTGGAGGCAGCCACTTCCACTCAGAGCCGTGTCCTCCTTTGAAGAACTCCGGGATGCCTCTGAGGGCAGGTGGAGAAGGAGAGGGAAACCTTCTCTAGTGATGCGTCAGGATAAAGGAGGAGTTCCCATGCCGTGGATCCGTGAGCACACGGATGGAGTGATCAGATTCCCACAGAGGCCAAGACGTGGGGCACAAACAAACCTTGCTTCTCCCTTCCATGCTTCTCTGTCAGAGATTTCAGTGAGGGCCTTGAGGGTGAGAGCAGCAGCCTGTGATGTGTGGCTTGTCCAGTGCTCAATTAGATAGGTAGTCTAAGGTGGGACTTGTGTTTCCACAACCAAATTCCCAACTGAACACCTGTCATTACAGATTTCCTTGAGTTTCTGTGTGCAGATGGAACTAGAGGTAAAGCTCCAACCCAAAGAAGTTATTTTGTCTGCAGCGTTATGCTGAATGTGAAGGGATGTACCTGGGTGTACCTGGACAGCAGCCCATTAAGGTTTTCATCAGCTTTCTCAAGAAATGCAGGTGGGTTGTGCTGAAATTGGGAAGCAGGGAAAAATAATGACCCTTTTTTCAGTCCTGCTTTGTTTTTTTTAGGGTTGTGCCCAGGAGAGAAGAGCTCTGGAATACTGCATGACAGAAGTCAGAGCTGCTGCTTCAGTGGTTCTTTCTTATAGCTCCCTGCTAAGTGTCAGCCCTTTCCATTGTGAGGGAATCCTCTCTTGGCCACCATGAACTTAAGCAAGTTCTGCACCCCCCGCCCCAGTAACACATAATTTCTTATATAGGTACACTCTTGGCATCTGCCTTTTTTTGTTGTTGTTGTTAAGAAAGTGCATATGCACCTGACAGACCAATGATTTCACTTAAAACAAGTAAGTATAAGTGCTTTATTTAAGAAAAAAAAAGGCGGTGGAGCTTAATGCTGAATACCAGAAATGGTGCTCACAAGTTTGCAGCATGCGTGAGCTCCTTTGTCAGGCTACAGTCTGGATGATTTCTGCTCTGCCAGACCTGTTGCACCCCAGCTAACCTGTTTTCTAGGCTTTCCTCCTTGTCCGGCATCCATGAGGTGCAGCAGGCAGGGCCAGTAGGACAGGGTTGTCCAGTCCTACATATCCTTGCCCAGAAGAGGCCATTTCGTACTGGTGCCTTCTCTTCCCAGTCTGGCTGGAGCACTTTCTAGCCTCCTGCTGCTCCTCAGGTTGAGCGATGCTGGTGAAGCTGTTGCGGGCTGTGCAGAGAGCCCTTTGTGTTGGAACCAAAGCCGTGTGCGCATTTCAGATGCCGCCTTCTGCGGTCTCGTAAAAACGCAGATGCTTTTGTTGCTCATGCTCCAGTTGCTTTGTTTGCCCCTCATCTGGGAATGAGGACAGGTGTTTGGTGACGAGCAGCCCACAGGGTCTAGTGAGGATGTCTGCAAGCTCTTAAAAGCCAATTGGTCCTTCCTGACTGGGAAGCCACTGGCCGAGAAGCAATCCCCCTCAGGTTTGTTTACTGAAGGCAGATAAAAAATGTCTGGCTGAAGCACAAGTGGTGGCTGCAGGACTAGCAGAAAAGTGACCCTGCTTTTGGTGTGCTGCTCAGCAATGCTGGCCAGCCAGGCTCCAGAAACTGCGCTACTAAGCTGTGTTGTCAAAGCATCTTTGAGTCCATGTTGCACCAGGAATGGTCTGGTTGTGGGCCTGAAGTCAGTGATTTGGTGATTCATGGTACCAGACAGTCTGCACAGAGTAACAAGCGTTCTACACAATCCTGGCTGTCTTTGCCTAGCTGCAGATTTGTTTCTTGATTTGAGTAGTTTTGTCATGCTTTGTGGGTAGGATGATATGTTTTTTACCTGAGCTTCCAGGTTCTTCAAAAGCTTCTCTGAAGAGGAATTCTGTTGAGGGGAATTTTGACCAGTGATCTATTAATGGAAAGTGTGTGTCTCCATAAAGCCTTGTGGTGAGACAGTAGGTACACTCGACAGACTGACAGCGCCTTTCTCGACGGGGAGGAGGAGGGCAGCACAGAGTCAGGCTTGTTTTCAAACAAGGAATTACTAGACCCTCGTTTACACTCTCGCCATTTGCTCTTATTTATTATTCCACTTCTAATCCTCGTATTTTAGGAAACCTTTAGGAAGGAAAGTGATTCATCCCTCACAAATACCTGACACTACCTGATTCTCCAGAGCATGGATGATTTGCACGCCCTGTGCAAAGCAGGATCACTGCATTGATTTGGTACCTGGCTGTTGTCAACACTGATGCTTTTAGGTTGTCAGTCGCTGCTTCTCCTGTCCATGGAAGTATTGACGTGCTTAGGCAGAATGGTGTCTTGGGCGGAATTCTTCTCTTTCTGACAGAAGACACTAGCTTGCCTGGCTTGTGTGTTTTGCCCCCCCATTTTCCCTACCATATTCAAGAACATTGAGAATTTTAAGTGTGTGGGTTTTTTTTTTGTTTTTTTTTTTTTTTTTCATTCCTTCCTCAGGAAGGTATGGTAGAGGGATGAGATGAGATGTACCTCTTCTCACAGCAGTCTGTGCTCAGGCCAGCTTAAAGGTGTCGTGTCAATGACGTGTTCTTTGTATGGCTGCATCACATGAAACACCTGTGCACTGTGGTCTCCCCTTGCTGCATGAAGTCTCGAATGGGTTGATTCCTGGTTATGGGGAGGAAGGAGATTGCACTGTGTGCAACGCTGTCTGATGGATCCAGGCAAACAGACTCCCGAGTCACAAGACTGTCAGGGGCTGTCGCAGAAGCATCTTGACCTTTGCTTGAAACTGAGCGTCTGATGAAATTTGTTTCTCTCTGTGTGGCACAATCCAGACTTACTGAATTTCTTTGGGAAATATTTGAGACCATAGTTTTCCCAAAGCCTTAGAAAACGGTGGTGCTTGGGTGCACGTGTGTCTGAAGTTTCCTAGTAGCTCCGAGGCGTGCTGCATTCAAGTTTGTAATATGCTCAGTAATGCATTCTGTAACTAGCTTAATCTTCACCAATATTTAGTAAGAACATCCTGTTACTCACCACAAGCTGCAAACTCAATCTGAGAACAAAATAGAGGCCAAAGGCTTTGCAGAATGCAAATATTCAGCTTTCTTGATAGCCATTTTTTCCTGCTTACTGCCCCTACGTATAGCTTTTCCATAGCAGAGGGACATGACTACCTCAGTTGCCTTTTTTTTTTTTTGTTTTTATGAGTATGAATCTTATCGGGATAATTTTAAAAAGCTCTTAATAAAAACCCTTCTGAGTTTTTGTAGGCCTGTATTTTAACTTAAGCCCCTCATGAAGCCCTCTGGTAGTGATCTGGAAGGAAATTTAATGATGATTTTGCTTCAGAGGTTATTGAGAATGTTTTTCCTTTGTGAGAGAGAAGGGAAACAGCAGTTAAACTTCAGAAATGAGTTTTCTGAAGTACTGAGGGTCGACTTGAGCTATCTCTGTGAATGAAGTATGTTTGAAGGAGCAGTGTTTGTAAGTAAAGGAAGAGGCAGACTAGGTGAGGAGCCGCTCAGGGGAGCTCTTGAGGCCACATCAGCCAAGCTCTCAGGTCACCGCCAAGCCCCGGCAGAGCTTCTGCTATAGAATAACTGAGGTGGGCAGAAGAGTGTTATGATTTACTTTAAGACTCATTATATGAACATATATGACTAATTAGCGTGAACATATACATTTGCAAGTTCAGGTCTCTGGGACCATTTTCTGGGGATGATTGTGCAAGTTGTGACATTATCCCAGTCATTAACTAAAACCTTGGAAATCCCTAACCCCTGAGCATTTGACATGGAGAAGCAGCTGAAATTGTTTTCGGAGGGAAGGATAAGTGTTAGGGCTTTGATCTCACAGCTTTGAGACTAGATCTTTGCCCTTTTCCTTCCTTCTATGCTGTTCAGTTAGTGTCTTTTAAAAGCTTTATCCTAGCTTTGTATGTTTACCTATAGCCACACATCAAAATCGATATCTTCTCTTTAAAATTCCTTTGATGCGTTACATTACTAGAGAGAATTTCCAGCGGGAGCGCTGGGAAATTGGAGATTAGTTCACAAGTAAATATCTGACGTCCAGTCCCAGGAGGCTTTTCTAGTTTAACAAGAACAACTTAATCATTTTTGCTTCTATGTATGTCAAAATGGTAGCTGAATGCGAATAGTCCTCCTCGAGATTCGAAGATATGACTGGTACATTTTTCTTTTTGAGTGGCAACTTCTAGGCTGTTAACACAGCTGAGGAAAATCTTACCTTAATGAAGCTACACAAGAACAAATGCATCTTCCATCTCGGTCCCCTGGGTCTTGCTTAGCTTTCCCTGCCCTGCTCCTCCTGATACTGAATCTAACCTACTGTGGAAGAGAGGCTGTTCTAATTGCGTGGCAAACAGATTTTTTTTTTTTATACTTTCATAGGTATCTTAAAACTCTTTAGCTAATGGTTTTCTCCCCCAACAGTTTGGGTCCAGCTGTTCATTTAACAAATAATGGTGTTGCTCTTTTCTTTTCGCACCCCCTAATAAAGCAAGAGTAAATTACTGGCTGACCTACTTACTGGGATTGTTAAAATAATCCTCAACGTGGCAGTATAATTTGATGCCTTAAAATACAGGGCATACAAGTTGCAAGTTAAAAAGAAGAAATATTGAATGTTAATGAAAACACAATTGGGTAACAAAACAGCCTGAGGGATATTATGCTTCGTATCTAATGCTTCACTCCCCCCTCTTTTTTTTTCATTTGCAGTATTTTGTCCTCCCATCTGGTCGATGAACTAATTCCTGAATCTCTGAATGAACTGGGCAAAATCCTAACAATCTGCAGCTCAAATAAGAGGTTTAGCAAACACGTCTAATTTTTTTTCTTCCTTCTCTATCATTACTACATAGTATGTTTTAAGCGGGCGGGGGGCAAACGTGTTCTTGTGTTACACTATTTTCTGCCTTGGGTGTTTCCTTTGCATCTCTGTGTAAGTCCTATCTAAAGAATATTTCAGGGGTTGAAGGAAATAAGAGGCAAAGGTGTTTTTTTTTTTTTGTTTTTTTGTTTTTTTTTTTTTTAAGTGAGGAAAGTGTCTCAAATTAGAGAGCAGGGAAATCTTCTTCCAGTGAGGCAATTTAAGCAAGTTCTACCTAATGAGTATTTTTGTGATGTAGGTTCATATTGCAGTGTTGAATCTCATTTTCTGCATATCAGGAATGACCCAAGTTTGTGTTGATAATTGTTGGGGACAATTTCTTACCAATAATGAGTGAAACAGAGGAAGATATTTTCTCATCAAATTTCTCTGCTGATTTTTCTTCCCTGTTACCTTCTTTTTATTTATAGTGATTCAGGTCCCTATATTGTAAAATATTACCTTTCCATGCACGCTGCTGCTTACCTACACAAATGATTATCAAATAACTCTAAACTTCACATACGAGTTAGATTTGCGGTACAAATCTTGACAAGGATCTCTACCTTTCATTAGGTGGTTGTATGAGAGCCCTTCTGGTCAGTTGTCTTTGTGACTCATTGCATTTTATAATAGGTTTTGGCCTGATGATCCTGAGCATGCCTGAGTTTGAGGTGCTAAATAAGTTTGCTAGTTATCACACAGAGTATATTAATCACAAAGCCACGAGTAATGAGTTGCTTACGTACCTGTTAGGATTTTGGTCTGGGTGTGTATATTGCTAGAGAAAGCCTGGCTCCTGGTGAACAAAGCTGGAATTTCAGCTGTGTAGAAGCCTTTGAATCTTGTCCTACGTAGGAGCTGTTCATTATGCAGCATATTTGGATTTGTTGGAGTCCTGATCTAACATGAATAAGTACCAGTTGTCCTAAAAATAATCGATGTGTGATCCAACAAGCATCACTCTGCTAGAGGAAGGAAACTATGGAGTAAGAAAGACCTAGGCAGATGCTGGAGAGAATGTTTGCTAGGAACTTGGTCTGGTGAGACAAATGTCTCGAGTCTGCATTAGCAGCTTTCAACAAGAAACTGAGAGCATCTAGAATAAGTTGAAATGCTTGGTCGCTTCAGAGGCCGTGGGACATGGCTCAGTTATCAACTGTGAACTCTCAGGATGTGATTCTAGCTACGAGTCTCATTTGCATTCAAACAAGGCAATAAGAAAGAAGAACTAGATAAAGAGCTTGGCTATACCATAGAGGCTTGATAACTATCTAGTAATTGAAAAAATGCAAAAAGAAATTGCAGAGCGAGGTTCATTCCCAGATTATCTTTACAGAAGATTCTTGAAGAAGATCCTCTTGCTTAATTCTAGTACCTATAGACTGCTATCGGGTTGTGTAGGAGATCGCTGAATTATCTCAAATTAAGTAATGAAAAACATTGTTAAGAGTCATATAAGACTGGGCTGATAAAGTACTAGAAAATCGTAGAGATTCAGTTGGGCATTGTCTCCAAATGAGGAGGCACATGTGGATTCAGCAGTTTCTAATTGCCTGGTCGAAGGGGAGGAGAGCAGCGGAGGAGCGAACACGTAAGGATGCAGTGCAGTTCTGTCCTCCTGTAGGATCTCGGGTGTTTTCCTAGCATCACTGACACTGGCTTCCTGTCACAGCTCGCTCCTTGTTCAGAGCGAGGGGAGCTGGGAACCAGAACACAGAGATATTAAACTACGGGGAAAAAAAAATCAGAGGGCAGATTAAAACCCAAAGTTTCTATGATTTAGCAGACCTGTCTTGTCTGTTCTTTCCAAACAGTTTGTATTAGAATAATGATCACAACATGTTCTTGGCTGGATGTCCTTACTTTAGACTCTGATAAATCTGTGAAGCGTTTTGTTTTGTTTTATTTCCTTTTTCTTTTTTTCTCCCCACTCTCCTCTTAAGGTTTTTGTTGTCATTGAAGACTCCGCAGAGGTACTTGAAGGTGTAAATTAGCCTGCGTGAATCCTTGTACTGCTGGGTTTAGAGGGCTTTTGGGATATGAGCTAGTTTAATACTCCTTACTATGATAACATTTACAGCCCTGAAGTCTTTGGTCTCCATTTTGCTGTAAGTGAGCATTTTCCTTTGGTGCAGCCAATTTGAGCTGGTCTTTTCCCAGGTTTTCTCTGTTCCGTGGAGTTTGTGTATTACTGATGTTAGCACTGTTCATTATCAAGTTCTGCAGAAGTTTTTCCGCTGCATGCTTTCCTCGAGCAGCAGCAGGGTGTCTGTGGAGGAATGGCCAGGCCGAGTGAGAAGTGCTTCTTCAGTGTGGGAAGGACAGCTGAAGAGGAGGAGAGGCTTTTCCCAACAGCAGCAGAAACAAAGTTTCTCGCAGCACTTGCAGTATCTTCTCAGACAGGCTCCTTCCTAATTCCCGTGCCAGTCATGAGCAGGTGGAAGATCACGTCCGCCACGGGGAAAACCTGCTCTGAGATCACTCGCTGCAGGTGGTTGCCGAGGGTGTGGTGACACGCGCAGGTCCCAGCAAGCGCAGGGCGCAGGTCCGGGCTCGACCGGGCACCAGCCGGGAGCCTGCGGATGAGGCAGCGCCTTCCTGCGAGGAAGCAGGCAGCAAAGAGTCACCTAGTGCTGCTTCGGGTCCGTGGAGAGAGCCTTTCCCCCCGCTGTGCAGTGTGTGCCTTGACGAAGGTAAAACATGCTCTGGCAGGAGATCCCTCCTATGAGATGGGTGTAGCAGCCCATAAGAAATGCATATGTTGTGAGACCTATTCTGCTGCCACCCGCACCTGGGAGCGTAGTTACAGCCCAAGCCTGTGGCAAAAGGCAGGATGTCTGCGTGAGCAGCATCTTCCAAGCAAGCAGGAGGATCCAGCTGAAGGAGGCTTGGCTGTGCGAAGTAGCGCCTCATTTCTTCTAACAGGTGAAGCCCTAAAATCTTCATCTGGAGAAGGAACATGAAACGACAGCCTCAAAAACGAGGAGAGAATTTGTTCTGGCCCGTGCTGAAGCCAAAAAGAAGCAACGGATTCTCCACGCTGCTAAGATGCTGTGTGACCTCCAGGACTGATGGAAACAAGAGGCTTTGGGGTGGAAAAGCAGGGGCAGGCAGAGCTAAGGTATTTTTGCTCTCCTCGCCCTGTCGCTGCTTGTAAATAGTCATTCTGCACCCATGGTTGGAGGATGCGTGCTGCTTTGTATCTCTGCCATCTTTCCATATTGCTGAATGCAGTATTATGTGCCAGGGAGAACAGAAGCTTCTGTTTTACCTCTGTAGGCCATTCACCCATCTTGGGGCTCTTTCTGTCCCCTCTTCTTTGTCTTCCTAAAATGGCCAGTTTTGAATCTTTTTGTGTGTAGGCTCCAAAAACCCTGGAAAATCAGTGCCTGCCACTTTGAGGAGATGAATTGTAGCCCTACAGAAGTCTAGTGTGCTGGAAAGATGGTCTTCAGTGTGTTGTTACAAGGGAAAATCTGTATTTGTTGCCATCTGATCTCTTGTGCTCTGCAGTCCAGTGATTTTATTTAACAGTTGGGAGGAAATGAAGAGTGTTTAGCACTTAGAACCAAGAAGATACTAACCAAAAGAATTAGGAGGGCAAACCTCAGGGGCCAGAGATGCTGTGTATGGACTTGCTCCACTCCTGTTGTCAAGAGGACATCATCGGTTTTAAATCTTACCAGTTCATGATTTTTTTTAGTCAAAAATAAATATTTGCTAGGTTGCATAAAGAAATTGTGTATCTATTTGTGCCTTCCAAGTGTTTCTCCTCCCTGCTGCCATCCCAGATGAGTAGAGGAATAGCCTGCTGCGAAAACGGAAACATCTGGATGTCAGGAGCTACCAGACATGCGGAGCAGCTGCAGTGGGCCCACAGGAACGGCTCGAGCGAAGCAGGGAGCTGCAGAGCGGCGTGCTTGGCACGGTCAGGTCCGGAGCCCCACGTTTCACTGAGGAGCCCCGGGGTGCTCCGTGCAGCCCATGCCAGGGTGCGATCCAGCAATCGGGCACGTGGAAGCAGCGCTGCTTGCTTGGGAGCTGCAGCGTTTGATGCCCCATTGCCAGGAGGCAGCGTGCGGCTGCTCTGCTGAGGTCAGCGAGGGTGGCACGTGCTCCAGCTGGGTCAGAGAAGCAGCATGGAAAGGTCCTGCTGCCTCTCAATACCCACTTGCTGATTTTACTTTCCTTCCGTCTTAGCCTTCTCTTCTGCCACATTGAGGCCTCTGCAGTTTTCATGCCGATAAAGGGGAAAACCTGCGTGAGGCTAATTCTGTGTTGCTTTTCATACACAGGGCTGGGAGGAAGGTAGAGCCTAAATACTTTAACTTTGTTGCTTTTCTCTTATTTCAGGAATCGGCACATGTGTGTCTACTGCACAAGCTGAAACCCAAAGCTGGGTGTTGCAGCACTTAAGGCTGCACTTTAAATCAACTGATTTAACAGAAGTCTCGGGTGTTGTTGATGCTCGGTTTTTGGGCCCCTGCTGCCCCAGCTCAAGCAAATCTGTTCTGAATTTGCCATTTACATCTTGTTTCTCATACTGCTGGTTGAAGGCGATGCCACCCTGGGTGTTAAATTGCCTGCTTGCTGCTGGGATTAGTATTATTGCGGCTGTTTGCTAAGCAAAATATGTAATTTTTACTCTTTTGCTTTGACCTCGAGAGCTGTTTCAGCATGTTTGAGTTGGTTTTTGGTTGGTCCTGGTGTGGCTTGGATGATCTGGGGGTGTTACTGGTTCCTCCACAGCTGCAGTGGGGAGACCTTTTCTTGTCCTGTCCCCCTCAAGAAGGGTTGCTGACTCTTGCAGCTGATGACTTGCGTATGAATCAACAAGCTGAGGGGTGGAAACAGGGTGCCTACCAACTGGTGTGCTATTCCTCATCCTGGTGTGTTGGAGGCTGTCGCTGTCCTTAATCCAGGAAGGCCTTAGTAAAGGAGGAAGAGGCAGTTATTTTGGTTTTGCTCAGTTTTCATCGGTGTGTGGTTATTGATGGGAAAAGCAGCTATTCCCTGAACATTCTGGCTAAACAAAAACCTTTACAGAAAGACAGCTGTGGTGCTGGAAAACAGTGGTTTGGAGTTTACATAGGTATTTCCAGTGTGTGTGTGTGTGTGTGTGTGTGGTGGTGTTCTTTTCTTTTTTTTTTTTTTTTCTCCAGTCTTTGACCACTCGGCATAGAGTTAAAAAGCAGAATCTCCTTCATATTCCAAGGTCATCCTACAGTAGGTAAGTAAAGCCTTGGGCACTGGGGATGGCCCCAAGCTCATGGGCAAGTGTTTGGCAGGGCCCACCAGCTAGGGAGAGATGAAGGCAGCATCAGCAAGGTAGAATCAGTGTGCATGGGAGCAAACTCAGAGAGTGAAAGGAACCGAGCAGAAAATGATGAGAATTGAAAGGAAAATCTGAGTCTCTGGGCAGATAGAGAGGAGAAGGGCTGCTGATGGGCTTTTTTCTTTCCCCTCTGGTCCTCTAGCAGAGCTGAGCAGGGAGCTTTGGGGCAGCTGTGGAGAGTGAATCTGTGAGTTCACATTGTGCCGCCTCCCCGTGAGTTTCGATCTGACTCCTGGGTCGTCGCTTTGGTGTGAGCTGCTGCTGGAGTAGCTGCCTTGCTGCGGCCTGCACGGCCACCAGCCCTGTTTCCCCAACGCCAGGTGATTCACCTTTTCTCCCTGCCACTTCTTCCACGGACGGGCCTATTAGACACGTGTGCCAAGGAGCCTGTGAAAGAGCCTCTGGCTAGTGGCTGCATTTTGTTTCTTTGACCTTAGGATGAGGAGGGGATGCCAAAGCAGTCTATTTCTGCAGCCTTATGATCAGACCGCTTCTTGTTCTGCCCTTCAACCTCCTTTTGTCCATCTCTATCCCAAGAGGAAGAGAAACCAGCGGTGGGACAGAAGTTTTAGTAAAGCCAATGGGGGCATCATGTGGGGAAGTGCAACTAATGCTGTGGTATCCAAAGGGAATAAAGGAGCCCGTGGGCATCTCTGTCCCGTTGTCCACATAAACGATGTCAGAGATGCTGCTCTGGTGCTGGAAGAAGCCCTCTCCTTGCATGATGTTTTCTACAAAAAATGTTCTTAAAATCAAGCTTTTGTGTATCTCCCACAGCATCTTCTGAGATTTCATTCTGGAGAAGTGTGGGGATGGCTGATGCCATCCCAGGATAAGCCCCTTCCTTCTCCATAGCTAAAGACTGTCTCAGGCTTCACACTTCTTGAGATTAGGTGCAGGCTGACTCCTTTTTACTCTTTCAGGCAATGCAGCTAATTTGGGGAACTGTTTCAGATGGGGAAAATGTAGGTAGTTACACCCATGTTAACATTTATTTAAAAAAAAAAGAAAAAAAAAAAAAAGAAAGTATCACTACCTTAGGGGTTTGGCACAGGGCTCTGAGGTTTGGCACGGAAGCATTGCTGGAGTCAGGTGTGTTTTGCCATCCTCGCAGAAACTTTGCCCAGTTTGGCTTGGTGACGAGACTCGGGAAGTTACTCCTCCCGCACGTGCAACAGGACTTGTTAGCAGCCCCGCTCTGTCTCTGGGAAGGCCCTGGCCTCGCTGTGCTCTGCTCCTGCACCCGCTGAGCCCTCCGCATCCTCCTGGGGTTGGAGCTGTGGCACCAGCGTTTCCAGAGGCTTTGCATTTCCAGGGCTTTGACTACCTCACCTTATCTCTGGATCACTAAATCTCCACTTCTGGAGAGCAAAGCTTGCTGCTTTTCACTGACACCTTTTCCCTTATTCCCACCTAGTTCCAGCCTTTCTATCTAACAGAGGGCACAAAGCTGTTTCTGTGAATCTCAGAGCTTGTGGTTGAGCCAGGGGATTGCTTACATATTTCCACTCACCAAGAGAGCACGGAGATGCTTCCCATAGCATCAAAGATGTAATCCCATAGCCATGTCCTTCCAAGAGTCCTAGAAAACACAAGCTCTGCTTTGGGCTTCCAAGTGCAGGCAAAGAGCTGCTGCCAGTCACAGGGAGTGCTGATGTTACTGCAACCTCGTGGAAAGTTTGTCTATATTGTTTCATTTTCAATTCCTGAATCAGTCTAACCTGGA
Organism: Crypturellus tataupa; assembly: GCA_034781795.1. Taxonomy (NCBI): domain Eukaryota; kingdom Metazoa; phylum Chordata; class Aves; order Tinamiformes; family Tinamidae; genus Crypturellus; species Crypturellus tataupa. Next base: position 4,274,392 of record JAWLRI010000355.1, on the reverse strand, counting down.
AAATCTTGTAGGCAACTAGCCTCGTCATTGACAGAATCAAAGCTTTAAATAACAGCGTTTACATTTTTATGGCTAGCAATAAACTCCTCCCTTGAATATTGTGTTTAGTTTTCCCTTGTGAAAAACAGCCTCGCTGGCTCCTTGCTCTTCCCTAGGAGCTCGATACAGCACGACCCAACGCTCTAACCTCCTCCATGGAGCAAAAATAAACATTTTTCCTTTACAAGGGAAAAGAACAGTATTTCTTTGTTACTGCTCCATGTCATATCACATCATCTTGCGAAGCGTGATGGAAAGGGATGTGTGACTCACTCCCTTTTTTAGGGCCTTCAGACACAAAATTCTCAGCTTCTGTTACACGGTCCTTTGGGAAGAGGTTTCCCTGTCAGAAAGACAGGGAGAAGTTGCTTGTGTGACCTCCTCTTGGAGACCTGGTGAGTCCTGGGATTGCCAGGGCTCTTGCCACCAATAACATAAAGCTTAGGAGAACGTGGGTGCCTGTTGTCCCCCCTCTGCCTTTCTGAAGTATGGTGATGGTGGAGTCTACCTTGGTTAATGAAGCCTTTTCTCTTTTTTTCACGATTTTCCTTCAAAATTAAATTAGCTGCAGAGGATTACAGCATATTTAGTTCTGTAACAGCCTCATTGTGCTTCTATGGTTGTGTGGCTGCCTGGGGAAAGGACGTTGGGGACTGGGTGATTTGCACGTGTTGCTGCAGGGCTGTTAAATTTCTTAACAACATTCTTAAACTAAGACCTAATTTGATTTGCACACGGTCTCTAAGACAGAGGCATTCAGGGCAGCTCCTAATATTTGGTCTGCAGAGTTTACTGCTGAGCACAGGAACACAGGGGAAGGGAGCGAATGAGAGCAGGGTTGCTGCTGAGGGGGTTTTCTTGGTGTCTTTGGATGTGATCACTATAACATGCTTAGTTCTCTGCTTTGAGCTGTAGCTGCGAGGTGGCAGGTCCCTGTGTGCCGGGCAGCATGCTCCCTGTTTGGAAGCAAGGAATGGGAGGCAGAGGGGTTGCAGAGCAGCAGGTCGGTGCAGAAGCTGAGCTGTCTAGTTTCTGGGTGATGCTCTGCTCCTCCCCAAGGAGTCAGTGAGAACGAACTTTGGAGGAGATCCCATGGAGCACGCTGAAATTGAGCGTTCAGAAACACCCTGAAATCAGAGCAGCTCCAGGGGCCGATTTGGACCCACTCTGGATGTCCCACGTGAGGTTCTGACTCGTTTTTGTCTGTTTTGGAGATCTGCTCGTGTTTCTATTTTCTGCTGTGTATTAGTAAGTGAAGATGCTCCTTTACCTCACCTCGGAAGGAAGTTGTATTTATGATGAGTTGATCTGAAGGAGGCAAATGTATGGATGTGCACGCAGGGCTGCCCTGCTTGCGTTTGTACCCACGCGAGGGTTAGGTTTCCATCCCAGACTAATCTCAAAGCTCTTGGCAAACCGCAAGGGCTCCCGCAGCCCTTTCTCCCACATGTGCTTTCGCATGTGCTCATGCACCAGCCCTTGTTTGGCCCTGAGTGTTCTGTGGTGGTTTGTGAATGGAGAACAGAAACTCTGAGCAGCTCAGACAGCAGGGAGGAGAAGCGGTGATCTGGGGTGCTGGAGCCGGCCTCCTGCACGGGCAAGAGCCATGTGGGATCCCTGGGAATCCAGTACGGCCCAGCTCGAGCTGAAGGAGGTTGCCCTTCAGTATCACTTAATGTTGCAGCGTTAGGGTTGAAACCGCACCGAGATGGAGAAGTAACGGGTCTCCATAAACCCTCCTGTCCCCTGGGCAGCCGGGTTTCCCATAACCGGGCGCCCAGGCTGCCCGCGTGCGGCCGGCACGAGGAAGGAGGCTGGTCCTTCAGCTCTCCGTTTTGTTGACTCTGGCTCGTGCTTTTCCCTCCCTGGTGTTCGGATGGATGCTGAGGGAGAGGCAGGGCTGGGCTGACAGATCCGCGCTGTGTTACAATCGAGTTCCCGGGGCACTGAACGTTTTCAGCCATGTGGAAACCTTTTAATGTGGTAAACTGTGCTCAAAAGGGCAGCAATCCTTTTGGATGCCCTTAGCTGTGCACATACGTATAGACTCTTAAGGCAGGATGGCACCAGATTAAGGTTTTGTATGTGTGCGAGAGTGGATCTCAGGAATTTTATACAAAAAAAAAGTAGAAAAGAAACCCAGAGCCGAGCCCATTTCTTCCTCGTGCATGTAAAGGGGTCCCTAATCTGCGAATGAGTCACTGAGTAAATACAGGTTTGTTTTAATAAGATGAACTGGTCAAGCACAATATTTATATTGCAAAGGCCAGCCCATATAGTCTGAAAAGATAGTACTGCAGTTATTTAATAGTAGGTTTCTTGCACGGTGAATATCACATTCAAACTAGGAGTTAGCAAATATTGCTGAAAAATACATAAGATTATGTATGATTGTATGGCAATCTGGATCCCCCATGAAGAGAGCAGAATTAAAGTGACATAGCTATTATGAACTTTCAAATGTTATCCCATTACTGGAAATCCTGAATGTTACTTTAATTTGGATTGCTGCATTTTAAATAATTCATTTAGGAGAGTAGGGAAAAAAAAATCTAAGTCTTTCAGTCTCAGCTTAGAATTGCATTTTCAGGGTCAAACTGCGGGTGAATCCAAGCAAAACTTGGAAACTTCATGATCTCCACCTGTGCTTACCCTGGTCGAGTCTCCCTCAGAAGCCCCTGGAAGTTGGCAGCTCCCAGAGGCAGCAGTGGGGTTGGCAGTGGGACCTGCAGCCCAATGCAGCGCAGCTCTTCAGTCCAGAGGCCCTGCAGATGCTCAGCCGGAGCGTGTGGGCAGGCTTGCCCAAGAGTTTCTTGCAGTCTCTGTCAATCCAAGGAGCGTGGGGACAGTGACTGGTGGCAGCCTACAGCTAGGAAAGAGCAGTTTGTTTTGTTTTAAATCTTATTTTGTGCATTGTTTTCATGCATAGTGAAGCCTTTATCCTGAAACCTGTCTTGCTCATCAAGAAAACAGCAGTGCAGAATGTGCAAGACCTGGGAAGAAAGGTAGTGTTTAAAGCTAATGCTGAACCTGTGCAGCCGTGATAAACGGGACACGTGAAAGCCGTATGGAAAAGTGTCAAAGAGCAATTAAAGCTTCTGGGACAATTAAGTTGGAGGAAGAGAGAAGAGTGGTTAACAGTGCAGACCCAAAGGAGAGATAAGGTTGCTGCACTCGGGGAAGGTGGCAGAGCCTTTTGCAGGAGGATTAAAAGTAGCCAAGGACCAGGGGAAAAATGTTATGTACCAAGAAGGGACTCAAAGTGACAGCATGGAGCAGAGGGAAAACAGATATCTCAGAGGCTAAGAAGTCATTTCTACAAAAAAAAACAAGGTGAGGGGGCATTAAAGTGATTACTGAGCAGGTGGTCACAAAGCACAGCAATTAAGAAGTTCACAAAGAGCTACTGCGGTGAGTCCGACACCAGGAAAGTCTGAGATGACTTGAAAGAGCAGATGCCAATACAAGCACTGGAGAAGAGCACTGAAAGTATCGCCCAGTGCTCATAGCTGCTCCACTTAGGAAAAGGTTAACAGGAAATTAGTCCATTTTAGGAGAATGGAAAGCAGAGAACAAGGGCAGTGATGTGGCGATCAGCACAAATGTTGGAAAAAATATGCAGAAATATGCCTGGTAATAAATCCAGGCCATTCTGCTGCAGCATGTGCAAAATGCAGGAAAATGCATGCTGAGTTAGGAAAGAGATTGCTTGCATGACAAGGAGATTTTCTGGAGTATAATAGCACAAAGCAGCAAACTCCAAAGGATTTTCCAATTAATGGTGACCAACAGCTATCTAGCAAAGAGGCTAGAAGCCTAGTTGGTGAAACACAAAAAAGGCAATAGATAGGATATAATTCTTAAAGATCTGGAAAACAACACTTAGAGAACCCCATGCAAACCCAGAGATGTCAAACGAAAACAAATGGAAGGGAATGTTTTCACTTTTCCACAAGAAATAGAATCCAGTGGCAAATTCTTTGATAATTTGAATGCAGCAGCAGAATTTTTAGCAGGTGAGCTTGGGCACAAAGTGCTACAAGATGCGTATTTTGAGGGCTCTATTTGTCAAGTACTCAGGCCAGTTGTGTGCAGTAAGTGAAGTAATTCTTGGGGCAGAATACCAGGTCCAGGTGCCACATCCATCCCAAAAGAAAGGTCTGTGCCGATGGCATAACCAAGTGGACAGCAGAAACCCCTGACTTAGAGAGCAGTAGAGGGGGTTACTGGAAACTGTGAGAGCTGGTGATCTCAAACCACTTCAAACACAGTAATCCCTTATGAAGGTGACACTGTTCTCAAAGGGATATTCGCCTGTGCAATATTGAACATACTGCAACCTGAAGGGCTGCGTTCAAGTGGGTCTTGAAGATCTCCAGAGAAGGAGACTCCACAACCTCTCTGGGCAGCCTGTTCCAGTGCTCTGTCACCC
>JAWLRI010000355.1:4259744-4269821 GCA_034781795.1 Crypturellus tataupa | reverse complement strand
TATCTATTTTTGCATATTAAAAAAAAAAAAAAAAAAAAAAAAAAAAAGTCAGGGGCAATGTAAAACCACCCCTCTTCTCTTCAAAATGCTGCTGAAGTGGGACTGGAATCCACTGTGTTTAATGGAAATTGTTCAACTAGCTTCAGGTTGGGCCTATGCCAGCCCGGAGCAGCCTGACAGGTGAGGTGGGAGATGCCGGTGAACAGTACAGCTCTGCTCTGCTCTGCCATCTTCCCTTTCTGCTTTCCTGCCAGGTCAGTGCTGCTTTTGCACATTTTCTTTTGTCAAAGATCTCCTCCATGTTCCCCCCGTAGCCCAGAAGAGCAGAAGTGGGAGCATCCTCCTGGCTGCCGCTTCTCCCGCGGCAGCTCGCGAGGCGCTACCGTTACGTAAGGCTTGGCCTTTTTCCTTCTCCGCCTCCCATCTCCTTCAAACAGTCTCCCAGATCCCGCAGACTCATTGGTTTCCTTTGCTGTGCACTGCCGCAGAGACCTCCCTGCTCCAGCCAGAGCCTGAAGGACCCGTCTCCTCTCCGTTCCTTGTGGGGACAGCTGGGCCCTTCCTTCGTAGCCCCCGTTCCAGCTGCTCAGGACTGGGCACACTGGTGCACAGAGGAAGGGGAGACCCCTGAGCAGTTTGGATGTTACTCAGTTAAAGAGCTCTGAATTCCTGTGCTGGAGTCATGCAGCACTGAAGGAGTCTCTCACTGACACAGCTGGATGCCTGGTCTACAAACACAAGTGTTAAGAGGCACATTTCTTAGGCTTGGGTAATTTTTAATACACCTAAACAGCAGCTAAGGTTTAATTCGTTATTATCTACCAGCAAGTGGTCTCATGTAAAAGCAAGAGAGCCCTTTTTGCTGTTTTTGAAGTAGTGAGAAAATGGCAGTATGGCTCGGCGGGCCGGGCTGTTTCCCAGGAGGCAGGAGCTGACTCGGCTCCTCGGCCTCCTGGCTGAAGACCTCCCCAAGGACCCGGCCTGCTGTCCTGCGTGTCGCTGCCCACGAGGAAGCCCTGCTTGTGCACAGCTTTGCAGCAGGCAGTTGTCCTCGGTAATCCCAGCGGACAGCGCCGTGTCCCAGGCTGTGTGGCACAGAGGCGCTTCCCTTCACCAATGGGATTTCTGCTCGAGTGGGAGTGCGGCTCCCTCGAAGCCCAGCAGCCACTGATGAAGCCAGAGAAAACTCTGCGCGCTTGAAATGAGGGGAAATGCGGCACTCCCTGACTGCATTTTGCACATCTTTCTGTCAGCTGATGCTAAATCCACATTAGTGAATAGCGAAGGGGGAATCGTTGAGGTCAGGTCTCCCATGGGGCTGCCCGTGCCCTCGCTTGCAGGTTTGACTGTATTGTGGGAGCCCTTAAAGCCCTTCTGTTTTGCTTTGGCAGCCGCTGAGTTCCAGCCTCAAGGGAGAGCCCTTGCTAGCTGAGCTGGAACGGGATTTTATTGTGCTGCGGCTGAGTCAGCTAGTTTACAGGGATGAATTCAGAGCCTAATTTACCTGCTAATGTTTCCTGAGATGTCGGGGGAGTCAGAGCACGGGGGCAGAGCATCTGTCACCCCCAAGTCAGAAGGAACACTTGCAAGTTCTCTTGGAAACTGCCGTGTTCGTAGGCTAGGGTCCAACCTGGGGCTCTTGCACTCGAGTAAGCCCATCTGGATTGGTGTTGGCAGCAACAGGCAGCCTCTAGGGCCCGTGGTGCCTGGAGTGCACGGCCACGCGCGGAGATTGCCAAGGAAGCCGCTGCGAGCGGGAGCACGGAGCACGCGGCGCTGTGGGGTATCGCGTGTCCTCGGGGCATCCAGACACAAAGCCCACAGCAGGAGGGAGGATTGCCCTCCCCGCTGACCTCATTCCTATGGTTAAGTGATCGCTCCTCCTGCCACCCAGGAGCTGAACCTAAACGTGGCCACGGAACCAAGGCCCCCAAGACACCGGCAGGGATTATTCCTGTCAGAAGCATCAGGGCTGCGGGGAGAGAAGAATTATTTTGAGAGGATGGGGAAGCCTGTGCATCACTCCTGGATTTGGGGCTTTGAGCTGTGATGCGGCACTGCTGAGTGCAGAAATTGCCAGGGTGGCTTCTGAGCTGTGTTTGGTTGCCTCCTTTTCTAGCACTGCCCCGACTGGGATGAGCAAGAGGGAGTTACGAGCTCTCCTGTGCTCCACCTGCAGAAGGTGCAGGGGCAAAGGCAGTAAAAGGTGAGGGCTCAGCTCAGCTGGGGCTGGATCCTCAGGAGTGCTTGGTCCTCTGGGTCCTTGTGCTGTCAGACTGAGGGTAGCAGGAGGGGCCTCAGTGGCCAGGGGAGAGTATGGCTGGAGACTCAGTAGGTGCTTTTAAGGCAGGGGTGGCAGAGAGTGTGATGATAGTCCTACCCAGAGCAGCTTCCCTATGCAAGGTTTGCTGTGAAATTTGCTGCTTTTTCCTTTAGGACTAGAAAAGAAGCTGGTATGTCTTCCTGCTTCCTCCTCAGCCATGTTAATTTGCCTAATGCTGCTTTTTCCTGCTCACCTTGGGCTGGTTTTAAATATCTCACGTGTGGTCTCCTGCTAAGCCTCTGAAATACGAAGGTGGTTTTTCTTTCCCCCCTATTTTTCTTCCCTAACCCTAAAGTTTAGAAGCCTGCATTGTTGCTGCGAGGTGAAAGCTGATGTATCTAAAGCCTTATGGATGTAGAAGCTGGAAATCCACCCCTGAAAGCCCAGCTGCGCCTGTGAAGTGGCTGGAGTTGGCAGGGTGCAGCCGAGGCAGGCCCGGGGCCTCTGAGCTGCTCTCTGAGATGTTCCCCCCCTCAAGCTCCTCCTCGCCGTTCCCTTGTCGCTCCGCCGCGTTTCTGTGTACGGCTCCAGGCTGCTCTGATGTGAGTGATCCCGATTAACCGTGGCGAACAGCGCAAAAAGACAAAATCGGCAGCGGTCCCTAGGGATGGGTCACTAAGGTAGCAAATGCTGGCTTCCCTTGAGGCTCGGGTCTCTCCTGGGGATGCTGGATGAGGAAGAAGAGCTAGGGAGGAGGCAGGCTCTGGTGGAGAGGTCCGGAAAGCACAGACATGATCTAAACACGCTTTCCATAGTAATTTATTTAAGATGCATGAGATCCTATGAGATGAAACGCTGCCCTCATTAACTCACTTTCCTGTTCCCTCCTCATGCTGTTTGGATGTGTTTCTGCGCCGGGAGGGAGGCCAGTGCAGTAAAGCAGCTTGGTGTGGGCAAAATGGCTCCTTTCACTGCAGCAGAGTCTCTTTTCCCCCTCGGTCCTGAATAAATCCTTGGCCCTTTGCCAATGCCGCATGTCCGCAGCTCCACTTGTGCCCTCCTGTGCCTGCGCAGGCAGTGCTGCTGCTCCTCTCTGCTCCCACAGCTCTGCCGGGAGCCTGGGATCCCAAAGGCTTCCTGCCTCCGGCTCTGCTGCCTGCTCCAGAGGCAGCCCACAGCACATGGTGTGTGCACGGGATGCTCCATGCGGATCTGTGACCTGCAGCAGTGCGTGTGGCAGTGACTTCTGACCCCTGGAAAGCAGCTGACCCCAAACTAGCAGCAGTCAGGGTGGGTGCTAAATAATCCAGTGCCTGGGATGACATCAGGAGGTAGTAAATCTGGATAGCAGAAGGCGGCAAGTTTCCTGAAGAGACTAAAGATGATAATGGACTTTCTGGTATTCCATGGGTGGGGTAGACCTGGTGTTAGCAGCAGGTTACGCTGCCTGGCCCTGCAAAACGACTGAAATCCCAGGGCATGGAGGGTTGTACAGTGGGTGGTGCTGTCTGTGGCAACAGGATGTTGGTTTTGGCCCATAAACTCTCCAAGCCCTTTCAAACATTTACCCCTGTTACTGAGCATACTAACGGGCTGTGTTACCACCCCTCTTGCAGGCTCCAAACTCAAGAAGGGTCTTGCTGTGAAAACAACCAGCCTCTGTCTCGGCTATCGTGTGGTCTGAAGAGGTGAGACTTTCAAGAGGTGGGAGAAGCCGAGAGAAGAGCTGAAGCAAGGTGAGATGCTGCAGGGAACTGTGAGCTGTGCCTGTGAGTTGTGTCTGTGGGTACCTCTTTCCCCCAGACAGGGCATGTCTGGGGCACCTCAAATCAGCAGCTGAAACCTCTGCTGCCTTTGGGAATGCTTGGCTCGAAAAGTAAGTAGGAGATTATGGAAGATGGTCCTGACTGTGTTGGGAAGCAAACGTGGGTCTGCTGAGTCCTGAGCTGATGAAGCAGGCACAAATGATACTGTCTCCCGAGCATCTAGAAACGTCAGTGTCTGCTGTGGCTGTCAGTTCTACAGGCAGCCTCATGCAAGAGCTGAAGATGACCATGGAAAACTCAAATAAACCTTTTTGAGCTAGTCCCCTTTCCTCAAGCTCTTAAGCCTGAGCTATGTGAATGTCACTTTTCCCTACAACATGTTCCCTTTTCATTGTGGTGTGACAGACCTGTGTCCCGCCTGTGGGAGCAGTGCCCTCACACATGTCGTCTTGTAAACCCAGGGGCACAAGGGCTCATTTATCTACCTCTTTCCCTACATTTCTCTGCACAGTTTGCAGTGGAAGCCCATTACTCCATAGTGCTGTTTCCCCTTTCCTTGGGACTTTGCTCATCCATAACACAGGGCAGAGCCACTTGATAAAATTGGATTCCTGCTTTTCCCCTGGGTGTTGCCAAGGGTGTTGTGCGATAGGCATTGGTGTCTGTTTCCTCTTCTCTTAGTGTAAAATTACATGCAAATGCAGAATCTCACGGTTCCGCCCTGCAGCTGCCGCAGGAAGCCCAGCCTGTTAAAGGCACATTGAGGAGAGCTGCGGCGAGGCCACAGCGCATCGGAGCTTTGCCGTGGGATTTCTATCGCTCTGCTCTTCCCAATGTGTTTGGGTGGGAGAGGGGGTCCTGGCAGCTCTGTGAAGGGGAAGGTGAAGCTCGTCTGGAGTTGCAACTGCCTCATGTTGGGCTTCTGCCCAGAGCTGCTGCCTCTCAGTCTTGCTGCTTTACCAGGGCTAGTATTCAGCAGTCAGCAGAGCTTCTGAAGTTGAAGTTGAGCTTCTCATGGTCTCCGAAGCCCGTCTGCTGCTCCTGCAGACACAAAGGGAGGGCACATCCCTGTAGTCAGCTTGGTGACGTGCTGCCTTGGGGAACGTGCCCAGCGAGCAGTGTGTCGTCCTCCTGTCCTTTAGAGGCCTCCTAGCCTTTTCAGAGGGGAGCCGGTGGCCCATGAACTTGAGGTGGGGTATGATTATTGCTCTGAAGGCTGCTGGCCTTCCCTTGTGGGATCTCTGTTCTTAACAGCAGTTCTTAGGTTACTGGTTCTCTCATTCCAGTCTTCTGGCCAAAAAAAAAAAAAAAAAAAAAAATATTTTGATCATCTAAAAACTGTAGGAGGTTTTATCCATCACTTCGGGTAACTTTGCTTTTGAAGCAGAGTTCTCTCTAACTTGCTTGCTCTTGATGTGGCTTGAATGATGTAGTGAAAAACAATTGCTGCACTTAGGCATTAATGAAGAGAGGGCCATATATCTCACTCATTCAGCTCCTATGTCAGCACAGGCTGCTTTTATTCTTTTCCTTCTCTGTCGTGTTACACTGTTACGCAGGGCGTTGTGCAACTGCACGGCGTGTAGCAGGCCTGCCCCAGTACCTGACTAATTCAAACAGCGTGGTGCCAGCCTTGGAGCAAGGGAGCCAATGACCTCATGCCAGGTCAGTAGTTTGTTTGCATTGTTCCCAGTGCCAGTAGCTGTGAACATCATGTCTGGCCACAATTAGTGATGAAACCTCCTCTATTTGCTTCCTTCTGGTCACTAAAGCAGCAGGGAAGTAGCATGTACCCGTATTGCTTCACAGTGATAGAGGAAAGAGCCGGCAAGTTTCATTGCTTAAGTTTTCTTTTGTTGTTGTTTTTGTGATGTGCTTATACTGCCTTTTTCTCCCCACCTCTGCTTTTGCAGTATGACTGATGCTAAGTTGTCTCTTATTTCTTGCTGCTGTTGGAATACGTGGAAAGTACCAAAGCAAAGATCAATGTACAGCAAGAATTCAAGGCTGTAAACCAGCTGCCAGACCTGAATAATTCCCTGGTTCCTCTTCTCGTGCTCTCCTTAAATAAAACTCCAGGATATACAGACCTCTGAGACGAGCTCCACGGGAGGCACCACCTGCTCCCTTCTCACCTGCTGCTCTTTCTCTCTTGGCAGGAAATGTCTGGCTAAGGTTACTCATGCCAGGGCCCTAACAGCTGTTGAAATGGCTTATTATCTACCAGGAAAGGAGCTCGGGAAGTAGAGAGATCAGTCATTTACTGGTATCTTTTTCCTCCTCTCCTCTGACCCCCAATCTGGGAAAAGCCATGAGAGTAAAAGGCAAGAAAGGCAAATTTGTCTGAGCTGTTGGCTCTGTACCATGTCATACCTCCTCTTCCCTTGAATATGGGATCTACAGGGCTTCTGCCCGCCCAGAGGTGGTTCTTGGTGTCTGAAAAAACTTCTGTTCTACACCAGTGGAGAGTACAGCTCCCTCCAGCTAGCTAGCATTCTTCATAGAAACAGGAACAGAACAGGCCGTAGTGCATGTCATACATGGGAGACAAACACATCTGTAATTGCTCTGCTCTTTCCTCTTAACTCATCCCCAAGTTTTGAGCCCTTTTTTTCTTAAAAGCAAGACTCTGGATGTTGTGTTCACCATGTTTGTCACATTTCTGCCCAAGACACTGCCCTTCTTATTCTCTTCTCCACTTCATGCTCCTTCCTGATGGTCTGGGATAAAACTCCTCATTCCTTGGTATCCTTCTGTGTGATTATATTAGGAAGGGTCTTGATTGAATGGGTCTGCAGCTAAGTAATCCAGCCCACGCCACATGGCTCATGGTTGTAGACACCCCGATGCAGCTTGTAAGGGCTTTTGCAGTATATATATGGGCTCCCTGCAAGAGGGGATGGTTCTCCACCCTGTGCTCCCGGTTTCTCTCTCCATCCAGCAAATATTCTTGCCAGACTCCGGATGCGTGGCGAGGCGGAAGCAGAGAGTGTCTCTGTCTCGGTATTGCCATCTACTGGTGAAACTGCCAAGAGGCCGTGGAACATGACCTGTCACAGGAACATTGAGACCACTGGGATTTTAAAACAGCCTCTACTGACCTGGCTGAAGTCCCCTGCCACAAGCCAGTAGGTCTGCCTGCCAGTGAGGAAGAGGTGTCCCAGGAGCCGTGGTTTTGGGTAGGCAGACCAGAACTCTTCGTGCTGGTCAAGTAAATAGCAGAGATGGGTCTGCCCTAGAGGTCTGTGACAGCCAGGGACCTACTCTGTGTCCCTCTGAAGTGACACTGCTGAGCAGCCCCCGTGGCCGAGCGGTGCCGGTGGTCCAGCTAACAGGACTGCCCCTCGTCGAGCAGGTTTGTGGGTTCATGGAAGGACAGGGTGATACTGGGAGGGCAGCTCTGTGCCCCCTGATCTGTCACCTGTGCAGAGTGAGATTTCCCCACTACGGACATCTCTGTTGCCAAAGGAGCACAAGGGGTGGCATTTTCCAAAGACACTAATTTTGTCTGACATCCTTGCAGTGGATTAATCAAGCAGAAAAGCAGCAGTGAGAGGAAGAAGCTTTAACTCTCTTTTCTCGCAGCTCCAGAAAGAGGAGGCAGTCCTTCTGCCACCCTTAGGTGTGTGTGTGTGCACCCTGTAGTCTAGCCTGCTTTGCACTAAATCCAGCTTTCCTGATGGTGTCCAGGCAATTTCCATCCATCATACCCTCCCTTACTCTAAAATAACTTTTTTTTTTTTCCTTTAAGCACAACAAACCAAGAATGCTTCTGTTCCAGGCTCAGTTTTTGTGCTGAGTTCCTGTTCCCCTCACGTTTGAAAACACAAGTGCTGGCTGCTGGGGAGGGTGACATCTCGCTGCAGTGCCGCGGGCCGCGCGCCTGACAGCAGCGCTGCCAGGCATTGCTGTCATCATCTTTGTCTCTCTGAGTTATGTAAGTAGCTACAGGCTCCTCATTCTTTGCCTGTCTGGAGGCAGGAGGGTGATGGCTCAATGGATGCTACAGTCCAGAGATTTTTAAAAAAGCAAAATCCATTGGCAAACCCAATGCCCGCACATGGAGTAGCTGGAAAATTCAGATGTGCAGCGCTGTTTGCACAGTGTTCGCTCAGCTCCGGCTTCAGCTGCCCCTAATCTCCAGGCGTTCTTGGCACGGGATCAAGGTCCTGGTTTGTGGTAGGTACGGAGGGAGCGGGGAGGAGGTTTGGAGCGGGAAGCATCGTATTTGACTTGAACACGTCGCGCTCAGGGAGTTGGGCAGGGCACAAAGTGCTTCCTGTTTGATGGGAAGGTGGCACACGAACTCGATTCCTCCTTGAGACTGATCTCCTCAAAGCTGGGGAAATTCTGCTTCAGCACAAAGAATGTGCGCTCAGGTTCCGGGCTGCTATTTTTTAAGCACCCTTTGGTCTCTTAGGTCAAAACGCCTCCCAGCACAGCTCTAGGCAAACATACAATTGGCTGAATGCTCACATTAATTTTTTTTTTTTCCTCCAGCTGGTGAGTCGCTGTTTCCTTCCACCCAGCTCATCGGCACACTTGGATTCTAGCTTATGTTGCTTTTCCAAGTTTTCCTTGCTGAAGGAACTGCCGCTTATTCCCAAATACACCCTCTGCGTCCATTTGGGCTACCTTTCAACATGGGAAACAGCCAGCACAAAGCATCCAGGAATCCCTGTGGAAGAGCTAAGCCCAGCTGAGCAGAAACCAGGTCTGTAGCAGCTCCTATGAGGTTCCCACCTATGTCCTTGGCACCACAGGGATGGTCTCTTTCCCAGCCCTTCTGTGCATGGTCACACCTGTGCCAGGAGGAGGGGTGTGTTTAAAATCTTAGTGTGGATTTTTACCTTGTGCTTCAGGGTTTCCCACAGCAGGAGCTCCGGCCGAGCGTGCTGTCCGTTTTTCGTGATGGAGCCGCAGTAAAGCGATGCCAGCGGGACAGCTGTGGGAGTCTGAGCGTAACCGGAGCATCCTGGTGGTTGTGAGTAACGTTATATCCGTGGCAGCAACCTGCAGCGGGTGCCTAGAGCCAGGAACGCTGAGCTGTTTGCGTGTGTTCAGTTGAGTTCAGCTAATTCGATGCTCTGTCCTATGACCAGGTTCCTCATTTGGTGCACGTTGCTACAACTGTGATGTTACACGGGAATCCAGGCTTAAAAATAAGGCTATGAAGAGTATTTGGGATATTAATTATGAAATATGACTTGTACATGACAGGTGTCAGTGGATGGGGGCCCCAGTGCCCAGAGGCGAGGAGCTTAGCACACCGAAGGTGACACTTCCTGACATTTCTACGTTTAGGGGCACTTGCTTTGCGTTTCCAGACGTTTCCTCAGCCCAAGAGCATTTCACAATGATAGTTAAGATTCTCTTGCAACATCTGGATTTCAGGAAGCTCGTAAGTTCAGGAAACGCTGAGAATTGGAAGGGCTGGCAGCAGCCATGATTTGGGGGGCTCCATTTGGGCTGTGCAAGACGCAACATGAGAAACGAACCGCGTCCCTTAAAGAGTGTCGTGTCGTAGATGCTGCCATACAGCTGGCTGCGGGAAGACTCACTCTTTCCAACTGAAATGCGCTTGGTCTCAGCCCAGGGCTCCGTGCTGGGAAAATCTATACGGCTGCAGTACCAAAATTTGGCATATAGTGACTCCCAAGCAAGGTAGTTCCTTTCATTCCCCTCATTATCTTGAAAGAGACAGCTCCCCCAAGAACCTCCCCTATGTGCTGAACAACCCTCTCCCACCCAGTGTACATATTTACAGAACGTATTCAACGGTGTTTAGTGCTCCGCAAACACCGCGCCGCCGGTTCCAGCCGGGCGCTTCCCTCACTGCAGCCTCAGGACTGGCACAGGCCTGTCCCGGCGCCGTTTGCCCCCTTGCTGCGCTCGCCGCCCTCCCCTCAGCTCGTCCCGGGACGCGGCGCAGCCGTTAACGGGCCCGCGGCGACCGTTAACGGGCGCGCGGCGGCCGTTGGTGACGCGCCCCAACGGCTGCCCGGGCCGCCCCACGGTGTGACCGCCGGCCACGCGGGGGGTCGCTCC